>JAGKQI010000060.1:0-103600 GCA_018806915.1 Phytophthora colocasiae | reverse complement strand
TAAACCCATTGGGAAATCAGCTCGTCGACGTGAAAGTATCATGCGAATCCCGAAGCTAAACACGTACTGAATGTGTTGACTAAGTCCTCTCCGTCAAATTCCGAAGACGGGTGGTGCGTCGTCGTCGCTTTGGTTTCCAGACGTTCACCATCTACACTTCCCTACTGGGTTATGACGATCCGGCGTTAGAGAAGGCGTGCAATCGATTCTGTTCCAAACATGCTTCCACTTCTTCCCGCCGCGACTTCTTCTGTCATTTGTGTGGTCACATGGTGTGTGGCGAGTGCTCCCCAGTTGTACGAGGTGGAAGCTCAGTGGGTGAGCTCCGACGCAATCGATGCTGTCTGCAGTGTGTGCACCGAAGAGTGGACTCGTGTGGTGTGTTGATGATGAAGATTTTGGTGGAGGCTTTGGGGCCTGCAGTAGTGGCGGTGGACGACGCGCTGTGGAGGTACAACGACGATAACCTAGTTCCACGTGGATGTGGATGGAGACACTGCCTCAATGAGCGTCCGACTCCAGATTCCGAGTGGAGGAACTCACAGACCAACTGTACTCCGGACGATCTGAGTCAACATTCCTCCATGCTTTCTGGACTTCCTGGGGCACATTGGTGAACCCCTGTTGCTTCATACGAGTACTGAATTCGTCAGCCCCAAGCAAAACGCGTGAAATCTCGTAAATTTAAGCGTACCAAAGTGGAAAAAGTGGCTCAAGACGTGGAAAACTACTTTGAGTCAAGAGCTTACAGCGTGATGAAGAAGACCGCTACAGCAATTTGGAGCAGTGCAAAGTGGCGGCGATCTAGAAGAACGCGACTACATTCGAGTTCTGACGCATTAGTAAAACCAAGGCAGGGAAGACTCACACCGATGCCCCCCCATGCCAGCTCCGAAGAAAGAGGCAAATCGACTCAAAGCTATTGAGCAGATGGGAGTGCTGCAACCAGAATACGACCACGCTGCACTGGACCTGGTAGCTCAAGTAGCAGCTAAGAGATTGAACTGTCCCATCGGCTTCGTCTCTGTAGTGGACGACGACAATTTCCACGCTATCGGCACGTACAACCTGCCGGAAAAAGCCTTCACCTTACCACGTACCAACAATGTGTGTATCCACGCAGTGTACGCCGAGAAACCGTTGATCCTGAAGAATCCCATGCGAGATATGCGATTCAACCAGATGCCGTGTGTGAAAGACTTAGGCGTCAAGTTCTATGCTGGTTTCCCTGTTCACGGTCCGAATGGAGAAGTGGTGGCTTCCTTATGTGCTGCTGATGCTGTGCCACACAACAACATCTCGACCAAGGACTACAATGGAGGCATTGGCCAAGCTCGCGTCGGACCTGGTGACGCCCAAGAACCCTGCAATTTGCTGAAAAACTTCTCTCAGTTTAGATACTTAAGTAGTTTGATACTGCCTACAACAATCGATTCTTCTTCAAAAACGGGGGAACGCATTCGCGTTAGCGTTGTGCTTGGCCGTCTTGATCTCGATGTCAGGAGTGATAATGAGTGTGCTCGCCAGGTCAGCCAACGCCTCCATTTCGGCGTACTGCTTGGCAGAGATGTACTTGTGAGGCTTATAGTCGGCTGCACAAATGATAGCAACCACAGCGCTGTCCGGCGCTCGGATCGGGAAACCAGCGTAGAACCGGAGACCTGTTTGGCTGACGAAGCCCATGTGACTGAAGCGGATATCGTTCAATGCGTTCTTGACGACCAGAGGCCGTTCGTGGTAGATGGTGTACGAGCACATGGATTCCTCTCGAGGAATGGACATCCCAATGGCTCCACGAGGGTGAAGGCCCACCACGTACTGAGTTGATTGATCGATCATCGTCACGTATCCGATGGGGCAGTCCAAATGGGATGCAGCGATCTGAGACAGCATATTCAAAGCACTGCGGTCGTACGTAGGGCTCAATGCACCGGAACTGACAACGTACTGCAGTCGTCGTCGTTCTTGAGCTGGTAAAGGCTTTGGGGGCAATGGATGACTAGGAGACATCGTCTGACTACCATCGAACTCGAGTTGGTAGTCTCGTTCCAAAGGAGCGATGGAGAATTGGGACTCGTCAGCACCGGAAAACCTCCTTCTTGTCTCTCGCAGTGTCGCTCTTAGTGTCCGTTTTAAATGGTCTTCCACATCGGCTCGCAGTTGAGCAACGAGGGTTTCGTCGAATTGAGCTTGGTTGAATCGCGACTGCTTGAATTGACTCTGTGACTGACTCAGTTGACTTTGAGTGACCTGCGATTCCTGGAACTGCACCGTATTCTTCAATTGGCTTTGAGTCAGTTGAGTGTCGTTGAATTGAGCTGAACCATGCGATTCACTCAGTTGACTTTGAGTCAGCACGTTTTCCCTCGAAGTTCCAGGCTGGGAACAGCTCAGTTGGCTCTGAGTTAGCTGAGTATCCCTAGTATTCTTGAATTGAGACTGGGACAGACTGAGTTGACTCTGAGTCAATTGAGTGTCTCTAGTGTTCTTGAATTGAGACTGAGACTGCTGGAATTGAGACATACTGAGCTGACTCTGAGCCAACGGATGCTTGAAATTCACCTGCGATTGCGACTGGCTGAGCTGCGACTGAGTGAGTCGAGAACGCTCGAACAGCGTGGACCTCTTGAGTCCATTAACCTGCGAATTGACGAGTTTATCCAGCGTTTGCAGTGCTCTCGAACGATCCAGCACATTCTCCGGATACAGCTCCGACACGTCATCCGGACTCCCTCCACTCTCGAATTCAGAGCACGCTAATGTAGATCCACTTGCGTACGTGTCGTTCTCGTCTCTCCGATCATATTCACATTCACTCTCGTAGTCCTCGTCGAAATCCTCCTCGTAGTAGTCGTCGATTACTGCCGGTCCCAGTGCAGCCATGAAGTCCTCGTCCTCGAAGATGCACGAGTCGACGTTGGTGATACACCGTACACAGAGTCTCTTCTTGGATACCTGTCCGATTGTCTCCTCCACTTCGTACAGCTTGGAACAGTCACTGCAGCACACGTGACCGCACAGTTGACAGTAGAATTCACGCCGCAGTAAAGAGAAGCGGTTATTGCAGACTTCGCACGTCTGGAAATTCTGGCGATCGCTTCCTCTGTCTCCTCGTTTAATCTTCATGAACGTCTGCAGGCCAAGGCGTCGACGACGAATCACTCGCTCGAACTGAATCAACGACGTCGTTAACAGCTCAATCACGTGTTTCGCTTCAGCGTTCACATGCGCCGATCGGTAGTTGGCCAGTTCCGACGGACTGTAGTTTGTCATCGTCCTCTGCTGCTGCTGGCCGAACTGTTCCGGAGGAGTGACAGACGCGTAGCCATGAGCAATAATACGCGTGGACTGTGCTGCTCCACGCGCTCCAATGCAGTGAACGTTCCTCGTCTGGATATCAAAGCCCACTGCAATGTGGTCAAGTCCACGCAAACCGCTTCCTAGTACCGAACGGCTTTGCATCTTCTCTTCGATCGGTGCCAGTTGGTCGTGTACTGAACGGGGAAGTGTCTTGATCACATGCACTGCTCGTTGCTGACCTATAAACTGGTGCGTTAACGTGGCCAGACAAAAGTTTCTGAAGACGCTGGTGGCGATTGCGAAGACGGCCTTGGAGATCCAGTCGCCTCTTGGACTTGAAGCGCGTCATACTGACACTGACCAGCACTTTGCGTTCCGTGTCGATGTCCTCCTCCTCGTCCTCCGGGATGCTCGAGTTGTCGAACCGGACGCTTTTCCCTCCTCGTGAAGACTTCTCCGTCAGTCGTGTACGTCGGATCGGAGCTCCATCTAGAGTTGTAGCGTGTGGTTGTAGTAAAACTTCTCCTTGTCGAACCTTTTTCTTAGGGGATAATAGCTCGCATGGATGCCTCCAAGTCGTGGTTCGTCTTGTGACTCGTAAGTACATTAAGAACCTCGTTCAAATGGCATTCGATCTCGATAGTCGCTACGACGGAGTGTACAATATCCATGTCATCTCCTTTGCCGTCTCGGGTAGGCAACAGCTCGTAAATTTCGACTGCATCACCACTTTTGGACTTCCGAAGCCAATTAGGTGCCCTGTTTTCATGATCGTCCACTGCTGCTCTGAGCTTCGGTAAAGTTGCTAATAAATCCGTGACGATCTCCTGGTCCGAGAGCTGCACGTTTAAGCCTGAAGAATCGGTATCCTTTGTGCCTCGAGTGATCGTAAGTCGTCGTTGATTGGGGTCGCATTCGAGTCGAACACCTCGTGAACTCTCGCTGCAGCCGCTTTCGCTGATCATGCTGCTGGTCGCCCACATCTCGGCCCGAACAGCAAAAGAATTCCTTCTGCGTGACACCGAGAGAAAGCTAAACTGTCGAGTCGGACAACAGAGCCAGAATGGGCATTCCCCAGGCTCTGTCTACTGTAGTATCGTTTCTGTGGCAATCCGCACCGAGTTTGCCTTGTCGATCTTTGCACGGACACCATCTTCATCACAAAAAGCTCCAGCTTTTGGAGCAGAAACCCGGGGGGGGGGGGGGGGGGCGGTAACGCTGCACACACTCCCACCTGGCGCTACAGTAGCTAACGTATTGAGAGCTTACAGTCGCAAAGCGACGAGTTCGAGGAACGATGGGGTCCAATCCGCTGGAGTATCTCGAGATGGGGTCGTTGTCACTGGCTTTCCGGCTTCAACGTACGGGGCGATTCATGCTCTAGTCGATCGTCGGACCACAACTCGACGTTGAATGGGAAAGCCATTTCGATGGGGGTCCTTCAACTCACCGGGGCACTTTTGAAGCACATATCGAGTCACTTCAAAACTTTTGCAGCTTTTTTTTTTAGGGAGATCAGTTTGAGAACCGCTTTTACAACCATCCCTCCACACTCTTGGTGCCCGTGCAACCAGGAAAGAACGGTGTTTGTTGACGTGAAAGGAGAGATTTGCTTAACAAGGTGGGACAGTCGGCGGGCGTGCCGTGAGATTGCCATTAGCAAACAGTAAATTACTGCTGATAAAAGGCAGGAGTTTTATTCTCGTCTTGGTGTCCCTATGCTTTACTGGTGTTGCGCTTGAAGATGTAACGAGACCAACGTTGTTCTCCTGACATCGAATTTGTTGAAAGAGAATGTTATTTTGAGAATCTCTGGTGATGTCTCTTTTGACATTGTTGTCTTCTATTCATGGAGATGACAGCGTTCTGACCTGCAACCTTATACGTATTCTATCACTTCTTCACAGACTGACACAAGACGAAGTGA
The DNA here is from genome assembly GCA_018806915.1 of Phytophthora colocasiae. Lineage (NCBI taxonomy): Eukaryota > Oomycota > Peronosporomycetes > Peronosporales > Peronosporaceae > Phytophthora > Phytophthora colocasiae. Next base: position 98,373 of record JAGKQI010000060.1, on the reverse strand, counting down.
TAACCATGACACTAACGCAGGAGAAAATGGACACTTTGTCACGCACAAGCTTTCTACCCGTGATCCTTGTCATGGACGCGTGGGTCTTCCAGTACCTGTTGTCCGTGTACTTTGACCGAAGGCGAGAATTTCGCGTCTGTACACTGATACTTGCGTCATTTCTTGTCTTCGCCGTGCAGTTATACCTCCCTGATGATATGAACCTGCTAGTAGCATTGAACGACATTTCCGAGACGAGTTTGCAGCTAACGTTCATCATCCAGATCACGTTAATTGGACGTGCAGTGAGTGTCAAGGTCAAAGTCCGGTCCATTGTCTGGTTCACCTACGTCGCCGAGGGGTTCATCATCGCTAATTGGCTCAATATGGTTCTTTGCATCCTGGATGTCGCTGACCTGCTCCGAGGCGAGGCTTTTCACATATTTGGGAACGTACTGGAGTCAGTCTCGCTCGTCTTCGTGCTGGTCTTCCGCTTCTTCTACCTCTCCATGTCCATTGGGTTCCGTGTTTTGGTAGCTGAACGGAAGACGGAGTTTCTCGTGTTTGTGTTGCTGGTATTTCACGAGTTCCCTTTTGCGATGATAGAACACGAAACTGGAATCTCCTGGGAATTCCCACAAGCGATCTGCCACCGCGTGCTGATGATAACCTGCATTGTTCTCAATATTCGCAACAAAACTCGCAAGGGGAACCGCAGCAGCGCCGTGATGAAGAGTAAAAGGGAGTCAGCAAACCAGCCACCGGAATCAACAACTCGAGCCAAGGCAACATTTATTACGACGTTGGGGTCCAAGGCAAGCACAGGTAGAGCATACATGCCGTTCTCAGACGCTGCAAAAGTGGCAGTCACCTCAGCAAGGATCTCTCAAAGAGACTGATGTGGGTTTGTGAGAGTGTGGGTCCTGAAATGAGTCTTTTCGTCAAGTCCAGCAAGCCCCAGACATTTATCATGGCACAGTGGAGGAGCGACATTCTCCTTCGTGACGTTTTGAATTGGCCACAAAATCGTGTCAATTGGCAGTTCAACGTCTGTGCGTACACCGGACACAGTTTGATGCTTTCGCTCACTCCCAACTATTGGCCCATGGTGTGGCCGTCACCTGAATTACGTTAATTAAGACAACCGAAGTACAAGTAACAAGAGCCATAACGCCTTTAGTAGCCGAAAAAGGAGCAAAGCCACATCCCACTCATTTGGAGCGGAAGCAGGAGCTGGAGAGTGGAAGCCCCTGAATGAGGGCAATGCCAAAGAGTGAAATGCTAAAGCAGTGGACGAGACCGACAATATGTCTCCTACGTGTTATCATCCACTAGATTTACCAGCGACCATGGAGATTTCACAAAATTTGTCAGACTCGCAGTTACATCCTCTTTCAGGAACGACAGTTCACGGATCCAAAGAAACTCTGTCTCCACTTTCTTGTCTCCACAAATCTTGTACATTCAAGCCGCACCATGACGTTGCTGTCTGTCCTGGTCTCACTCGTTTCACTTCTTCTGAAGTGGTTATCTGGCAAGAATATCAGAGGCGAGAGAAACCAATAGCCTTTTCTCCAATGTTCATACAAAAAATGCAAATTCCTTCGCTACGGTCTCTAAAAAAAATATTCTCCACTTGAACACATAAGAAACCGTCTCGTTCGGTTCCCCTTTATAAACTTTTTATCAATACATGTAAGGAAAAATGGGGAGCTGTTCCTGGACGATTTAACCCATTAATTGTGTACCACATAATATTTAATTGAATATAATAAAATACCATATTGAGTCAATATGGCGGAGGCGGCACAGCTCGATGCTTTCCTGTTGGCGATGACACAGTACTCGCCCACGATTCCTGACGAACTGGTGGAGTTCCTATCTGCAGCAGGCAGGGTTTGCCACTAACGACGTGCGGATGTACGCGAAATTATATCATTTTCGTCGTGAAAATGCGCTTTAAAAACTGACATTTAATTCCACGATACTTTAGCACAAGGTTGATCTCTGGCTGCCCACAAGCTTCTACTGGACGTGACACAAGACTCCTTGCAGTACCAACGCATTCGATCGCAAGCCACGTCTTCTACAACTGCTGGAGCGGCGTCGGCTGCTCTGGCGACGTCCGACGGGGCTGCCCCCACTCCTTCTCGCTCTGTGTTGACTATGGAGGACCTAGCTGCCAGTTTGAAGGAGTACGGCATCAATATCTGCAGACCTGAGTATGTCAGTGACATTGCAGAAGACCCTACAGTCGAGAACTAAGGAACAAGTTCTAAGAAACTGGTGCTATTGACCAATTTGGAGCTGTTCTTGCTGTTGTGAAGAGCTTACAGCTCTTCGTGCTCGTCGACTGGCACTTCCTTCTCCTTCCGTTTGTTTTTGTTCTTCTTCTTGATGTCCTTATCAGCGTCTTTGACGATCTCGTCCATAAAGTTGGACTTGTTTGGGTCAATCCTCAAAGCTTTAGTGTGCACTTCTTCAACAGCCGCAGGAACATGGTAGGTTCTTGACCCTTGTACTTCTTCAGCAACGTGTCAATAGCTTCATCCTCCAACTCTTTCTCCGGAGCTCCGTTCTGTTCCAGGAAATACTCCACACGTTCATTTGAGTAGCACTGGCAGTATCTTCAGTAGGAACGCACTCGCAGGCCTCCTTCTGAGCATCCTGGTACGCTGGACACGCGATCATCTAAATGCACACCACATCAATAGATAAAAGTCAGCTACTTCCAGTGCCAACAGTGTACGCTGTAGGTAACTAACTACACGTACATTGGCACCGATGTAGAAAATCTTGGCAGTCGAAAAGCACTCATCCCTCTTCTGTGGGTTCTGGATAGCTTTACACTTGGCTTTCATGCATTTCTGCAGACGTTTCTCGCAATTAGCCTTGGGCATGCCACATGTACTGTAGCACTGTAACAAACACACACACACACACAAGAAGATCAGTTTATGATTCGTTTTTATCTCTACATGATGTAGCCATTTGTAGTCGTACAGCATCATGCCAGTTACAGCACTCCTGGAAGTCCGTACTAGTGGTGATCGGCATACCAGATGTACCACAGCCATTGGCCGTGAACTCAAAGTCCCTATATATGAACGAAACGAGCAGTTAGAGCGACAGTATCCAACTTGGAGGAATGTAGCCATGTTGTTTTTACTTGACTGGGGCCGGTGAGCGCTTGGGACGGCACGTGAACGGCTCACATGGCTGACTGTAGCTACTTAAGTCAGGGAAGTCAATGGATGCAGCCACGCTATTAATGAACAACGCGCAGCAGAGCAGGAGCGAGCGTGAAGAGAGCACCATGATGGCGATGGTCGTGAAATGGCACGACACGTGGACTACTGTACTGGAGTTAAAGGATATAAGGGATAACTGGGTATAAGAGATAACAGGAATAAGTATAAGGGATAACAGACATGTTTAAAACAGTTTAAACAAATGGGTTTAAACTGTTTTAAACAAATCACAATAGTGTTCGGGCGCACTGATTGGTCATTGCAGTGCAAATTTTCGCCTAAAGGGTTCTGTATCGGTATTCGCCCGTCTCAACAAAATAGTCTGGACCCAGTATTTACTTTTTGGTTGAGACAGGGAGCACTTTTCACACTTAATTAAGCGTAAATTAGACTGTAAATCAGGGTGTGGACCCCGTATAAAAACCGGTTGAGACGAGGCCAGCTGACAACGGTGCCCGGCTCAATGGCTGGCAGAGCAATGTCCCGGTTGTTACCGGTTGTGACGATTGCACTTAGACGCAGCCTCATGATTACACTCAGTCGTCGTAGCTCCTCCGTTGAGGTCTTCACCTCGTCGGACCGCATAACACGCACGCGGTGGCTCTCTCTGCGGTGGTTCTGGCGAAGTGTCATGCGTCGTTCTCGTATTTGCTGATCTTGACAGAGAGAAGTGTGGGCTTTAGTCGTCTCCATGCTGAGCGTGTGCAGCGATATGGGAGACACAGACTCGATGCTATAGAACAGGACGAACTGCTGCAGGTATGTGGAAGTAGTTTTCATTATCACTTAATGGCGTTGATGTGTCGAGCTTCCCCAAGAAGACGTCATTCGGTTTCGCTATGTAGTCCTACTGCAATTGCAGATAAAGTCCTTCATTGTTTTCATCTAAAAACGTCCCCAAGTCGGCCTTAGTTGATGCGCTGTAGCACCCTTCATTTCCTACCAATAACATCAAAACGGCCAGGCGTTTTCAAGTTTCGGTTTGAATTTCCAGTCATTGAACGGCGTGTTGGCCTTGCCGAAACTGACCGAGTTGAGAGCTCTACGAGCGTCTTCCGTCATCTGATTCCACATGATCAGGTCTTGGAATTTACCACCATCGCCTGTAGCATCCAGGTCGTGGTTAAAGGCCAGGCGTGCTTGTATCGAACGAGACTGGTGCCATCGATCACTCAAGGTGGACACGGGTTGTACTTCTTGTAGCCATCATGGGAGGACACGGAACAGGCCAAAATCTTCGGCTCCGGTACCTCTAGGTTGTTAATGAATACAATAGCGTGCTCCCAGTCGTGGCGGTGGCCCATTTTGGGCGACGGCGAGTCTTTCGGGAAGTACCACGAGTACATGATAGCCCAGACACCTCGGATCCACGTCGAACGCCCGTACACTTGGGAACCATAGCCAGAGCCTCCACACTTGCCTCTGGACTTACCAGTAGTCTTTAAACCACCGCCAGTCTCCCCGTACTCATTTACGGCAGGGTAAGGCTCACACCCGGTTCGAATTTGGATCTGAGGTTTAAATTTCACACCAGCCTTTTCAGAGATCGTGACCGGTTCAGGCTGAGGGAATGGTTTTACTTGATCGTGGCCAATCCACTTATCGACCCATGGACCAGGGTCCGGTGTTGGGGCGGGTGTCGGGGCGGGTGTTGGGGCTTCAGTTGGTGGCAGTGTGGGAGCTGGAGTCGGTGCTTCCGTTTGACGGGGGTCCGGTCTCATTGTTGTATCCGGGGGGAGAGTTACGTTCCGAGTAGCTGCTGACGGAGAGAGCGTCAACTCGCCGAAGTCAATGTACTTGGTGGCAGGCTTGGGTGTCTCAGTGGAGTCTTGATGTTGGAAACCACCGAGTGGTTTCGGCCGGTTAGCAACCCCCGCGGAGATTGCGAGTAGAAGTCGTAGGTAACGGACGCTAGTCGATAAGGCCGAAGCAATAAACCAGTTCTACATTTACCATCAACTACTCAAGTCCTCTCTAGCCGATTCAATAGGTTATGAGCCCAAGTCGCACTACGAAGGAAGTCATGCCTCGCGAGCCGCATGAGCAAGTCGCAGCCCCTGCCCCAGTCGCCGTTGTAGCCGACGGTCAAGCCTCTGGCCCTACAACTGTCGAGCAAGGAGCTCCTGCCCATGGCGAAAGCGAAGACACCAGCATTCCACCTACCCACGCAAGTGGAGGTCGTACACCTGCGGTTGCTGACCGGCTAGACCAAATGTTTGAACTCCTCGTTGGCCTGAGCGAACGAGTCGTGCGCATGGAGAATTCTCAACGTCACCCTGGCTCCAGCATCTCAACGGATGTCGACATGGAGCAAAGCGTGTTTGGGCGTATAGTACGCAACGAGCTCGAACGCCGGCTGCGAGCCGACTCTCTTGAAGAAGCAATGGGGGTAGGCCCAAATGCGGCTAGGTTGCGGCACGGCTCACCACCGCTTGCCCTCTGGCAAGCACCATCTGTACCGCCACTCCCAAACACCCACCAGCCAGTACAAGGCACCCACCAACCCCACCATGCTGAACAAGCGGCGGCCCAACCGCCGCAACCGGCTGGATATTGGCCTGCAGCAGGCGTCCGAGTGCCGACCACTCGTGAGATGAAACTGGCAATTCAACCCTTCAGCGGCAAAGAAACCTACAAGGGCCTCGGTAGCGGTTTCTTCCAGTGGGGGCACCGGTTCGTACGTCAATTAATAATTGCGCAACAGGCGTGCCGTTTCGACTGGCCTGAAGACATAAAGATAAACTTACTCGGCAACTACCTCACGGGATCCGCTCACTCGTATTATGTGGGACAACTCGATCGGTGGTGTTCCGAACAGCAAACGCTTGAACACGTTATGAACCGGATGCTGCAAGCATTTCATACTCCTGTCACGAGTGATCAAGCAGTGCGGATGATGTCGGCCAAGAAACGTGACGACCGAACCTGGACAGAGCACTACATGTATCTTGTAGCCATTCAGCAGGCTGCAGGAACACCAGAAAGCACCGTGCTAGAATACATCATCAAGTCTGCACCAGCAGAAATGAAGGGCATACTGACGTCAAGGTTGAACGACCAGAGAGCAGACTACGTGAAACAAGCAGAAGAGCTAGCCCATTTCGCCCAACGCCACGAACGCGACCTTGGTGGAACAAGACGTTCAAACCCAGGAACTATCAACCACGTTGGTGACCCAAGCGACATAAAATCCTGCTTTAGGTGCGGTGAAACAGGCCACCTCAAACGTAATTGCCCGAAAAGAACTCACCGCAAGCCCGACGAGGTAGTCAGCTTTGTGCTTGCCGTGAACAATGTCGAAGGTGGTGTGGACAACACGTGGTCTTGGACAGCGGAGCAAGCCGACACCTTGTGCGAAGCGCTGACATGCTTCAAGATGCTGTTGAGGTAGACGAAAAGTGCATCGTGGCAGACGGAGCCACGCTTCCGGTCAAGCTCAAGGGAAAAGTCACTTTTGAAGTCACCACAAACGGAAGGATTCACCTCATCACGCTGACAGACGTCTACTTCTCCGAAAACCTCGCGCGAAACATAATCTCTTACGTAAAGCTCGAGCGTCAAGGCTACGTGCTGCAGTACCAAGGAGAAAAGCGATACATCGGACGTCCCGGCAAAGGAGTCTGGCTGTTTGAAGTGGAACGCCGAAATGGTGTACTTGTGGTAGACACAACGTCAGCTCACACTCAAAGTCGGGAATGCGTGCAAGACGTGATATTCGCTGCTCTTCAGGAAAGTGACGCAGAGACAGCGCCGGACATCGTTAGTGGCTCGCTTATGAAATTTCACGAGCGTTTGGCGCACGTGAGCTACGACACAATCGAGAGAATGGCAGCAGAACCGGGATCCGGTATCAAACTTACCGATCGGACACGGCAAAACTGCCTGACATGTGCTCGAAGCAAGCAAACGAAGTCCCCGCAGTCTAAACGAGACAGTGGAGAACACGCACCAGTTGGATCGTATCGGTGGTGTTATTTGCAGTGACCTAAAGGGACCGATGACGCCAGCCGACCGACGCGGAAACAGGTATCTCGTCAACTTCGTGGATCATAAGTCGAACTACTGCAGAGTGTTCGTTGCGAGGACGAAGGACGCGGCGGCTAAAATGTTCGAGCATTTTCTGACCTACTTCGAGAAAAAGGTTTAATTGTCGAGTCCACGTGCTGCGCACCGATGGAGGCGGTGAATATCGAAATGTCGACCTCTTCTGTAAGTCGTCGGGGGTGGCACGGCAAATTAGCGAGGCTAATAATCAAGCATCAAACGGGAAAGCGGAGAGGATGCACAGGACCATCTTGAATATGGCACGGTCGATGATTTTTGTGTCAGGACTGCCACTCAGCTTCTGGGAGATGCGGTCGAGTATGCCGCCTACATACTCAACAGAGTGTCGACGAGAGCCAACGCCAAGCGAATGTCGCCATTGGAGGTTCTGACGGGCGTAAAGCCAAGCCTTGCGGACATCGTGACGTTCGGCAGCAAATGTACTGTTAGGAGAGACGTCGGGAAAGCAGCGCTGAAGCCTCGGGCACAAGTTGGTATCATTGTGGGAAAAAATGATGAAACCAAAGGATACCGGCTTTACCTGCCTGCGGATAAGCTTGTCGTGACCTCGCAGCACGTGCAGAACGTGGAGACTCTCAATGATGAACAGAACAAACAGCTTCAACAACAGTTGCAGACTGAAGACCCAGCGTTAGCAAAAGAGGCCGTCACAACAAGCTCGGGGAAGACCAAGGGTAACAAGCGCAAGACACGACGCGCTAGAATGTCGAAGCGTTCGGATTCTCGATCAGAAGGAGGTTCGATGTCGGAAGGTGTCTCCTCACCCAATACACTATCAGGAGGGAAGGTGGAAGATCACCCCGAGAGCGAAGGAAAAACTCGTCCGCGAACGAGGTACATGGGTTCGAAACATGTACCGGTCGCGGAAGTTAATCTTGCAGCTACACCTGATCCCAGAAACTATCGCGAGGCCATGAAATCCGAGGAAGCTGACAAATGGAAGGAGGCAGTGGTAGAAGAGCTGTCGGCGCTAGAAAGGAATGGAACCTGGGAATTAGTTCCATGGCCAACGGGTGCGCGAGTCCTACACACCAAGTGGGTATTCAAGACGAAGACGCACGCTGATTTGGGGCAATTGAACGTCGCAAGGGCCGTATGGTTGTTTGTGGGAACGAGCAAGAGCTTGGAGTGAATTACACGTTGACGTTCTCCGCGGTGCTCGATATGTCAACGGGCAAAGTGCTGCTCGTAATGGCTCAAATTTGGGGTGTACCCGCGCGGCACGGCGACGTGCCCAACGCGTACGTCAAAGCGGGTAAAGAAGAAGGGATCGAGATCTACATAGCCGTGCCTGATGGAATGGAGATTGACGAAGATACTTTACGACGCTTTGGGGTGCAGAGCAAACGAGAAATAGTGCTGAGGCTGCTCAAGAGCTTGTATGGGCTTAAGCAGGCGGGAAGAATGTGGAATCAGTTGCTTCACAAAAACACTACTCAAGTTGGCATTCGTCCAGTGCTATGCAGACAGTTGTTTGTATCACAAACAAGATGCTGACGGGACGACACTCGTTGGTGTGTATGTCGATGATCTACTCGTCACCGGTACTAGCAATGCCAGAGTTGACCAGTTCTTTTCGGATATGCAGTGCCTGGCCCTGAAAGACTTAGGGGTGGTGACCAAGTTTCTTGGTGTTCATTTCAAGCAGAATGGTGACGGCTGGATACTTGATCAAGCGCAAACTATCAGCGAAATGCTTACGAGATTTGAACTAGCAGAGGCAAAACCGGTGAGAGCCCCAATCGGGCAAGATGGAGAGGGGACGACGATGTGTTATTACCTGACGGCGGAGAAGGCACGCGTGAACGACCGACCGTACGCAGGTTTCAGTCACTCGTGGGTAGTTTGCTGTGGGTGGCAAGATGCACTCGACCCGATATTTCTTTCGCGGTTCATCGTGTTACTCGACGTGCCCATGCGCCGACTGAGTCGGACTGGCGCTTGGCCAAGCGGATAGCACGATATCTTAAGGAACTATCGATGTTAAGTTCGGAGATGATGGCAGTGCCGGCAAAGAGGCATGAAGATCAAAGCTTACAGTGACGCGGATTTGCAGCCGACGTCAGTGATCGTAAGTCCGTGAGCGGGGTGGTTCTGGTGCTTGGTGGTGCTATCGTGGGATGGTTGTGCAAGAAACAGACTGGGGTAGCACTGTCCACGATGGAAGCCGAGTTTGTGGCTGCTTCACACGCGACCACCGAAATGCTCGGGTTAAGGGAGCTGCTGACAGAGATTGGTGTGGCTGTTGAAGAACCGATGGAGTTACGTGTCGACAATCAAGCCGCGATTAAGCAAATTGAAGGAGAGGATACCTCTGGAAGAGCGAAGCACATCGATGTGCGTCACAAGTTCACTAAAGATTTGTGCAAGAAAGGTGTGATCGAGGTCGAGTACTGTGAGTCAAAGGAGATGATTGCCGACTTACTGACGAAGGCGCTCGCGGCGCCACGTTTAAAGGAGTTAAGGATGCTGGTCGGTTTGCAAGAAGAGGCTACAGCGGGTGATTAGCAACTCCGTGCGTGTCGAGAAGGAGTGTTGGAAACCACCGAGTGGTTTCGGCCGGTTAGCAACCCCCGCGGAGATTGCGAGTAGAAGTCGTAGGTAACGGACGCTAGTCGATAAGGCCGAAGCAATAAAACCAGTCTCTACATTTACTATCAACTACTCAAGTCCTCTCTAGCCGATTCAATACTTGACTCTGCGTTTCGGAGCCGACTTGGACTTCATTTTGGGCGTGAGAAACCGTCTTCCGCTCGGATGGTGGCAAGTACCGTAAGACTGACCCAGAGAATGGCGGTGAGTCTCATACCAGTATACGAAAAGCCTATCGACTTTTGGACTGCAAAGGAAATTGTGGAATGAAGGGTTGTTGGCAGGAGCGGCGGTCACTTGCCGATCACATCACTTAGTAAATCAATAGCTATAGAGAATCGACCAATTGTACACGTATATGTATGTACTGAACCGTTAAGCAACTTCCAGGCTATTGCCTTTTTGGGTTCGCCTCCAGAAAACTAGTGAGGATCTGCATAACGTTGAGTGAGGGAGCCTTACATTAGTCACGACCGGTGATAACAACTCACTACATCTTATCCCATAGCTTTGCGAACAGCAAGATCATTAACAAGATCCGGAAGTGTCTTCACGCGCCGACTGCAAGATCACTGTTTCCCCTCAAAATGGCTCTAAAAACTGGTGCGCACGTACTGTTTTAGAGGCAATTGGCTGTAAATTGTGGGGTTTAGCGAGGTCTTCATATGTTTTGAGTCGAATGTTGGCGTTGATGGCGTGAGTGGATCGTCGAAGAACTACAAGTAGCGGTTGATGGCGTGAGTGGCTTGCCATTGGCAAAGAGAGCCGAAAAATAAAAAACATACACGTACAGTACCAGCTCGAATTCCAGTTAATACTTGTACTTCGAAGTAATAGCTTTGCATTTTCTGCATGCAGAGCTCCCAACTTTAATAGCGATGCATACATGTACTCCAACGTCAGTGGCTGGTACTGTTGTGCAACTTGCGGTGCAGTAGGCAAGAAGCTTCACGTTAGCCATATGTTTTTCTCGGTGATATAACTTAATGCTGGTGAAAAGCAGTCACGTCAAAGTGACACGGGCAATGTCGATATAAATCTGCAGCCTGAGCTCTGCTACCACACTGTAAACTCTCATTCCTGCGAACCAAGTGAGTTTTTTTTTTCAAGCTTGCCTTCATGGCATTTCGGACAATCGTTCAGGTTCTCTGGAGAATAAGTTGTGTGAGCTTTCTCGTCTTTAAACTCTTTGCTTCCGACGATGCAATCCACCTCAGCGAGCTATTCGGTGGCCCACACGGAGAGCATTTTTCGGACCAGCCTTTAGTCGTAGCGGGTCAAACGGTGTCTTCGATCACAGCGCTGGTGCTCGCGTTGACGGTATTACACTGGAAGTCTCAAGGCCCACACCTCAGACCTACACTCATGGCTATGGTGGAGTAAGCAACAGTATGAACACGCTTCAATTGGGTCCTGGGGAGTATATCACGTCCATGGAGGTCCACTCGAGCAAGAACAAACAGACAAAAGATCACACACGCGTCTTCTATCTCAAGTTTGTCACGAACGCAGGCAACTCGGTATCTGGCGGTTCCCAAGCCGGCTCCATCGGCTCCGCTACCGCACCGACGGGGTACAAACTAGCAGGGTTTTACGGACGCGACGGTGGTCAGATCGATCTCTTGGGTGCGATTTGGGCGCCACTTCCTACTGAAGTTGGTCCTGGGACTGTTGCTCCGGCCAATATCCCAGAACCAGAAACACCAACTTCGTCTGTGGTGGCTGTCTTTGATCATTCGGATTCTATGGGTTCGAGCTCTGCAGCTTCTGACGATACAATTGTCTTCCCAGAATCAACGAGAATCATCTTGCCTGCTACCACAACAGCACCAACACCTTCCGGGCCAGCGACTCAACTTAGCGAGGCGTATGGTGGTCCTCATGGCTCGCAGTTTTCGGATGTCGCTCTAGCTATGGCTGGACAAACCATCAATTCCATTGCTATTCGAGCTGGAGCTCGTATCGACGGTATCACTCTCACGGTCGCAGCTCCCACTGCACTGAGCTTCATACATGGATATGACGGCGTTAGCAACACGAACAACGCGTTATCTCTCGGTGTTGGAGATTATATAACCTCCATGGAAGTTCACTGTTATGGCTCCCAAATGGAAAATGTAGAAGTGATAATGTATTGAGCAGTTCCTTACCTCCTGCACTAGCTGCTCTTCTTTGATATGCATGTCCTGGAGGCTTTATGGACGGTTAGTGCACTTCCGTGCTTTGCTACAACCGTCTGTGTTTGCAGCAACCGTCTGCGGTCTAACCGTCTGTACTTGTTTCTCGATTCTTCTGCAGTGATGTTGTTGCTGGGCTTGATCCCATCTACAACCTCACAGTGTTGCCACGGCGACAACACTTCCCCCTCCAAAGACCTTTCTCGCGTTTGATATGCATGCAGCGTCCCGGTGCGCCGCTGGTTCCCGGATGCTGGTCTGCTAGACCATCGGGATATTCAATGCCTGGCACATCGCCTTGACGGCATTCTGACTGCTGTGATCCCGAACGAAAGCTTTCACTGCAGTTGGAACATCTTCCAATAGTACATCTGCGGGCTCCCACGAATCCTCAATGCTGTCGAGGCCGCGCCAATGCACCTTGATTTCGTGGCGTTTTTCCTTGTTGTTGTATCGTACCTCGTGCAACGAATCTACCACGTGTCCTTCGCTGTTGTGGGCAATATGCAGCAAAAGGTCTTCTGTCACGTTCAAAGTGGAGTCTGCATAGAATTTTAGTCGACTTGCGTGTACTTCTTTCCGTTGCCCCGTAATAAGGTTTTGGATTTCAAAAATCCAATTTGACACGGTTGTCACTACCTGAGCAGGTCCACACCACTTCACACGAAGTTTACTGCGTGTGTGCTATGCCAAACATCCGCGTAGAGGACGAAATCTCCAACCTCACATTGAGTCATGGCTACACTTTTCTTCTTGTTGTGTGCTCTGCGGCCAGCAGCTCTGGTGGCTGCGTTGGCCTTGCCAGTATTCTTGTGCATCTCTGCTAATGCTTTCTGTAGTCGCTGGACGTGCACTCGTTGTGCTGACTGGAGTTCGCTCAAGGTTGTGGTTTTAACGAGTCCTGAACAGCCAGATGATCAGCCAGGCCCATTGCTTTGAGGCCTGTCATTGCTGTTATCGGTGCCACGCCGCCTAGAGCTGGTGAAGGAGTGTTGTTCAATACCATTTGCACGATTTTTATGATCCGCGGCCATTCTTTTGTCTGTAATCTCCATTCCGAAAGGAGTGCTCGACAACAGCGCAATATTTCGCGCATTACCACCTCCACCGTACCATTTGCCCATGGGCACCTGGCGGTAGTGAAATGGTAGTGAGCCCCTAGAGCATGCTGTAAAGCTTCAATCGTCTTGTTTTTAAAATGCGAACCTTGATCTGAAACCCAGGTTCGGCAAACTCCAAACGATGCAAACCAGTCCATGAGTAGTGTCAGCGTCTGCCACCTTGCACGGAACAAGCCACACGAATTTCGATGCGTCATCCTTGACGACTAAAACGTAAGTGTCACCCGTGTCGCTTTCCCCCATGTACAAAAAGTCCCAGTGAATAAGTTCGTTTGGGCGTTCGGCGTGCATTGCCTCACCTAGCAAACGCTGCTGAGGTGGGCCTCCCAACGTACTGGCACAATGAAGGCACCGCTGTACGAAATGCTCGATGTCTTTCTTCATATCTTTCCACACAAAATTTTCACTGATCTGTTTCATGGTAACCTCACTGCCGCGATGTCCCGCCACGCCGAAATGCCCCACGACGCATGTACGGATTTGCAAGTCAACAGCAGCATCGGGAATCCAGATTTTACCTTCCGGGCTCCTCCACAGCGAATCCGACTCCGATCGGTCGAATCCTGCAGGCGGATCTGCCGAATTCTGCACTGCCACAATCTCCGCCACCGTAGGCCATTCAAATTGTTCATCTAGTTGTGGCGATAGAGGTAGTGAAACCAGTCGAATCACACAGATAGTCTTCAGAGTTGATCCCCACCTTGACAAAAGATCCGCCCATACATTCTCTTCCCCTGTTATATCATGAATGTTGTAGTTGTACGCCATCAGAATGATAGCCCACCGATGCAGTTTGTCGGCTGTATACTTGGGCACTGTACTTACTACACTCTGTGGGTCGAAAATGTAGCGTAAGTTGCGATGGTCTGTAAAGAGATCAAAAACATTCTTGTCGATGAAGCAGGTAATCAGCTCGCCTGTAGGTCTCCACAATTGCATAGGCCTCTTTTTCCACGATGGCCCAGCGCTGAGCTGCACCCGAAAAAGATCCACTCAACATCATCAGGGGCTCGTGTTCTTGTTCACTTAGTGGCCGATGTGCTTGATCCCGAGGAATTTGTGTGATCACTGCACCCCAGTGCTCATCACTAGCATCTGTGTACACCGAAACACGTTTATTCGGGTCTGGGTGAGCCAACAGTAACGCACTTTGAAGTGCTTGCTTGCATCGATTCAAACCGGCGATTTCATCGTCACCCCACCCCACATCGGATAGTTTTACTGCTCTCACACGAGTTTTCTTACGACTTCCAGCTAGCTCATAGACTCTCTCCATGACTTTCACTAGCGGCTCAATCAGCTTGTTAAATGCTGGTAGAGAAGCACGCATCCAGTTTAGCGCACATACAAATTGCTGTAATTCCTGACCCGTTGTTGGTGCAGGAGATTCACCAGTGCATCAATTCTCGCTGGATCGTGCTTCACACCTTTGCCGGATACAACGCGTCCGCACCAAAGAGCTTCTCGCAAGTAAAAGCTGCATTTCTTTGGGTTAAGTTTCAGTCCTTTGTCCAAACAGATACTGAGAACCTTTTTCAGTAAAATGAGCAATCCTTCATCACTGTCCTTATACCCAAGTAAGTCGTCAATCCAAATCATTAGTCCGTTGTTAAAGAGCTCATCAAGCATTTTCTGGACCGTGGACTGTACGTATGCGACGCTATTCGTGCCTCCCATGAGCACACGAGTTGGTGTAATGACACCTTCCTCCGTTAAGATCGAGTAGATTTCCTGACACGCAATCGCCATCGCAAACTGCCAAAAACCTTTAAAGAAATCCAAGGAGAAATATCGCGACGATCCACGTAATTGCTCAAAAGCAACTTCCAGAATTGGCATTGGCCAAACAATTTGCTCGACGCAAGCATTAGCCCCTCTAACATCTACCGTCATGCGATGATCTCCTGCCTCTTGCTTGTTTACGACATGAGGGGGTGAACTCCATCGACTCTTCGGATTTCTGTAGCACAGACCAGCTGCGATAAGAGCGTCGACATGCTTCTTCAAAATGCATCGGTGCACCGGAGAATATCTGCGCGCTTTGCACTTCACTGGTGTTGTTCCGGGTTTCAGGGTTACTTCCATTGAGGCATATCCACCGGTGGATCACGACCAATAACAATCCGAAAAACATCAATGAACTGCATTAAAATGCTTCTCAGCTCCCTTCACAAACTCAGGAGTAGCACCAAGTTTTCGTGCTTCGTCAACTTTTTCGAGAAGAATCGCTTTAATTTCCTCCCGTTCCTTGTCTTGGTCCACATCAAAAACAGGAAAGCACGCTCGCTCTTCGTCTTCCCGCAAAGCAACTTCTTCGTCGGTTTGGAGTGGTCGTTCATCAGAAAAAGCTAAAACACTTGCAACGCCTTGGTTTGGGCTGTCATCCACGTCACCCATATCCCACTCAACACTTACTTGTTGCGCCGCTGCCAGTAATTTCTTAGGACTATACCCCAACCGATCCATGATCCACCTTGACAGTAGTAGGTCTCCACACCGATCGGTAGATGGCCTTCCGTCACCCAACAGATCAGCATTTCGGAGTACTAGTGGCCCTCCAGGAGTCGAGAAACGCAGATCGAGCTTAACTTTGCTCTTCACTGGTACAGGACTGTTTCCAACTCCTCAATAGCCGACCCTTCACTAGTTTCCTGCTGGTTAACCCACACTCCTTTTGCAGATAATTGCTTCAACAATTTTGTTGTCACCAGCGATACTTCAGCTGCACTGTCCGGAGTAATCTCGGTCTCCACCATATCCATAACCGTGCAGGGGAATAGATGATGACGACTCCACTCTCGTCGAGTCGACTGGCGCCACTGCTAACACAGGTTTCATCACTTTTTCCCCGTAGTGGACTCCATAAATCTCCTTGGCTTCTGTGGGACTTGCAACATTGGGGCACTGAAATACACCGTGTGTTGGATCACCGCACTTGAAACACTTTTTTGGCGGTCGATCACCCGTTGGTTTTAACTTTGGCTTTTTAGTGGTCTTGTCTGAATGATCATCGGATATTGGTCGCGGCTTAGTCGTACTAGGTGCACCACCAAACCCTTTCTTTAGATGCTGCCGCAGGTTTACCAGCACCCTTGCCATGCGGGTGTGCTGAAATGTGAGCTTCGAATCTCATGAAGTCGTCAATTCGCCACGAAGCCACTTCAAAAACAATGCCAGGTTTGATTTGGTTGTTTTGTGACACTGTCTGCTCAGTTGGTCTTTCACCGCTGCTTTAAATGATAGCGGTCTCAAAGCGTCGACGAGATATCCAACCACCTTCTTAGGCTCAGTATGCACGACATCCTCCATGTTAAAGGCAATCCAGTATCTCGTAAAACTCCGCCATAAGCCGAGACAACCGTGATTCAGCATCCTGTAACTCGGTGTCCATGCAGTGCCTTTACTTCTTTTCCAGCGTCTTATAGGCAGTGTTATCTGGGTTACGAGCCGACAGAAAGTAATTTTTCCACTCGTCCTCTGTGATGTCCGGTCTCCGCCTTGAAAAGCCTCAAAATCACAGATCCTAACCAATGTGCCTTGCTCGATACACGCGCTAATTGGCATCACGAAAAACTTAGCCTGAGTTCCTTGATTTAGCGCCTTTATGCGTCTTGTGTAGATCGCATAGCTGTCCATGAACTCTCTTTTTCCTTTTAGAGCTCCCCGATAAATAGGAGGCACCCGGACATTTGTTACTTCAGCCCACGTGACATCAGCAGCATCGGACAATCATACAACAGCTGCCTGCTCAGCTCCATGAGCAAAACCACCCCACCCGGTTTGTAAGTTCGGCAGAACAGCATAAGCTAATCTTTCCAGCCTCTGTCCTTGAAGGCCAACAGCTTGTTCAGCCTCCTTCAGAATCTTGTATTGCTCTTCCAGATATCTGCGGTGCTCGTCCATTTGACGCCGCATCTCGTTTTGCTGCTCCATCAGTGCGGCCTGACGGTCATGTTGTGCTTGAAGATATTCTGAAGTTTGAGCAGCAAGTCGGTCTTGCTGAAGCCGGACCTGGCCAATTTGTTCCGCATTCCGTTGATGCGCTGCAGCAGAGTGTTGGGCCAGGGCTTCCACTTGACGATTTGTCTCGACTCCTTGGATGACTGCCGTCCGAGTTGTTGTTTCTTGCATCATTCGCAATTCACGTTCCGATCCCGGTGGTAGTGGAGGGTAGACAGCGACAGGCATTCCCCCGGCTGGGACTGCTGCCATCGCGTCGTCAGGATCTTCCATGCTGGTAGCTATCCAGCTAAAGAATTCTTTGTTATGGCTCCCAAATGGAAAATGTAGAAGTGATAATGTATTGAGCAGTTCCTTACCTCCTGCACTAGCTGCTCTTCTTTGATATGCATGTCCTGGAGGCTTTATGGACGGTTAGTGCACTTCCGTGCTTTGCTACAACCGTCTGTGTTTGCAGCAACCGTCTGCGGTCTAACCGTCTGTACTTGTTTCTCGATTCTTCTGCAGTGATGTTGTTGCTGGGCTTGATCCCATCTACAACCTCACAGTGTTGCCACGGCGACAACATTCACTCAGCCAAAAACAGTCATACGAATGACCATACTCGCGTTTTTTATCTCAAGTTTACCACCAATGCTGGCCGATCTGTATCTGCCGGTACACAAACCGATTCATCGGCAGTCGCTACAGCTCCCGAGGGCTACCAACTGGGGGGCTTTTTTGGCCGTGGTGATCGTGAAATAGTCCTGTTGGGTGCTGTATGGACTCGTATCGCCGCAGAATTACCGAGTACAGATGAGGGTACAGCAAGAAGTGGGGATATTCAGCTAAGTCCAATCTATGGAGGACCTCACGGTACAGCGTTCTCGGATATTGCGTCTATCAAGCTCTCGCGACCAGTAAGCACCATCACTATCTGCGCTGGAGCTCACGTAGATGGAATACTACTGCAGAGTGGAGATCAAACGTTCTCCCATGGTTATTCCTGTGCACAAGGAAACACACTGGTACTCGGAGAAGGAGAGTACATTACATCATTGGAGGCCCATTGGGGGAAGAGCAGACGTACAAACGACCACACACGAGTGTTCTACCTCAAGTTCGTCACCAGTGCGGGGAATTCCGTTTCTGGAGGAACTACGACTAGCGACACCGCTGTAGCAACCGCACCCAAGGGGTTCCAACTCTCCGGTTTCTTCGGTCGTGCTGGAAGTACCATTGATCAACTTGGTGCCATTTGGACGAGAAGATCCGCTACAGATTTATCCCTGACAGATGAAATGGAAAGCTCTGGGATGTATGCGACTACAATTCGTAACTGGGTGGGGCCTACAATCGGACAGTCCAGTGACACAGCGTGTTATCAGAAATCAGTTGCCTTTGGCAGCAAGAACGTGTGTCCGCTGGGATATAGCAATGATGGAGATGATTGTTTGGCCATGTGCCCCCTTTCGTACCCTGTTGAGTGCTCTTTGGAGTGTATTCCTCAAAATGATGACTGTGCACTGACAACACTTACCAAGATCGGCTCTGTCGTTGCTGTGGCGTTAAACTTGGCGTCTGGAGGTGTTTTTGGAGACATTCTCGCAGCTTACAAGACTGCCAAGTGGGCTGTCACTTGTGCGGCTAATATTGTCTCCGTGGTGCGAGGGTTGATCTACTACCTCCGTTATCGACAAACCACAGCACCGCAAGGGAAAGCTGCAGAGCTCCTGACTGTAGCCTACCAGACCGATGTTGTGCTGTACGACCTTCCTGTAGCCGTTTGTGTCTGCTTGGGTTTACCTGTGCCACAGAACGCTAAATTCGCGGCTACAGTGCTAGTGATTGTCGAAGGGATTGTAAAGCAGGCAATTACCAATGGTGATGAGATCATTGCAACTGGAGAAAACGTACTCAACCTACTCACAGGCACTGGAGCGCTCAATGGGACAGTTGACTCGTCAACAACGGATGAACTCCAAGACTTGATTACCAGGAATTCTAGTTGTGGCTATGAGCTGAAGCGTCTGACTGATCATGTCGTACGGTCGGTCAACGATATCCGCAGTTCGGGTGCGTCGGCTGCTGATGTGCGAGTTCAAGTTTACAAGTCTTCAATCGTGACGAATGATATCCCCGCCGTCACGAACCACTGCATGGGAGAACTTCTTGGATCTAAGACTTTGACCGCGGCGTATGAGACCCGAGATATGCTACAGAAAACGTTTGGAGTGATCGTTGACCAACTGATTGACACGGGCACGACGGACATGGGGAAGAACGTGGCTCAAGACGAATATATGCTTAAGGTGGCCAATATGGGGCTCGTCGTGTTGTCTACAGTCGACCCAACGGGTATCGCGTACATGGCCTCGCAGTTTGTTCAGCCCATTTGTGGCCCAACAGCTTATCTGGGCGATATTGATGATGGGACTTTGCACGACGCGCTTGGTCTCACAACAGTGGATGAAGCATTTGTTGGCAGCTACGGTACTTGGGCGAGGAAAGGAGATGGCGTCGTTCATCTGGTGTTTGAAAGCATTGATAAAGAAGACGTCACTGTGGTCATTCACTCGGGTGGAGATGAATACGCCAATGTGGACGTTGCAGCCGGCGCCACTGTCATTTGGGACTCTACAATCCCAGAGTTGCAGGACAAAAGCTTGTACCTCGATCGCTGGCGTCCGGGAGTATTCGGATTACCTGGTTCTGGTGGTGGTTCACTGTTACTGTGGATACCGCGATCAACTGAAGGAGGCCACCTTGAGATGCATGTGCGGGTCAACATCAGTTAGGAAAACACTGTGCTGTTTTTTTTTTTCGATTATGTTACGCAAAAAAGCAAAACCTCGGACATTTCTTTCACACCAAACATCCTGGTCGAGATTCGTCAATGACTTTAATGGCCTTGTTTCCGGACAAACATACAAAAACACCTCAAAATCAAAATAAACATCCAAAAAGCTTGTCAGCACCCATAAAACAACTTTGGCACCATAAACTTTGATGCGATGACGACAAGCAGCCATGCTTCACCACCAATCGTTTGGTCAGCACTGCAAACGTAGACAGGCACACCACAAAAGCAATCAAAGCTGCTTCACTATAACACAACACCAACGTTGCATCGGCAAGATCTCTCTCTCTCTCTCACTCAGAAATCTCCCTAGCACGACCTACTACTCTACACCACTTTCCAGAACTACCACCATGCCTGCTCTTTTAGCTTGGACCACGATTTCCAACGGCATCACTAAGGAAGACGCCTCAATGCTGCTTGAGACGTTCAAGACGTTCAAGATCGCTAAGAGCGAGCTCGTCCCATGTAAGGTTTGCGCGCTCTCCTCCCCGCACAACATGCGTCGCCGCATGCTGGTGTGCAACTCCAAACCTTGCAAAGACGTCGAGCCTCTTGCCCATTGTAGGTGGCGCTGCAAGACGCTGACGTGTCAAGTGATGAATTTGGTTAGTATTTTCGAGATAAAAAGTCACATTTCACCGCTGGAGTCGCCTAGGAAGCCTCGCTTGACGGAGCAGATGAAGGACGTGGCGCGCTCACTTGCAGCGGAGGGCTTGAAGCCAGCTCGGATTCGGAATGCGTTTCTCAATCGATTTAATTTGGATGAGTCCAGCCTACCACCCCTACGAAACGTGCAGCGTTTTACTCAGCACTACACCCGAGTTAAGCTTGGCGGAAGTGACGATTTTCTAGATGTCCGAGACCAGGTGGTCGAAATGGCGTTTTCGCTAGGGCAGCTCAGCTCGGATCCATTCACGTTCACTTAGGAGTGCGAGGCTGACGGATCTCCCCATGTTGGAATTGGGTCGGATCAAGATCCGTTTATTGTGGGCATCACGACTGAGAGACTGCTAAGATCGGCTGACCGTGACTCGGGCTCGTTCGTTATGCACGCTGATGCGACGTTCAAGCTCAACCAGATTGGCTATTCCGTCTTCGTGGTCGGAATCTCCGATATGGCGAGGTCCTTTCACTTGTTGGCTGTGTTTGTCACCTCTCAGCGCCGAGAGCCCGACTATTTCAAAATGTTTTGTGCGCTGAAGAACGTGTACTATCGTGCAACTGGCAAAGAATTCTCGGTGCAATACGCCATGGCAGATGCAGATGATGCTCAGTGGCGCGCTGCTCAGGCTGCATTTGGCACAAACTGTAGCTTCAGAAGTCTGATGTGCTATTACCACGTCACTGCGAAGGTTCTATGAGAAAACGCGAGGGCTGCATCCAACACTGGCCGCTGAAGCTTTTAAGGGAGTGACGGACTTGCACTTCGCATACAGCAGCGCCGAGTACGAGGACTTGAAGACCTGTGTACTAGCAGAATGGGCCACGCGACCCGAGCTTCTCACTTTCAGCGCGTACTTTAAAGACGAGTGGCTCTCTGGACGGTTTGCCCGTTGGCAAGCGTTCCACACTCCACGGGGATATGCCAACGACGAATAACCCCGTGGAGCAGTTTAACCGCACTATCAAACGTACATACACGCTGCACGCTCGTCTCAAGATGGGCGCACTCCTAACGCAGCTGCGATCGTGTTGCCGCTCGGAGAGTCTCTCATTGAAGCCATTCGTTGATGTTCCTACTGCTTCGGCTTCTCTGTGGCGCCGCATGAGAGAGCTACGGCGGGCGAGAGTAGTCTGTTAGAATGGACGCCACCGCGCTCAAGTCTGGCATTTGTCCTGGATAGAGTAGACGATGACGAAGCTGGATCGCTTCGTCCAAGTTGTATCACGACCATGCCGGCGCGTACTTGACGAAAACACTGGACGGAAGAGAGAGGTGCTCCTTGTGACAGCGCAGATTAGTGCCAGCAGTGCACGTATGGAGTGGGTCGGCATGCCAGACGAAGGATGGAGAGTTGACATCCAACGGCGTGAATGTCCGTGCCGCACGTTCGCCAAAAACGCCACTTGTGTACACCTTCTTCTTGCCATTTCCAGCCGTGGGCTGAACGACGTCGGTACTCGAGCAAATCTTGTGTATCGCGGCTCCAACAAGGCACGACGCTGGAAGGAGCACAAAGCGCTGGGCGTCCGCCGCTAAACACGTTCGCCCTAAATCGGGAGTAGTGTAGATTGACATAGCTGCACACGAGTTAGATCACATATATTGTGTGCTACTATGAGTCTGCTTACCATTAAACGATGCCACAGCGTCAGCATATATCTCGTTCTCCAACTAATTCACAACCGAGTACCTAGTCCTTATCAAGCAGCGCACTGCTTCACGGTAGGCCTCCTCGAAGAGACAATCATGGTCTTGGCGGACTTCTCCTCACAGCAGCAGCTCCTTCCTCACGGCAGCCGTCCTCTCAGCAGCCTCTTCTCACGGGAGTCGTCCCCTCAGCAGCCTCTCCTCACGGCGGCCCCTACTGGCAGCTCCCCCCAAGGCGACGGTCCGGTCATTGGTGACTTGGTCCTCGCAGCAGTCTTCCCGTCGCGGCTGCTCTCTTGTTACGGCAGCCCCTCGCGGCTGCTTCCCCTCGAGACGCCAGACCTGCCGGCGACATCCTTCTTTCATCTGTGGCGATCTTCTCCTCGCGGTGACGCTCTCATGATTGCAGTCTTCTCTTCGTGGTGGCAGCCCTCCGTTTCTTGTCTGCTGCTGGGATACCTCTGTACTGAATTGATGATACCAAAGCTGTGGCGTGAACACACAGCTCGTGCTCCATCCATCATCCACGTGTCACGTGTGCAGCAGATTACGAGTACCTGCTCGCACTATTAATATGTTCCGGTGCTCATTGTCCTTTTGTGGTGTTGACAGCGCATTTTTAAAGTGTTTTTGGTATTTTGTCTTGTTTCCGTCGCTCTTCGCCAGCTCCGCGAAGATGCAGCGCGTGCAAGAAATGAAAATCAGCATGAGGTATTAGATTTGCAGCGTCTCTCATCGTGTCGCATTTGTTACCGTGACTTGTTCTCAAGAGGAAGTCAGCTCGATGCCTCGACGGAATCCGCTCGACAATGGTCGCGTGGTCGCGCGCCGACAGCGGCAAGAAAAATGCTGAGCTTGTGCCACGCGAGACAAGGTCTCTAACATCGTAACGCAAGCGCTCAGTACTATATTTGTATTAAGGTGTGCACTCCTTGGAGCAGAGACCTTTAATGAAGACCACGTTCAGGTGACATCGGCGTTTGAAATGCAAGCTCATACATCTCCTCCCTCCACATTAACCTGCATTCGTCAATAATTCGACATCTTTACAATCCGCATATAGCGATTAATTGGAATGATACAACGATTCATATTTGAAGTCAGAAACTATGAAATGCAACTGTTCAAATCGATTCCCTGTCAAATCAGGATTCTCTAGAATGATCGCCTTCATCTTCACTAAGGAAAAAACACAGTTTTTACCCGCCGCCAATCGCGACTTGTCTGTCCCATTTCCAAACTGCCGCTCTCGCACTCAAGTCTCCTCAAAGACTTCTCGCACAAGTTCGCATAAACTGCCCCAAGCGGCATTCATAAAGCCTACAGCTACCCACCCAACGCCTTGGAGTGACTCCCCGTTGCAGGACTTTTGCAACCACTGAACTATTTGTCTCGCCTTGCTTGGGTCCCCACGCAACGCGAGCTCGAAACTAGAAAAGAGGGAGCCTCGTCACCCCCGCTGCATGGCGAAATTTGCTGACTGCATTACCTGGACTACTCTCGACGTCGTGTACGTACTTATCCTGTGTGTATATATATACCCTTGGTTTGTGATTGGACCATATCGGAGACCGTTGCTATTTTTTTAGCGATGCAGAGGCGACTCTTACGGGGTTTTGCTCCATTCTCTTTTTAGTACTAGCCAAGGCAATACTAACCTTATCCTGTATATCGAACAGCTTATCCAAGAATCAATTCATACCTCTCTTAGGCGTTTCAAGCTCTTTATCTCATCAGATCGCGAGGCGCCTGCTTTAACTCTTTAACGGCTCCACGAAGCAGCCCCAATACTCGCCAACTGAAGACCAGCCAAAGCGAGGACGATGGGGATGATCATAGCCAATGTGGGCGAGGACGATGGGTCTAGCTCCGGGGAAAGTGGTGGCGACAGTCCCAGTAGTGGCAGTAGTAGTGGCAATAGCGGGTTAATACGAAACCATGGCCGCACTCCGTCCGCTGCGGCCCGAACCAAAGACCAAGCCAAAACCAAGCCCAAATCTCGAGCAGAACCAAAAACCGGCAAGAAGGTCAAACTTCAGCCGCTGGAGCTCAAACCCAGGAACAAGTCCACCATGACGCGGCAGTTTTCCGGTTACGGGACTCTCAAGTCCACGAAATCAGAGCCACCAAGTGACGACGCCAGTGCTACTACGTGGAAGTCCAATGTGGAGAAATGGAGTCTAGAAGCGCACCAATTGCTTAGTCCGCGGGCAGGGACGAGAATCAACAAACAGTTTAACGGTCCTAACCGTCATACTCGGTCGAAGATGAACTACCGGTTTGGCTCGGAAGAATCTGGGGATGACTCAGAGACGTCCAATAGCTCGTACAGCTCATCCAACAGCTCCGATAGCCCTACAAATACTGTGGCGATCCCAATTCGATCGTCATCGTTTTCTGCTGCTGATCGATGGAATCAACTCGTAAACTACGCAAGGTTGAAGCTCTCCCGCTACTACACTCGTCACGTGAATCGGAAACAGATATTGAGTCTGGTATTCTCTTGGAAGTAGAGGAAAGTGATGTTCATCCGGAGATCAAGACAGAAGTGCGTAAGCTGTTTACGTTGGCGTATCCTGTTATTTTCACGTATGTACTGGAATTCTTCCCGGAATTGGTGAGTATGACGCTGGTGGGTCACTTGGACTCCCCTCTGACCAAGCAGTACCTTGATGGTGTGGCTCTATCGACGATGGTTGTGAATCTGACTGCTATCGGTATCGGCTTCGGTCTGGCTACTGCTATGGATACTCTGTGTACACAAGCGTACGGTGCTGGGAAGCCCAAGAAGCTGGGGATCTACCTCCAGAGTGGATTGATCGTATTGGGTCTCGCTCTGATTCCAGTGTTTCTCATCAACTGGTACACGGAATCGTTCCTATTGATGCTTGGTCAGCCTGAACAGGTGGCAGCTTTCGCTGGACGCTTCAGTCAGATCCTTCTCCCTGGAATTCCAGCCATGTACATCTACGAGCTGTTAAAGAAGGTGATGCAAGCCCAAAATGTGGTGCTTCCGATGGTGTACATTGCGGTGCTCAGTAACCTGGTGAATCTCGGATTGGGTGTGTACCTGACATTCTACACGTCGCTGGGCTTTGATGGTGCAGCGATCGCGCGGTTGTTGTCGGAGTTGGTACTACCGTTGTGCCTTATCCCGTACTACTTGCGCTACCCGCACATCCCAGCTGAATGGTGGTCTGGCTGGCAGCCGAAGGAGGCCGTGAACCACCTTGGCACCTTCTTACAGCTGGGAATCCCTGCCTGTTTGATGCTCGAGTTGGAATGGGTCTCGTTCGAGATCATGGCGGCCATCGTCGGCTGGCTACCGAACAGTGTCGTGGCCATTAGTGTGCATTCCGTGCTGGTGAACGTGTCTACGTTCGCGTTTAACTTCTTCTTGGGCATTTCCGTGGCGTCTACGATTCTTGTGGGTAATTACTTGGGAAGTAACAAGCCTCATCACGCCAAGATGGCTTCAACTCTGGGGATGATCCTGTCCGTCTCGTTGTCGACTGTTCTCGCTGTCGTTATCATCGCTACGCGTTACTTCATCCCAGCGATCTTCATCAACGATGCTGTGTCCATTGGACTCGCAGCTCACGCGTTGCTGTTCCTCATGCCGTATCAAATGTGCGACGCTATCAACGCCGTCATGCAGGGTGTATTCCGAGGCACTGGACGACTGGCATTGGGTGCGTACATCAATCTGTTCGCATACTTCGTGCTTGGACTTCCTATCGGCGTGTACCTGGCCTTCTGGATGGACTTGGGCGTCGAAGGAATGTGGCTTGGCCTTACTGTGGGCATCTTTTTCGGCGTTATCATGTCGTTTGTCAAGATCTGCGAGACGGACTGGAAAGGAATGGCCGATGCCGCACGTGTACGCACCAGCTAAGCGGTGGGTTTTCTGCATCTTTTTTTCATATTTTCTTTTGTTTTAGAGACTTCGAGCTGGTCATTGTGACTGTAGTTCGTTCTCGTTTTGCATTTTTTCACTCTTTAGCATCTTATGAGTTGAACGCCCGTGCGTTTAGCAGGTCAATATGAATGCCGTTAAAAACTTTTGTGTAGCTTTTGGGATGTGTGGCTAGAACTCACCGAGATGACTTGTCTTCAGCAGATCTGTTCAGGGCGTCGCTGGATCTGCCACGCTTGTCCTCTCCGTGGAAATTTTGGATAGTCTTTGGTATCTGGACCGAGGAATTCATTGCTAGACTTGCCTTGTGCGATCGAAACCATGCCGAAACCCGTGGCAATGTCCAAGTTCCTGCCAGCTTTATTGATTCCGGAGTCGGACAAGACGCTTCTACAAGAACTACACCTTTTGCCGGCCAAAGTGGGCTAATCAGCATCCAATGTGGGCAGGATTAACCCGATTGTTTACAAAAAAATACATTATGTACGGTTTAGCAAATAAGGATGTGAAAAAAAACTTTGTCACTTCTTTTGTGAAATCGTATACTAAATTCACTATACAAATGAAAATATGCTCCGTGTTTTGCTAACGTAATAATTAGCTGGCGACGGTTCACAAGTATCATTATCTACCAATCATGACCGAAAGGATTCACAAATATAGCTGTAGTGCTATTGTGTCTTCTACGCTACACGGTCTCAATCCATGTCATATTGTTATTGAGTGACTTGAAGGCTCCAATGACAATCCTGCGTACTCAAGTCCCTCACAACGCTGGTGGTGAGTAAACATGGTGTACATCGAAAAGCTGGAGGACAAGGAGAACGACCCTTATTCACTATTACTTCTTCGACAGCAACAAGATGCTTTGGATCGTGAGCTGAGCCCATAAATGAGGTCTTGGAGACTGTGGCACAGAAGCAGTCTGGAGATTGTGGGTTGGTGGGGTCGCTTGCGCATGGACATGAATTAGAGAGTGGGAACGGCAGAATTGAATCGTCCTCGTGCTTATAGATTTGAACCGGAGTGTGAAACAGCAAATTGGATCGGACGAGAGAGCATTGCGATTCCAGGAAGTGAGTATGCTCACAGTTATAGACTGTTATGCTGAAAACACCCCTAAGACCTATATCTTCCAGTTCAGGAGCCCTTCAAAATCCAGCCAGCTCTAGCGGGAAAGCGAATTTCGTGCTCGTCCATACGTTATATCGATCGTATCGAGGCCCTGGCAAGGTCATCTTGCCTTCTACCGCAGCAACGCCGCAATAAAGTCATTCACGTCTGGCGATGAGCCGAATTCAGGGTCGAACTACTAATCAAAATCACGAAGTTAGTTTAGGAAGCGTAATGTGTAGTCGTTTTATATATGTACTTGTACCCGATCATGTGAAGTCAAGGAGATCGTATAAATTTCATCAAATGCGACCTTCGTACCAGCACTAAAGATGGCCCACGAATACGAACACAATCGAAGTCATTTATAACCGCAAATAATAAGGCAGCTTTGAACGTACTTCTTGGTACAATTGTCAGAATACAGGCGGCGCCCTTGCTGGCATGTGTCTTGATGTGGCTCCAAAGCTGCAACAATACAAATGAGTGCATTAATGCCGATCTCAATCAAACAATGTGGAGTTCTACCTCTATTATTTCGGCGTCGTGTCGGTTATCCACCATCTCGTTGTTCCAGACAAGAATGAGAAGTGTGCCTTGACGTGGACTCGCTCAATTCTGCAAATCGGTTGGATCAAATATCTTGCAAATAGTATGCCAAAGATATCCTTTAGCTACAGGACCAAATATCTCGCGAATTGTATGATCATACGATTGCCTTCCAACCTGCTATTGTGTATCACCACATATCATTCAGACTACGGATTGCATCTGACACCTTTCTCAATAGTAATGATTGGCTAAAGTCATGCCAGACAGCAAGTGCAGCAATTAGCGAAATCATGTGAGGCAATTATAGTCTCAGCAAGACTACAACGGCGAAATCCTGGATACTACATCAAATGTCTGATCGTATATTGGCGTGTTATTAATTCAAAGATTTAAATAGCGGAGCTCCGTCTATCGGTACAGGGATAGCTACAAAGGACAATCCATCAAGTGCAACCCCCTTCCAGTACAGCGCCATGTTCGCTGGGAAGCTCCGAATTTACCATGCTTCGGAAACAACTCATACTAATTCCACATGCGAACAGAAAGGGAGGCGGATGTTGGACTTCCCTGCTAACGATCTGTGTGTACCGAACGCCATGTTTGACACGCTGGTGCAGTTCCCAGGATCAAACAACTAAGCGCACCCATCCATCTCGCTGAGTATCATCAAGCAAGCAGTGGAGAGATGGCTTCGCCCCAAATCGCGACCTTGCTGTGAATTTTCGCGTGTTCACCAGAGCTCGGATCCTCGAGCCAGCCAATAGTAAACGCCGCCACCAATAAATACTGAACTTCTTGAACGGACATTCCACTGATAATGTGGACGTCATGAATCGCTGGACGGTGCCAATGAAGCGTGCGCTCGCCAATATTCATCGAATCATCGAAGGAGCATGGTGGCAGTGCGACCACGGTGGTGGCGCCATGGGAGAGCAACGATGAAGCTCATCCAACTTCGCTACTGGGTAATCAGCACGATGACGGATAGTGGTGTGGCGAGTAGCGTCTCCGACAGCCGAGCAGTATCATAGATCAGCACACGGGGCAGAGCAATACTGTGTAGTGTGGCGAGTAGCGTCTCCGACAGCGAGTAGTATCATGGATTTCGAGAGAAGCTAGGCAAGTAACGATGTAGCCACTCTCGTGTGAGGATTGTCTGGGTCCGGGAAAAATGGGAAATGAGCTGCGTTTGGATTTTTGGCGCGTGCTGGGACAGTGCAGTGTGTTTGAAGTTTTCAGCCAATCAAAATGCCAAAATACCGGAACACAACCTGATTGGCTGCCAGACGCAAAGCGAAGACATTGGCGAAAAGTTTGGATGTTGAAGTTTGCGTTTGCGCGCTAAAATCTTTCTACGTTGAAGTCCAAGTTTTTCTCCGATGTCTTCGCTTTTGTTTGACAGCCAATAAAAATGCGTCCGAGATCCTGACACTCTGATTGGGTGTCTTCGAGTGACCCTTAGTGTCGACAGTGCTTCTAAGGTTAACCCTTCCAACGATCTTGGGACCAAATATCTTTCTTTGTGTATGCCAGCGTTTTGGGAATTCATCACGACTAAAAAAACACACACTTTTCAATTAGTGTGACATATTTCTAAACGTATTATGGTACTACCTTATCGTGATGATCATCACAGACTGTAATGAGTCATCTCGTATTATTTGGTGCTTTTTGCACAATGACCATGGGCTCACTCGATATATTTGTGTAAGTAGCGTTCAAACGGCCTAGCGAACTCTTCCGTTCGACGCGGAAACTAGTTAATCAACTCATTCTTCTTCTTCCGTTCGACGTGGATATTTCTAAGGTGGAACCCTCGAGGCTCCGGATCCAAGCTACGATCGCATTTACTGCGACGTAGTGCTTTCGAGCATTACCCACAGGCCAGCAGGTTCACTTTCTCATTTGCCAGGTTTACAGCAGAGCTAGTTCCAGTCCTGTAGTATCAACATGGGCAATTGTCTAGGAACGGATACGACGGCTATCACGGGCGACTCGTTCGTGGACGTGTTGTTCTTCCCAGACACGGCCATGCCGTGCAAGAACTTCCACTCGAGCGAGGGTTGCACGCGCAAAAACTGCAAGAAGATCCACGACCAGAACAGCTCATTATTGACCATGCTCGGGTGTCTCAAGGCAGCCAAGAAGACGATGGACATTTGCGTCTTTACGATCACCTGTGATGAGGTACGAGGTGCAATGGTCTGAGTCTTTGATGCAATATAAACCCTTGGTCTTCAGATTGCAGACGTCGTGCTGGAAGCCCATGAACGCGGCGTCAAGATCCGCGTCATCACGGACGACGGTCAGGCGAAAGGCAAAGGCTCCGACATTCAGAAGTTCATCGACGCTGTACGTTGCTAGATCTAAGACTTATGACCACAGCTACTGACATGTGCTGGTGAACAGGGAATCCCCGTTCGAGACGACCACTCTTACACCTACATGCACCACAAGGTAACGTTGAGACAGCATGAAAAGTATAGGGTGCTGTTTGACTGATGCAATATTGTATTTGTCCACTGACAGTTTCTGCATCATCGACAAGAAGGTTTTGCTGAATGGTATGTTGGTTTTCACACACTAGAGATACCCATCTTCTTGTTCTTACAGGATGTTGTACTGCAGGTTCTTTCAACTGGAGCCGCCAGGCTGTCGTAGGCAACGCTGGAAAACCTTGTTATCCACAAGGACGGCCGTACGTTGGCGTCAATCTTGACTTCCCAAGAGCTCAAACATTTTTCTTGGCAAAACTGTTTTTTAGGCCGTTTGATGAACACTTCCAGCATCTGTGGAGAGAAGTACGAGCGCTAGGAGCTCTTTAGCCTACCCCCATTGCTTTTGTAAAACTACGATATATATAACCAGAACTAGCAACATGCTTCTCCTTCCCCTTGTTCCTTTTGTTCAGCGCCGTTGTTGCGCCGATGACTCCATCACCGCCTTGAGGAAAGCCAGATTCTTTTCGTTCTCGATCTTGGCAAGCTCTAGCCTCTCCTTCCGATCAGCTTCTCGTTGCTCCTTCCTGTCTCTCCTTTCCTCCTCCCTGGCTTGGCGTCTGTCCTCCATCTTCGTAGCCAGTGCCTCCTTCTGGAACTGTAGCTCCTCTCGTCTCAACTGTAACTCCTGCTGTTTGAGTTCCAACGTCTGCGTCATGACATCTCGAATGGACGTCAACACACGCTCTAAAGGCTCCTGAAGACCAGTAGGAGGGGTCGAAGCTCTCGGTCGTTTGCCTAACACTGGACGACGCTCCGGTGGCGTCTCCACTTCCTGTTGTTCCTCCCCCACGTCCTCATTGTGAATCTGAATGTCATTATGGACCTGAACATCATTCCGATTCACTTCCCGACGCTCCGATATATCCATCTCCAGCTCTTCACGCGACAGAGTAGCAGAAGTAGGGACGTCGCTCTGCAGCCTCAAACGCACTTCCATCGGCATCTCCCGACAGCGCACGATATTGACGACGCGCACGTGTAGTTTACGTTTCTACTGCTCCTGAATCCAGCCGGTTGCATTCGATGCGCGCGCGTCTTGTACTCGTGCAGAAGGCTGAAACAGTGTCTTCGCACAAAGCGATCGATTAGCTTGCGGTACCTGCCCAGATTCAAAATACGAGTGCTCAAAAAAAAAAGAAGAAGCGAACGTTGTTATTAGTATTAGCGTCACTGGGGTGTACGCTTTCGTGTACCAGTACGCATAACGCCGTTTTGAAGACCAAGACACGGAAATGCCAATAGGTTGACAAAGCTTCCAGGTGGAGCAAAAGTTTCGTTTACACCCAGTTCGATGGCGAGCACAGACTCTCTCAGTGACAATAACATGCTCCAATCGTCTTGATGATGTGAACAGTTCTTCTAGTGCCACATTGCTGGTAGGTTCGAAAACAAGATTATTCGCGTACACAACGGTAGCACGCTTTGCCACAGTGTTGACTGTCTTGTCCATATATCTTATGTCGCCGTGATAGACAGTAACGATCTTCAGTCTTGGATGCTGTAAAGCGCTACTAGAAAACAACGACCCAGACATATGAGCCAATTGTTGCTGAAGTTCAATACCGATGCACATCCCGACCCGCGTTTGGAGTGCCACTTGAGCCACGATGTTTCCAACTCCTGAGCCAACATCAAGAAAAACATCCTTCGCTTGAAGGTCCGGGAGAACGTCAAGGATGTCGGAAACACCGGGTGGAGTCACTTCGCCAGTGTGGTGATCTGGAAAAGGAATCGTTTGCCGCGGGACAGTCGCAAAAAGCGTCGAAATGACAAGGTGAATGTCCATGGGCGCATCAGCATTGGCTTTTCGGGTTCCTGGAGCTTTCTTTCCTCTGTCTTGGACACCTGTGAAGCGCCTCGGAAAACCATTTAAGTCGATGCCGTACGTTTTCTTTAGTGTCTTTAGCCTGATTTGGAGTTGGTGTTGGCTTTTACCACAAAATGGCATTCTAACCACACTTTTCGCCAGCATATTTTTTTCCTGCGTCCACTTGAGTCTTCGCTAGTCGATACAGTTGCAGGTCTTCTTTATCA
This sequence comes from Phytophthora colocasiae, assembly GCA_018806915.1. Lineage (NCBI taxonomy): Eukaryota > Oomycota > Peronosporomycetes > Peronosporales > Peronosporaceae > Phytophthora > Phytophthora colocasiae. The sequence goes on along the minus strand of JAGKQI010000060.1, from coordinate 65,959 downwards.
GAGAAATCGGCCATCGTACACCGCGTCTTCGACTGAAAAGTGAAACTGGCATACACAAAGAAAAGATATTTGGTCCCAAGATCGTTGGAAGGGTTAACCTTAGAAGCACTGTCGACACTAAGGGTCACTCGAAGACACAATCAGAGTGTCAGGATCTCGGGACGCATTTTTATTGGCTGTCAAACAAAAGCGAAGACATCGGAGAAAACTTGGACTTCAACGTAGAAAGATTTTAGCGCGCAAACGCAAACTTCAACATCCAAACTTTTCGCCAATGTCTTCGCTTTGCGTCTGGCAGCCAATCAGGTTGTGTTCCGGTATTTTGGCATTTGATTGGCTGAAAACTTCAAACACACTGCACTGTCCCAGCACGCGCCAAAATCCAAACGCAGCTCATTTCCCATTTTTCCCGGACCCAGACAATCCTCACACGAGAGTGGCTACATCGTTACTTGCCTAGCTTCTCTCCGAAATCCATGATACTACTCGCTGTCGGAGACGCTACTCGCCACACTACACAGTATTGCTCTGCCCCGTGTGCTGATCTATGATACTGCTCGCTGTCGGAGACGCTACTCGCCACACCACTATCCGTCATCGTGCTGATTACCCAGTAGCGAAGTTGGATGAGCTTCATCGTTGCTCTCCCATGGCGCCACCACCGTGGTCGCACTGCCACCATGCTCCTTCGATGATTCGATGAATATTGGCGAGCGCACGCTTCATTGGCACCGTCCAGCGATTCATGACGTCCACATTATCAGTGGAATGTCCGTTCAAGAAGTTCAGTATTTATTGGTGGCGGCGTTTACTATTGGCTGGCTCGAGGATCCGAGCTCTGGTGAACACGCGAAAATTCACAGCAAGGTCGCGATTTGGGGCGAAGCCATCTCTCCACTGCTTGCTTGATGATACTCAGCGAGATGGATGGGTGCGCTTAGTTGTTTGATCCTGGGGAACTGCACCAGCGTGTCAAACATGGCGTTCGGTACACACAGCTCGTTAGCAGAGAAATTCAATTCTGCCTACTGTTCTGGCTATTGGGCCACATCACCATCAGACCGATATCACTCAACACCTTTGCCGGATATAAAGAGGCCTAATGGGTCTGTTGAAGGTGACGTCAAGGTTGGCCAAGTCATATCTTGTTACAATGCTTGCCTCTTGCGTTGAGTCGTCTACATACTACGGTGGGACATCACGAGTTCTATTCCTCTGCCGTTCATGTAGTACAAGTACAAATAATAAACAATATTCAGACGATTGCTTTGTTTGCGCTTGTATATCCTCCTGAAAATACTGATTTCATGAGAATCAAGCTTTTGAAAACAACTATTCATGAAATACTCATTTCATTTTATACAGTTATCCTTCATACAATTTTCAATATATTTGATCCTTTCTGGGCTAAGATGATCCCCGTAAAGCAATCCATGGCAGCAGTATCAAAGAACAGGTGATTCATTCGGTAGTAATTACTGGAAGATCTTTACGTCGTTTTCTTTGTAGACTTCGCTTCTTTGAGGAACGGTGCTTGGGCTTTATAAATCGATGAGCTGCGCATCAATCGCCCATCAATATTAAAGACTTGTTTCGGGAAGTAATATCCATGGAATTTCTGCCAGCACGACCACGACGCTACTTGACACAGATATGGTTTTGTTGTGTCTACAGGATATGTCCGTTTGCACAACGCAACTTTGTGCTTTTCGCAATAATCGGTTTTTTGGGTTGGTGTCCTGCATTCAAACCGACAAATGGTACATTCCCGCATGGCTCGGCTGCGATCTTTTAGTACTATCCAGGACTCTCTGGCAATGCAAAGGTTCTTTCAACCAGAGTTTGCGAATAGCCATTGCGGGTGTCTCGGTTAGAATAGAGGATGTTCCGTCGTGGTTATTCGCAAACAACAGTCCATCCATGTCATTCGCTAAGGATCGTCTTTCCAGGTCCCGTTAAACATCTCGCCGAACCAGGTTACGCCACAAAGCGCACCTGGTGTTCGTCACGACAGCCAGGTATAGGGTTGTCATCAGCTTCTTCATCGTCCACAGGATTGATTCTCCCCAACGCCATGGCTTCCCGATGACATATGTAGGGCGCGTTGCACCGCGCAATATCTTATCATCGCCATTTGCGAGCTTTTTGTGCCACTTTTTAAACGTGTGTGACCGTTTGCAACGGAAACCGGCCTCGCATTTGGTCATGACGATCCACACACCCCTGCATCGCCGAGTTGTACTCTTTGATGCATGTTGAGCTGTAAAGGCCCTTCTCGATCTTGCTCTACCGAATGCGGCGGTACACTGTCGTCGTTCCAGAGTCATCAGCATTTGAAATAACATTAACGATAGATCATCATCGGACCCAGCTTGCCGCGACTAGTATGCTTCCTCCAAACACACTCTTGCTTCATGTGGTTTCCCCCTTTTTCATCCTCTGGCTTAGAATCATAGTAAACTTTGGGAAGTGTTTACTTGAAGCGCGCACGGTGCCTCGGCCGTAAAGACCAATCGTTCGTAGACTCCTCGAGAAGTAAACAATTTGAGGTATAAAGTTATCGGTATTTACCACCCTTCTTGATCCTTTTCAGCGAGTTGGTGACTTCAAGAACGTGAGTCCTAATGTCTCGAAGACTCTAGCCGTCCCAGTGCTGCTAGAAGTCATCGATCTCGCCATCGGAAACAACGTTGCTTAGCGGACGAGGCGCGTAGTTCGCTAGCGCAGTGGAGTTTAAGAAGTTCCAGAACTATCCACGACGTAGAACAACAGCAAGCGTATAGCTTTTCTGAAGTGGTACTTCCCGGTCGGTTTGCTTGCGGTTAAAGACGATCATGTGCCTCCGCGTATTTCGATTCGCACGCAACGCTACTTCGCTTCATCAACAGCGCAACATTGGTTTCTGCCTGGAATAACGTGGCGACTACAATTCCGATTCTTCAGCATTGCGATTAGAGGGGAGCGGATTTTGGCGGCGGGGTCTCTGTTTTTAATTCGGCTGCTGTTACTATCTCCACGAAATCGCCAAATTGCTGCGAATATGCAGGTATCTCTTCCATGTCATCACTCGTTCCCAGACTCCTGTCGGATTTCCGAACTTCCAGGAAATATATTGTCATCTTCGCTATGCAAAACCAAGTAATTTCGGATCTCTCCCTTGTCTACAAGCCGCGTCATACCACTGAATACCAAGTGAATTTCATCACCTCTTCGAGTGTTATAGCGCGCCGCTGGTGGGTTGGCGCTTTTGAAGCATAGTCATTTGAAAAAATGACAACTTGCCTTCCACAGTGATAAAGGTAAAAGCAAAAGCTTGAGCTTGCGGTTTGACCGAAAAAGGTGTTTTGCTCGCGTCGCAGAGCGCTTGGTCGTTGTAGATCCATCGGCGTGTGAAAATAGAATTCCCGGGTGCCTCCTACTTCGCCTAAGTGTAGCCGTTCATGCGAAAATGCCATCCCCTGAAATCGCTCTCTACCTCTGCAGTGACCACAGATCGATATGCAGCTCGTTCTGTTTCGGAAACACAGACCATTCGCGGTAGTCAAATTCTTCCCCTCCACCCTCATCGAATGCATCTTGTCAACGTTGGAATATTTGTATACGTCGGGACCATGAGTGCAAAGCGCACTCCAAGATTCACCAAACTCCGAAATTCTTCTTCTTGATATCCACATAGTTTTTATCCCACGATAAACATCACTTTCTTTCGATGTTGTGAACATGAACTTTGCCTTGAAAAACAAACGGTGCTTTGTCCATCGGATCTGAAACAAAGCCGTTGGTAGGGCGACACCCCTACATTTGACTTGTTGAGCACCGAGTACTTAGCAACAATCCCAATCAGAAAACTTGCGCCAACATCTCCTGATAATGCTGAGGATTCATCCAGCCTCTCCTCCGCAGGTGTGAAAGCCACGTTTGCGCCAACAAACTTTGCGCTGCTACTTCTTGTGTCCGATACAACAATTCCTTTCGGATATGTTTACTGCAGTTGTGCTTCTTTTCTTTTGGGGGCATTTCCTTCAAGCAGTTTTGGCCTTCAAATGATCTTGCCCGTGGTTTTGAAGTTCCGCTGGAGCGAGATGTTGTATGTTGAAGCGTTGAATTTTGTTTGCTGCCATTGTCACGTTCTGAGAGTGTTTTCCTGGTGGTTTGGGAACTGCTAGCTGTTTCGGCTTTCATGCAGTGAGCGTGTGGCGGGCTTGGATGCCCGAGCGTCCTTGGGGATCGTTTCGATACTCGAAGCGTTGAAGCAGAAGGTATACTTAAAAGCAGCAATGCGAGGCGAATATTCACTGCTTTCGCTGACTTCATTTCGTAGGGCATTTCTTGCTGCAATAGGAAGTTACATCTCCAAAATCCAGCATTGGCTGTCCATCTGGAGTCCAGCAATCGGAGAGTCTTGCAAATGTCATGGGAACAAAAGTGATGTAAAAATGATCCACAAGCCGTACATGATCATTGGTTTGAACAGGCGGATGCGCACCACCGCGCATAGAGGGCTGAGAATGGCGCTCTCAGTATTTCTGTTGTGGATCAGCATGTTGCGTCGGGAACTGATGCTGGAGTGGATTTTCACCCATCCTCGACATCCCTCTGTCACTTTGAATAACAATGTCCTCGATGACTGACAGCTTTTTTGGGAGGACAAAACCGTACGCTCATCTTTCCACCACGCGTTGTTTGAGAAAGACATCGGAGCACTACGCTCTCTTCGGTAACTGTAGCCGGAGGGAGTGACGCAAGCAAAGGCCTAAACTTCCATGTGCATCAATGTTCCTTGAACGTCTGTACAACTCGGGCCTCAAGAGGCTGTTCTCACAATATCCAATCCGTCATCTCCACTAGGCAAATCGTTAAAATGCTCCACAACAGCGTTTTCTACCTTAACAAATAAGTCTTCTCCTTGTTTCCCATTTGGATTGCCTCCTGGATGGACACGTAGCGATAGTGTATATCCAAACTGCGCCCTAGAGGGTGGTTTTAGATGTCCAACCAGCACGCCGTAACGTTTTCCAGGCTTCCTTGAAACTCACAGACGTGGTGAGATGTTGCTATATATGTGATCACATTGGTTCAGCTATTACGGCGGTCAGATTCAGGAATGAATACGTTACCGCTGGGCAAGGCTACTGCACTGTTGTCTTGATGATCAAGCGTTCTACGCGGGCGCTTGATGACTCTTTTTCCGTCAGTTTGCTGTATCCTGGAACTCCTTCGATCCTGATCGCCGTCGTGCTCCGGGCTCTGCGACTTCAGAAGTGAACCCACTGACTATTACATAATTAGATACGGTTGTGGGACCAAATATGGTATTTTTTGTATGTGTCATTACGTTGCGTAGTGCACCGTTTTGTGGACCAAATATCGTATTTTTGTATGTCCATCTTACCGTAAAGCCGGATTGACCAGCCAGGGTGAGAAACCAACAAACGAGTAGGTTGCGATAAAGTAGTTGCAATATTCAAAAGGATATATCCCTCTAGCTCCAATCTTTTGGATGAACTGGTCCACTGGAAACATTCCAGCATCGCTTTACAACCGCATTTGTGGCAGATGCACAGTAGTAGGGAGAGCAAGGTGTAATCAGAGTTGTAGAGAGCTTACTAAAGAGCTCGATAAACACCATTGACTGTTCATCGGACGTTCATCATCCTACAACACAGTGATCGCACTTTCCCTCATCGAATAGATCGGAGGTCCCAATAGTTCGGCAAATTCTTAAGCTCCACCTCGGACTGCTTCCGTAAAGCTCGTCTTCGACACCTCCACCGCCTAATACCACACCTAATCCAATAGCCGCTGGGTTTCCAACCGTTTAGACGCAGCAATGTATCGATCAAGCATTTGGCGCTACTGACAATAAGGCAGCAGGTCACGACACTGCCCCAACATTCTGTGGGGCAAGATCAAACGATTAAGTGTGAGTATCTACAAGAAACGTAAAAGCAGCCCCTCAAGGTTACAGAGAACACACCTTTATCATTACCGCAGGCCATCAGGGAACTCTCCAGCACACGATGCAGCTCCTTGATCCTAGGTGTGACATATCACGCTCCTTCTTGCCCTGCAGCACCACAACAGCAATTTATCATTAAGTGCATACACCAGAGACTCTGGAGTCGCGTACGAACTGAGGTGGAGATTATAGCTCTTGAGCTTGGAGAAGTGGCGCAGAGAACTCAGCAACAGTGTAACTTCGGGAAGCTACACGATCGAGTCTATTATCCAATTGTGCATGAATCCATACGCTAGAAGACCTTGATTGTGGTGGGCAGGATTGACAAAGTGGTGCAAGTTGCGGATGGTGGAGGACTGCGGTTTAGGGGCGCTGCAATGTCGATGGGCATGGACTACGCGCGGATGCTTTCTTGCGGCGGTAGATCTCGCGGCATCATGTAGAGCTCATATTTCCAGAAGGAGAACAACGTCTCCTGACCAATTGCCTACCACGAGTGTCCATCTGAAGGCGTCGCCAGGTTCCTCCACGTCTTCCACGGTACTGCTATTGAGTGTTAGAATGTTGTCGTTATAGCGCCAATGTTGCGGTTGAGCGTGGCTCTAGCCTCGTTATTTTTTGTCGAATCATAACGCAGCATTCAAAAGCATACATGAAGTAGGTTTCAACCTGAAAACCAATTAAATAATCGCTAAGTACGATAATAACCTGATGAAACTTAATATATCAAACCTTACTTCAAGTACGGTTTAACTATTTTCACTTGAATAAAGTATGGATTGCTTAATATAGAAATGGCTCTGGGTGACGATAGGGTTAATTTTAGGCGGCTGACAGAAACCCAAAACAGCCCAAAACTGTTTTTTCACACAATCAAAGTGGGCTAATCATCATTCAAATCATTCGTACATGTACATGTACAGTACTTCGCATGCGCCCGAAATGGAGACCACAAAGTCAATCTGCAACTGACATTACACAACCCAGATGCCTTCCCAAACCCCGCCACCTCAAGACCCACACACACCTGAAGAACGCCGTCGCGTCACTCAAAGCATACCACGCCGGTGGCTTAACTGGCGTGCTGTTGCCCATTATAATGGAGTTCCTGCACAGAGCACAGCGGAGCGACTTGTTAGCCTCGACCAGTGCTGTTGAAAGCTTCACCACTATCGAGGGGGCCGCCTGCTACCAAAGTGACCCCGAGATCAAGGCGCATGACATTAAGAGGCTGTGGCTGGATCGAAGTGTTGTTCTTCTCCCACTTGCCACATTGAAACGCATGGTCCTTGATGAATTTCGTGTGTGGACATCGCAGAGTCTACCATTTCTCGCCATCCTGAAAGGCATGCTCTTTACCAAATCAAACAGGTGTGCTTTACTATGAACATGTACATGTGCTGAGACTGAATTAACATTCAATATTCTTTGGCTAATTCGATTAATAGACGCGCGCTCGAGCCTACGACATGTACACACAGATGAGGTGAAAATAAGGAGAAGAGGGAAGGTGTTTGCTGGAAGCGCTGATCAGACACCAAGCACGTGGTGATGATCTCGTCGTCGTATTTTGACGAGACGAATTTTAGCTTGTTACACCAAGCGCACGAAAAGGTCGTGCAAAGAAGGGAAAGCGTGCCCGTGGAGAAGATGCACCGCCGTCAAGAGGCGCCAACCTCCAAATCCAGTGCGCCCGGTCTCCTCTGCGTACGGTGTCGTTGCGTACCGGACGCAAAGAGGCAGCATTAAAAAATGCAAACCAACGCCGACTTCGTAGAGGAGCTGTATGAGGTCATCAAGGAGAGCAACATCTATCACACGAGCGGTATAGGGACAAGAAAGATCGTCATCGTGTTTGACAATGCACCAGCACACTTCCTCGTACCAGAGGAGCTCGTAACAGCCCCGCTGCGATCTCATGTCTTGCACTTCGACTTGGTCCATACAGCCCCATGTGTAACTGCCAGATTGAAAACTTCGCTTTAGCGCTGCTTAAAGCGCACATCAAAACCTACCTAGCTACAGCGAGGGAAGAGATGAACGACCCACTGACCGGAGAGTATTACTGGTCCACCAATTTCGAAGACAGAAGCTCGCATGGGCTTCCTCGAGCGGAAGCTACCAACACTCTTGCATGCCTGCGAGATCACTCAGCGCATGGATTGCAGGGCAACGTAGAGCTGCACGCTTCGAAGTTTGTTGCATGCAGCTTAATTCGTAAGGAAAGATATGTCCCTATGGCCAGTAGTTTGCTCGCTTTTGACAGTGATTGAGTTAGCCCACTTTGATTGTGTGAAAAAACAGTTTTGGGGCTGTTTTGGGTTTTCTGTCAGCCGCCTAAAATTAATCCTGCCCCACATTGGATGCTCGATTAGCCCACTTTGGCCCGGCAAAGCGTGTAGTAACGACTCTAGTTTCTCACCAACCTCGAGCAGTAGCTGAACAACCTGTAAGCGTTACCAAGGATGGTCACCCAGATAGTCGACTATGGGTCCCCACACGTAAAGTAGAAGGGATTCAGGCATCTACCGAGAACGACCACGCTCTATCGGTGCGTCTCCACCAGCTATCCCATCCCTATTACTACTGGGATCCTGCTAGTAGTAGGAAGCTCGAAAGACATCATGTACGGGTGTTGTAACCCCCACGGACGAGGTCTTTGAAGGTTTCAAGTCCACGTGTAATCCGCGACGGTGTAGTCGATAGTAAAGTGCTGGAGGAGCTCAGTAGGCCCTACTGTAAACGACCCGCTCCACTACATCCAGCGTCTTCAAAGTGGCGACTTCATATGAAGATCGTGACTACGTGACACCTCGACACGACCGGTATCCATGCAGACCCCACAGAGACGAAACAACGTATCGCATTCCCGGTGGGGTTTACCTCAATTACCAGCATTCACAGACCTCAGGAGATCGCTCGCGAGGGAAACATGTCGAGTGTGCTCACTGTACCACGGCAAAGACTAACAGCTGACGGGGTGGATTGCTACACACGCGGGTTCTTCTGATTTATCGTCCGGAACGCATGGCCACGCCATTTTAACGCTTCAAATAGATATGCTACTCGGTGGTTGTCGTTCTCTCACGCCTTAGGAGTCTACCTGTCTTACAACTACAGCTATAGCTATAGCTAGAAAGGTACTCTTGGTGCCTTTTTAACATCATCACCAGAAGGTGGACCAGGTCTCCGCGACAGAAGGCTTCGCCGGTAAATGAGTTTTTTCGTTGGCAGCGTTCACGTCTCGGCTGCGAGTCTTCCTCTTCTTGGACGGGACTTGGTGCTTCAATCCGGAGTAGGGGGCTCGAGGTAGCAAGTCGGATGCTACACACATCCACTACGTGTCCGCCAAATCGATCTGAATTGGCAGCAGAAGCACGGTGTTGTAGTGGGCCGACAGCATGCTTTGACCAGTCTGGCGCATGCCGGAGGGGCGACATCGTGTCGCCTCTGGAGACGTGGGTCCGAAAACGCCGCCTTGGTGACCGCAGCGTAGGCCGGCAGCGCCGAAAGGGATGCTTAGGTCGTGTTTGAACTTTGGTGCCAGGGGTGTCGCTTGGTGGGGGGCTTGGCTTAAATGCAGGCACTTCAATGTAGCCATTTCAAGTAATCCAATCATATGCCTTGGGCTTTTTTATCCAATCTCTTACGAGTGGTTTATGCTCCGTCTCACTGCGCCGCATCTCACGGTAAAATATAACATATCGGGATTGGTTAAAAAGAAGCAGCTTGTGAGGTACTAGTAGTACAAACCAAAGAGTACCGTATTTGTCGGATCGAGTGAGACAACTTTTAATGGCCATTTTCAAGTCATAAAAAAACCTCAAAGTTTTTTTTTTTTGCATGCGTCGACTGCCATCCATCCCATTTCTCGTAATGCCGCGCAGGCCGAAGAACAAGAATAAAATCAAGTACAAGGTAATGCGCAAAAATACTGTAAATCCTCCGTTTATTATGCTTTCTACTTTAATACGCACTTGAGGTGCTTGTGCGGTAGAGGGAGAAGCGGGCCGTTGATGCAGCTTCGGTCGGCTGAGGAGTCAGCCATCGCTCGACCATCTATCCGCTGGCGTAGTCAAAGGCACAGCTCTGCTCTGTGGCTGCCTCCGCCTCCGAATCAAGTGTTTGCTCGTCCTCATCGCCCATTGAAGGCAATACGTCCTTTTTCCTGAGCTTGAAGCCGAGTACGTGTTGGACTTCTTATTGTTTTAATGCTGCTCAATTGTACTAATGCTATTTTCTTCTCACAGGTTAATAAAATGGATAACGCTGGATGAGAAAGACACGAGGACTGTGTGTCACTACAGAAGTGCATTGTGCTGATATTGATTGGCAAGTTCGACGCTGCCCTTCCTCAGCAGCCAGAACGAATGTTGCACTACTATCTTGGTTGCACACGCTGTTTGAAGCGTAACAGATTTTCTGTTAGGCGCATCACTCACAAAAGAGTAGAAAACTGCGGGAGAACAATGCGAGTGTACTTAAATTACATTTATTGAGTCAGTAAGTAATTATCAACTAAAACTTGTTTTAGGAAATTGCAGACTCATTTTCTAGGTCGATCAATCTTTGCTGTTAGAAGAAGATGGAATCTTTCCACTGTCTTACAGAACGCAAGACCGGTATGGCAACCTTCTTCAACATGGATCAAACGGGCTTGGGGATTGATAACCCGGGCCGTTTAACAATCGATTTTAAAGGAGCAAAGACAGTAGACGGTGGGCGTAGGCCCGCAAGGGGATGAGGGGAAAATGGATCTCGCTGTAGCCCCGTCTTCCTGTGCCGCACGTCAGCCACACGGGATGAAGCTCCCAGCCCTTTATTGTGTTTGCGGGGCGTGAGCCTGGAGGGCCGCAGTATATCAAGAGAGTTTCCGAGCTCCAGGCTGGGGCCATCCTGGTGTCAAATCCATACTGACCCAAGCAAAAAAGGCCTTTTGTGACCATGCCACGAAGTGCTAAAAGTGGATCTGACGAGGTTTGTAATTTAATCTCTTTTATTTAGTACCTTTAAAACTAAAATTGGTGTGTGTGTGTGACTAGAGTTTGGACGCCCCTTCAGCACAAGGCACAAGCCGCATGCTGCTGCTGGACAGCTTAAAGGTCCACAAGATGGACAGCGTAAAAACCTCTCTTGAGGAGTGCTGTACTGAGGTCCAGAATACATTCCTCCGAGGGATTACCTGGCCTTCAGTCAGCCGATGGATGTCGAAGCGTTAATGCATTCATTTAAAAGCATCATTCAGTACGTGCTTTTTTAAAAAGCTTTTTTAACTTCATCGTTGTTTCTAACAATGTACACTACGCAGGGATCTTTATCGACGCTGGCACATCGACAACCCCTTTGCGTCAAATGCTAGTGAGCGTCGCCTTCTACTGTCGAAGATGATTGGGGAGGCGTGGGAGATGATCTCCGCTGAAACGATAATTAGAGGCTTTCAAAAGGCAGGACATATTCCTATTGGACCTCAGATGCTTCTGGTAGATTCCGAACGCATGTAAGCTTCACCAGAGAATGCTGTTCTTCCTGATGAGGAGTAACTTCATAAACCTCAATAAATGCATGTTTCATTTTGATAGGTTCTATGGTATAGAGAGGGGGTGTCACCCCTACATAGTGGCTTTCCCACTTGATCCGAGTGTCCCACTCGATCCGACAAATACGGTAATAGTTTAAAGAACATGATTGGTGGAAAGTCTGCCATGATGATGCCTAATGGACTGCAGCGTCACTGACGCACAGGTCAGCTCTCTGGGCACTTAATGGGCAGCCATGGAACGCTTATGGCTCTCCCTTTCCGCTTCGAAAGGCCTGTCGGTGTCGTGGGCATCACTCACTTAAAATTTAACCGGACGACGCGAAAGTCTCGGTCGAAATGACCAAGAAAACGTCGGATTTCGTACATCTTGTACCACAACTTGCAGTGTCCAATGCAGATCGAGACTTACTGCGAAATTTAGCTGGCACTTTAGTATTGCACAATGTTCAACAGAGTAATACGCTGCTCGTGACCAAAAATGGCTACGCGGACTTGAACGCGGGGCAGTGGAAGGAGATGCGACGTAAAAGTGGTTTAAGAATCTATCGGGAACGTCCTAATAGTTCCTCCAGACGTAGAACACCATTCACCCCGTCCTTATTGCTATTAGGAACAGTAGAAGGCACAGTGGAAGACGTGATGTATGGGGTAGTAGCGACGACGGACGCTGCGCTCAAGATCAAATCCTCTATTGTCAATGACGGGATGGTGGATACAAAAATGTTGTGTGAATTGGTGAAGCCGTCGACGGAAGAGCCTTTCCGTCACGTAGGGATCAAGTGGAAACTCTACAATGGCCGTGACTACGTGTCGTTAGATGCGACGGGTGTTTTACACTCGAAGAATGAGCGTATTGGATACAATTTGGCTCACTCCGTTGCTTTCCCGGATCTGCCGGACTTCCAGAGCTATGGTGTGCTGCGAAGCAACATGTCGGTGTGTTCACTGTATCGCCAGAAGACTCCAACAAGTGTTGAAATTTATGTACGAGGTTTCTTTGACTTCCTACGACAAATAAAATGCTGAATAATGTGGCGTTGCAAGCTCTGGCGTCTCAGTGGCTTTCGTTCGGGCGGAAAGTGGAGTATGGACGCATGAAGAAGTTGATGTGGGGACTACGGAGGAACAGTCTTGATAGTCGCACTTCTGACACAAGTTCCAGCTCCAGTACGTCTTCAAATTCAGGCGGAGGGTTTTCCAGAGCTTTATTAGAGCCGGCGATGCGTCCAGGAGCTTGCAGTTTATGCTCTAACAGCTTCGGATTCCTCGGTACAAGTCGTGAAACCTGTACAAGTTGCGGCCGAATCGTTTGTCCTCGTTGTACTGTCAAGAAAATCATTGTACTTTATGGCCGTCGATGGACGAACTGTGGACGAGAAGAAGAGTTCGTTCTGCCATCGATGTATTGAAAACGATGCGGGAAAGTGACACGTGGCCATCGCTCGAGAAGAACTGGCAGTTAACCAAGATGCCGTGGACTCGTAGAATGCTTGTGTAGCTGTTGCTACCTGTACTAGTTAACCTAAGAAGTATCTGAATGAACTTAATAACCGCTTTGTTTGTAGTATTCGGCACGAACGAAAGAAATATTCACGATTGTTTGGGACAATTGGGCATCATTTTACAGACATCCATAAAGCATTTTGTCTTATCAATGTGTTCTTCTTTAACTGCGTACTAGTAATTGACACGTGCTGAGGCCGAAATGCGTCATGCCTTGGGCCAATTACATGTTGCAATTCTGAATCATGATCTGAACGCCACGAGATCAGCACAGCACTCAAATGATGGCTGAATAAGCTTCGTGACTCGCAAGGTTTGCTGACTAAGATCCCGAAAGATTAATTACCAGTCTTTGTTATTTATCATAAAGTTGTGTTCCTACTTCTTACGCCACCCGCATGCTGTTAAATACAATCAAAAAATGCTTCCTCCGTCCATTCATTCGGACATGGACCACCAGTCTGAGTCACGTGTGTAGACTCGGAGATGCACTTCATCCCGTGCAACTTCCAGCGCATTTCCAGTGAGGATCTCGTGGATACAGGGACCACAAACCGGTAGCTTCTTCTCGAGAATGGCTCGGTTCTCCCAATGGTTCACCGTACACACCGTCCTCTTGACGTGGCATTTGGAGCATACCATTTGGCCACAAACTCGACACATTTTCTTAGAGCCAAGCAATCCAAAGCTCTTGGTACACACTCGACAATGACTCGAGACAGTTGTTGAACTCTTCCTTCGAGGGTCAATTGGTGACCCCAAGCTACTGTTAGTAGCTGTGCTGGTGCTACTAATCCGAGCCGATTTCTTCCGCAAATTCCACACAAGTTTCTTCATCTCGGCACATTCGATCAACTGGGAGAACGACAGCCACTGGTTGGCCATCGAGTTCATGGAGATGGCCGAGAGCACCGTGTCGTCTTCCTGGAAATCGAAGAAACCGTGTACGTAACACTCGACGCTGTTCGGTGCACGTTGTCGGTAGAGCGCACAGACCGAGAGATTGCCACGCTCGACGTCTGCCTTTTGAAACGGAGGCAACTGAGGGAACCCCACAGAGTGAGCCACATGATACCCGATAGATTCTCCTTCAGTCGTCACAGCAATACCGGAAGCCTCGACGCAGATGTAGTCTCGGTTCTCCGGTACGGCGTACAGTCTCCATGTGACGTTGATGTGCTGGTACGGGTCTTCGACTGTGGGTTGTACGACTTCATGCAGTACTTTGGCGTCAACGATCCCGTCCTGCACGAACTTGGATCGGACTTTGATATCTTCGTCGTTGGAGCCAGAGACGGCGTACATGACGTCGTTCAAAGTGCCTTGGATCGTCCCGAACAACAGTAAGGACGGCACCGTCGATTCAGCGTCCGGGGTTCCGTTCTTGGTGCTGCGTTGCGTGTACACTCGGATGTTGTCCTTGCGCCTCAATTCCCGCCATTCTTTGGGTCTTTTGCCGGTTTTCCGGACGTCTTCCGACATTTCGAGGTACTCATCGATGTTAGCGAGTACAAAATTCTCGGACAAGTTCTGCAGCTCCTTCTCCTCGGCATCGTTGAGCTTTAACGGTGGCAAAGCGTCGACCAGCGAGCGCACAGATTTCATCACGCCTTCAACTCTACTCGATGAAATCAGGAATGACCGGGACAATTGGCGTTCGTCGAGGCTGTCCTTCCGGTGGGAATTTTAGGTCCAGCAACGAAAGTCTCTGAGCAGTAGCGTGCTGGTGACTGCAAAGTCCGGAAGGCGTGATGGCTCCGGCCAATGAACTGCGAGGTGTGCACCTGCAAGCTCGCCACCATCGATTGACACTTGGGGGTCACGTGCATTCCTGTTACTTTTAAGCTTATGATACGATGTAAGTGGTGTCCTCGTGGTCAGTGGGGTCTCGTCAATGAGCAGAGTGACCCGAAAGCGTACAGACATTGACCTGCTCGTCTGTCATAGTTTCTGAATCCTCCTGCGGCTGCAACTCGAGGATCTCATCCTGTGCGATGGCCAGCGCATCGCTGCGGGTCACTTGGCACATGCACGCAGTGCAGAACGTGCGCTTCTTATCCAACACCGTTCGGCGGTCCGGTGCCAAGACGCACACGAGTTTCTTGACGCAGCAATTGGAGCACACGCCACGATCGCAGATCTTGCACGTCCGTCGCAACGAAAGACCGTAGCTACGCTTGCAGACGCTGCATCCACTCCAGCTCTTGCCGGGCTTAGCCACTTGTTCATCCGACGGCTCAATGGTCAGCGGTCCGTTCACCGGTAGTCCAGAGTTCTTGCGCATGCGCCACACGATCTTCTTCATCTCGGCGCAGTCCACATATTTGGAGAAGCAGAGCCATTGAGTAGCTACCGCGTTCATCGACAACGTGTTAAGCAACTCATTACTACCGCTACGGAAGTCGAAGAAGCCTCGCGCGTAGCACTCGACCGTGTCCGCCGTCTTCTGCCGGAACAGACAGCACACCGACATGTTGGCGCGCTCGACGCTGAACTTGTCGAAGCTCGGGAGCTGCGCAAACGCCACTGAGTGCGAGATGCTATAGCCTACACGTTCCCCTTTGCAGTTTGTAGTCATACCGGACGCGTCCACACAGACGTAGTCCCGTGCGTCGTGCAACCGCCACTTGACGCCGACGTGGCGGAACGGCTGGTCCACCGTCGGGGCCACCACCGACTGCAGCACTTTGCTGTCCACCACGCCGTCCTGCAGACATTTGGACGTGAGTTTCATGCGCTCGTCCGTGTCTGCAGCGGCCACTAACATGACGTCCTCGAGTTTCCCGACTACTGTGCCTAACAACAGCAGTGACGGGATGCACGGGAGCGACGACGTGGCCGCGCGTTCCTTGTAGACACGGATCCCGTCCTTACGGCGGAGCTCTTTCCATTGTCTAGTGTCGGCGTGGCCATCGCTGGATATTAACAGAGCGTTGTAGCTCTCGAGGTTGTGCGTGGTCAGTGTATCCGCTAATTCACGTAGTGATGTCCTGTCCGACTCAACCAGGTCGAGTTGAGGCATGTACTGAGCCAAATCTTGAGGTCTCATTGGGTAGATCCTGTAAATAAATGAAAGCGAAGGAGGTGAAGAGTTCTCGCAGAGCCTTGACGTCCAGCGATCACAATGCGAAATGATAGCGGATACCATTCGATTGCCACGCACTTCCTGTGCCCGCCCATCTTCATGAAGTCAGGCAATCCCCATGATTCATACAAACTTCAAGTGGCACGAATCTATTGTAATAACGATAGATTAGTGCTGTATCTAATGGAAAAAGATAAATTTATACTTCATCTACTGTAATAACGATAGATTCCTTAAGAGAGTACTGAAATAGTGGATAAAAATGGTTCGATTTCGAAGCATTTTTTTGTCGCCACCTTCGCTTTTTCGGTGTGCATGAAATGAAAAGCAGATAAAACCGCTAGTGCAGATCTGGTTCCGTTCTGTCAGGACTTTTACTAACTAAGTATGATAAGAGGGCTGGTAGCACACTGAGTGAGTGTAGGCAAAGATCTCTCTCTCCAGGACCGGCCTTCGGGGTATTCCAACCAATAGGTTCTGTTGTTCTAGCGGGAATCGCGTGCGAGGAAGCCACCCACTCTATTTTTCTTGCTGGTACATATCGGATGCTCCACAATCACTTTGGCAAATAGTACTTAAAGTACTATTTGCCAAAGTGATTGTGGAGTGCTACTTCCACGTTCTATCTAACGATCACTTCCACATGTGCATGCTGTTCAAAGGAGGCTTAGAGTACCCTTGCAACCGGAAGCATGATGTCTGGAGCCCTGTACACTGACGAGCAATGCTAGTTGCGTGACGGAAGCTTTATGTTGGAATCGCTACCCCCCTCTCCAAACGCAACCGCGCTCCGTTTATCTTGGTGTTTGTTCCCACATTGCTGTACGTGTATCTCGAAATTGCCTCATGCAAATTCATCGGTGCCTGGCTTGGACGTACCGCACTTACCCTGTGTACACTGACCGACCAGCATAGCCTCGAAGAAAAACTAACACTCACAGACATATTTCGACGTCACCACTGAAACAAACTCCTTTGGCATTCAGCGTGCCGTGTTGCTCATCACAACTCTCACGTCAAGCGTAACAGTGCTCTGTGTTGACGATCAAGCTGCGAGGTGTCTGAATCATACATGTGTACGGCTGTCGTGTAGTTGCGCGTTAATCTCCTCGTGTAGATTGTTGAAGTATGCTCTTTGTCATACAATATTACGATCCACCCTCTGTAAGTAGATAACTATGGATTCTACTATAGTTATAGTATCTACTAGTACAGATATGCCAGAACCAACAGTTCTGCCAGCAGGAACTCTAACTGCTAAATCTACCACTTCGCCTTTCACTGAGTACAACAAACATCTCTTCTTTCTACACTACTTACGCTACTCGCCAGAGGTTATGAGCCCAAGACAAGCCTCAAGCGACGACTTCCCACGACTTATCGGCGCCGAAAACTTTGACGTGTGGAAGACGCGCGTGTGCGCAGCACTCGATGGCAAGCACCTGCTCGGCTACGTGAAGCAGCTCGACTACGATGGTGTGTCAGAAGAAGAGAGTGAAGAGAGCGCTAGTGACATGTCCGACGATGATGATCCTCCTGCCAAGGCCACCAAGGATGCTGAAGTCGACTCTGACGCTGTGGACTACGAGGAGAGCGATGACGAGCTAAAGCCGCCCTCGGACGCTGATGATGACTCGGGAGCCAGCTCAAATGGATCGATCAAGCGCAAGGATCTTCCAGTCGTCCGACCGTTCACGCACCCGAGCACGTAAGCACCTGAAGAAAGAGAAGCCTCAGCCTCTTAGCCAGCGTGAGCGCCGTCGCCAAGAAGCCAATACCAAGGCTTTCTTGATGAAAACGATGGACTACATGCACGTGCGTCTGGTCAAGAATCTCACGACTTCCTACGAGATATTCAACTACATCTGCCAGAAGTACGAGGGAGCGGCCTTTCATGGTGACCCGTACTTCATCCAACACTACTTCATGGAGATCAAGTATGAGGAAGGCTCAGACTTGACCGAATTTTTTCTAAAACTTGAGAATGCGATGAAAGCCGCATCAGAAGCCACCGAATCGGTGATGACCGAGGGACAGAAGTCTATCTACCTGTTTCACTCGATGCCCAAGTCGTGGAAGGATGACCTCCGCATTTGGAAGGGTCAGCGGAAGTACATCCCGTATGAAGACCTTAAACAGAGCATTGAAGGCAAGGTTCGCGATCTCCAAGCTCAAGAGCGCTACACCTTGGCCAAAGGCACGCCTGAGACCTCTACAACCATAGGTAACGAGTCCAAATTTGCATGAAGGTCTGGACTGCACGTTGAACGCATCTAGAGGCCATGATGCCTGCGCGGACAATCGGAACAAGTTGCCTTAGCCAAAGCTACGCTTCAGCTGGAATGCCGTCCTGTGACAATGACAACGCTAGATGAAATCCTTAGCTACTCCCTCACAAAGCCGGATGCTACCCCGTGCTAGGAGCTCTACTAAATGCCATGACATATTGTCGGCACCTGCGAGACGATGCAGTTGATCTCAGGAAGCAAAGCCCTGGATGCTCGCATGTGTACATGTACAACACACTGTAAGACTGCCCCGTAGGGTATGCAAGTTGAGTCAACAATACACTACCAGAAACTGGTAACCATGAACAAACATAAAGAACGTAACTCAGGTTTTTCTCCTAAGCGAGTTTTCCTTGAACAAGTTTCGTTATGTACTGGCCTATTGACATGCACGATTTACGCATCTGTCATTACAAGCAACATGCACGAACTACGCCTCTGTTTAGCACTCTTACAAGCACGAATATGATCGCTTATGGAAATGCATGGCACGTAAAATACAAACGCCATAAAATAATAATGCAAGCACGAGTTTCGCTAATGCACAACAATAACAGTTTGACATGTAAGGTTTACACATTGTCATTGAAATGCACGACAATTAAACGCATATTGGCCAAATTGACAAGCAAACGCTATGCCTCTGTCTTCGAAATGAACCTCTTATGTCTCCTACCCATGAACAACATGTACGAATACATCTCCTCTGTGTTCTATGATGAATATCCCATCATTAGGATAGATAGCATGACTTTATCGCTTCTTTCTTTCATTTCACCTAGTTTATCCCATGAGCATAAATGCCAAGTACTTATCTGCCGTTTATGGCAATGAACATGTGACAATCTTCTAGTACTACATCTAAAAACTTCAGCATTACTAGTAGCAATGATATTTATCTGCCTCAGTAATTGCTGTTAAGCCCGCTGATCCGCGGCAATATGGAAGAAATCATTAAAGCTAACTACATGAAGTACATTAATAGAGATATGAAGTGACTTTTAGTTACAGGCAACACAGTTCCCTCTACACGAGATGTCTGATGCTGTGTCGGTGAGAAGAAGAATGTCCTCACAAATAGAAGCTTTAACCTCTTTAGCGCTCATGACGAAGAACAGTGCTCTTACGGAGACTTTAATTTTGAGACGATTCACAAATTGGTGAACAGGATTTTTCCTTCATAATATGGTTTTTCCTGAATAGCCAACCATGCAATGAAACAATTGCATCTAATATCTAAAGCCGCATAATTGACTGCGAGGAATTGATCGGTGAACAGGTTTTCTCCATTATGGTTTTCCTGATTGGCCACAATGAATCCGCAGAGTGCATTCCTGCGAAGACAATATTATAAAGTTGATCACTGCTGCTGGCCTGGTGAACAGATTTTCCCTTTTCGAAGGTTTTCCTGACTAACCAACGCCACAAAATACTACTCAGTAGTAGTAATAGTACTCTTGAATCGCCTAAATCATGATGAACTATCCATGAAGATCTGTACTATAGTGACGACGAATATTCCCGTCACGACAGTGAATTTATCGGCACCTCAATGCGCCAGACGTCGCGCTCCTCGATGCGGGAGGCTGTTGAAGTTTCCATCTCGAGGCTTCAACTGTCTTACCGTTTAAGTGTACGAGTATAACACTAATGCATGAAGCGTACCTAACTTTTGACTGCGTTCTTTATTTTTTCCCCACTGGGTTTTATTGTTGTTCGCAAAGGTTTCCCTCGTTGAGGTTTCTCTGGTCTCGAACCGAATTACAAAGGCACATGAAGTTATTGAAACCATGCACAAAGAAATTAACTGCTGGGAATGTTCTTTATTGATAAGGCAAACCCGCGGAAATCCCTACCAATTCCTTCTAAAAGCACTCGTCCTGGCTCCCATGTCCGTTGATAGTATCGCCCACCCACGCTCTTCTTGCGACACCACAGAACTCGGTACATGAAGCCAGATCGACAGGGTTTTCGCTGGATAATCCGAGCAATATTCCACGTTTGCTTAGTCGATACATAGTCAGACTTGACCGTGAGCCGCTCGCGACCATAATTCTGGTCATAAATGTACCAGTAGTTTAGCTCAGACAACACAGCAGTGTCTTGGTCTGTAGCACCAGCCTCCTGGTCGGTTGCAGGAGTCTCATGGCTGGCGGTCACAAACTGCACTGTGACATTAGGTGTGCGATTGGTGGCGGAATCTTGGGTTTCAGTGACAGCACTAGTAACATTGGTGGCACAAGAATTGTCACTATATTCCCTCGAGTTGGTGACATCACTCATTACTGGCTCGGTGCGTGCTCTCGATCAGCCCATGGGCGGCAACATCCTCTCGACGCTCGGATCCCCGGCTACGCCTCTCGACCTCCTTCAGAGACGCTAAGGAGCGCAGCTGCTGCGTCGATCTCAGTTGCTCCTGCCGTCCGAGCTGCCCGCGCTTTCCTCCTTGCCTTCTTGGTCCTCTCCTTGGCTGCAGTGGAAGGAGGCTTCCTTTTCCCGGAGAGAGACGGCTTGCCTCCTCCACTGCCCTTGACAGTCTTGCAATTTCGGAGCATGGCGTACGAAGGTGTCTCCCCTGAACAGCTAGCTGTCGGGGCGAAGTTCGATCAGCGAACCTCCGTTTCCTCACTCCAAAACTTTTGTGAACAGTCACCTGTACAGTCTTGATATACCTCTGTGTTGTGATTTATCACATAATATGAAAAGATGCAGGGAGGCTGTTGAAGTATGCTCTTTGTCATACAATACATATTACTATGTAATATGTATTACGATCCACCCTCTGTAAGTAGATAACTATGGATTCTACTACAGTTTTGCGCGCCAAATCGATAGGACCCCCTGAAAAATGCCCATAACTCAGTCAGTTTTTATCATTTTAAAGTTGCTGTGTTTTGACAGTAAGATCCATAACACGGTAAGAAAGGACCTACGGGCGTTTGTTTTAGCGTTTTTGCACCCTAAAGTATGGCTCCCATACAAAAAACTGTTTTTGCCAAACGACACAATTTAGGACCCCCATTGCTTCAATCACTGGAATCCCTATACTAAATAAAACCCGCTCAAAATGATATGTATCTGGGGATTTGTATGGGGACATGTTCTAAACCTCTGTTAGAGTGAAGGTGAGTGCACATGTATCATGACTCTGAATTACACAGAACATTGATAATGAGAAATAGAAGTGCATATTTGGTAGAGATCATATATGCTTTAGAGAGTTCTTATGCAAGGAATCGACATTATTGTTGTTTTTGTCTCTAACATTTGAACGCATTTTGACTATGATTTGCTAAAAACAGCCACTAAATGACTGACTGTTAAAGTGCCAGCAATTGCACTTTGTAACTCTCTGCCAATGAATTTATGGCCTTCTGTACCAAATATGCACTTATCTATTATCAATGTTCTGTGTAATTCCAGAGTCATGAAGTACATGCACTCCACCTTTCACTCTACAGAGGTTTAGAACATGTCCTGGGCATACAAATCCCCCAGTCATATCATTTTGAGCGGGTTTTATTTGAAGTATAGGGAGATTTGTATTGAAGCATGGGGTCCTAAACTGTGTCGTTTGGCAAAAACAGTTTTTGCTTTATGTGGGGAGCCATACTTTAGGAATTGCAAAAACGCTAAAACAAAACGCCCGTAGGTCCTTTCTTACCGTGTTATGGATCTACCGTCAAAACCGCCAACTTAAAATGATAAAACTGACTGAGTTATAGGGCATTTTCAAGTCCTATCGATTTGGCGCGCGCACTCACCAGCAGTGAGACTCTAACTGCTAAATCTACCACTTCGCCTTTCACTGCAGTACAACAAACATCTCTTTCTTTCTACACTACCATTACGCTACTCGCCAGATAGATCATCTCTCGTCACCCAAGTGACTAACGTTCACGCTACTGCACCACCGAAGCTGGCGCCTCCACCGCCCCTTCCTCATACCTCTGCTACGCCGCTTGTTGATTTTCACATCTGACACAGCATGAGGCTGCTGCTGGGTATCTCGGTGGCTTTCGCCTCTCATACTGGCAGTAAAGAGAAGACGACTTCTACCGCCAGCCAGAGGGTTCAGGAGCACCGCATCGCACTGACCGATATCACTGCGAACATACTGGACCGCCAGCATGACTACTAGCGTAGCACTGCATCGAAAACGCTCGGAGAGTGTAATCCGACGAGCTAAGCTCCAGCTCTGGGTTGCTTATCACAACGCGAGTGACAACTCGGCTGGACGGATTGGCTCGGCTTTCTCTCCGACGGAGGAGCAGCGTCACGCACGCAGTTGCGACCGTGGTGGCACAGGCTGTAAACCTGGAAGCAGCTAAGCGCAAGCGACGGAGCAGGAATTAAAGCTTCACAAACAGCACTCGACCAGAGAGAAAGACAAGACGCAATGCCGCACACAGCCACAGAGATTCTCGCACTTGCTCAAGCCGTTGCGAAGTGCACGCAACAGGATGACGCCAACCTCCGCGAATTAGCGGAGACTTTAGTGACTTACTTACAACATCGAACAGTTCCACACTCTGGGAGACTTCCGGGAAGAATCGGGGCTCCAGCCGACAAGAAGCCGGTGGAAGGAAGTGCGCAAGAAGGAAGAGGCACGAAAGTTCTTCAGAGAACGAGCTACGAAGCGTGAACCGTTGGAAGATGCCTTCAGCTTTCATGTTGTTAGGAACAGTAGTGCCAGGGCAGTTTGGAGGATTTCATGTACGCTGTTTGCTGAAGCTCCTTCCACCCGGAAGCAATGAGGGATTAAATCCGCCCTCATTCAGGACGGGATCGTAATATTAGACTGTAAAGTGGCTCCATGAAGTGGCGATTCCCGTCGTGGATGATCCGTTTCACCACGTTAGTGTACGGTGGCGTTGGTTCTTCCGGACCCGGAGCTTCGAAGGATCACGTTGGTGCCTTGAGTTCGACCGGGATCGCCGCTATCCCGCCAACGGAGAGCGGATTGGCTACCATTTGTCGCATTCGATCGGTTTCGAGCAGGTCCCAAGCTTCGCCAGTGACGGTGTAACTCGTGGGAATATGTCCGTTGTGCTCGTTGTACGTTCAAAAATACGGCTTTCCACCGTCCAGAAGTGTACGTGCGTGGCTTCTTCGAAGCTTCAATCACGCACCGGTAAGAATGAGATCGTGAGCAACTTTGCAGCGACTCAATGCTATCGCTGTCGTAACTGGATGTCATTTCCTCGTAAAATTGACTACGCCTCCAAAGTGAAAGAAGCTGCTCTGGACTACATGCACAAAAGAGCAGCAACCGCGAGAGGAAGATCGATCATGGCGTCGCTGACGAGTGAGGAAGGCAAATTCAAGCCCAATATGACGCCTCCTACCCCCGGACTATGCAAAATTTGCACTAAAAGCTTCGGCTTCCTTGGTACAAGTCGCAAGTCGTGTAAAATCTGCAACGAGCAGATTTGTGTTCGCTGTTCCGTGGAGAAGACAGTGGCGATGTTGGCTCCGAACCGGATTTCGGTGTTGGAGAAGAAGCGCGCCTTCTGCGTGCAATGCATCAGTGATGTGGTGCGGACAGATGCCGTGCGGATCGCGCGAGAAGAGATCCTAAATGCAGGCAAACAAGGTGCGGCGTATTATTGACGTTGATAGGAAGACGATCACTAGTTGAAGTTGTTGAAGTTAGGAATTTAGTTTTACTCAAATGAACGAGTAAAATGGCAGTGAAGATGGCTTGAAAATGTCGATCGGATGCATTTCTTGACTCTCGGCAAAGTCCACAAAGTGTTCCATATCGAGCATACTCTGCTGGAACTCCCGGATAGGCTCATTCAGCACTGCTTCTCGTGTAAATGGCTCGGTTTGATAGGAATTCAAGGCCGAAGCATTCATTGGCACTTGTCTTGTGAACCACGAGTAGAGGTAAGCCATCGTAGGTACAAGTTCGCTTGGAGCAGCGTAGTCGAGAGGGTTAACATCAACACCTTTGACACTTGGCAGTGGCTTGTTGTAAAGCGCCGGGGCGTGGAAAGGAGGTGCGATGCTGTGCCAGGACGCTTGTCCATTCATGAAGTGGTGCTTGATGGCGTTCTCAAAGATAAAATGCGTTAATACCCGCACAAGATCTTTGTAGTCCTGGAATGCCGACGGAAATCCGTGAATATGTTCAAGACGGGAACTTCGCTCAGCCCACGTCTGCAGTTCCGGCATCACTGCGGATCGCATTCTCGGTCGGATAATACGCGTGTACGTACTTGTGCACGAACCTCTTGATGATGTAGTAGTACTTGAGTCCATAGCGATTGAGGCGGTAGTCCGTCAAAGACTCGACCTCACGAGAAGCCAAGTCTGTTGGAAGGTCAAGAGCAATTGACGTCATCTCAAACTCACGCATCACCGCTCTTAGAGATCCGGTCGCTCCATATCCTGTCACTTGATCGTACGGTGTACCGGGGCTCAGCAACTCTCGTCTAGCGAAATACTCCATCCCAAAGTCTGCGAAGAAATGGTAGTCCAGCAAGGCGTACACAGGGTGTTCGGCTGCTAAACTACGGATCATCTCGACCTGAACCGGGACGGAGATTAAATGAGTCTCGACGAAATGCCGCATCTGCTGGAAGTTCACCTCCGTAGCATGCAGCGCCATCTTGGCCAGTTGCCACTCGCCTGGAGAGTCTTCTTTTGTACGTCAGCTCTGAGTCTACCAGTGTGATAGCCAATGGCAGTAGCTGTCGTTTGTCAACGTTATGACAGAAGAATCCGATGACGTTGGGAAGGTATTTGAACTCCTTCGCAGCTTCATCGGTGAGATCACCGTAGTCAGCCAAGTCAACGACGAACAGTTTGCGGTTCTTCAATACTGAAGAGAGTGACAGTTCTCCACATACGTCCACAAGAACTCCCGAGGGGATTTCCCACAAATACTCAACGTATTCTCCACTATGAACCAACTTGAGTTTGTTACCAAGGATACTTAGCCGCATAGCACCGAAGTTCTCGTCACTTGAGTCACATGCCAAAGGTGCAGTGATCATACCAGTGGATGCCAAAGCTTCATAAACCTGTTGGAGATCGCTCTCTGTTATGAATGGAAGTCTCTCCTTCATAAACGTTTCGATCTTGGACGCGTTGAAGTTGGTAGTTGCACTGAGTGCCGTAGCTTGTGCCACCAAGTGCTCGAAATACAGCATTGAGGCTGTAGACACCTCTGGCCCTGGGTTTAACTGGAACGTTTGATCTCCGACGGAGTAGGATCGCTCGACGTTCTGGATTAACTTGGACTTGGCTTCAATGATGGACGCTCGATGGCCGTCTTCCGGGTCTGGAATACTCAAACCACTGACAATGCAAGGCAATATTGCGCTCAGGAACACTGTAATCTTCAGGATAGCCGCCTTCATTTTGAACTGGTCTGCTTGATCGTCTGCAAAATGCTAAATGGCCTCTTATCAGGTTGTAGACGAAGTGGAATTCTTGGCTTCAGATTGACAAGTTTCATGTCTACAGTCTGCAACAAAGCGTGTACCTGAAGTATCTCTTAACTTCAGTAGTGGAGACCTCAAGTCGCGTCGTTACAACAGAAGAGACCTTTGTTGTTCTCGTGGATGTTGGTCATGACCATAACTCTTGTAAAAAGAGCTTATATAATTTACCTACGGGAGGTCTCTAAAATCCAATGCTCTCTATCGTGGTACTTAGAACTTGCAGCTAATGACGTTTGTACCTACACTGCACCAAACAAAATCCCTACACAAAATCATATCTGTTGTTTGAAAAAGAAATCCCATGCAGACCAAACTCTCTCTAGACGAATTTCTCTGAAAAAGAAGCCGATAATATGGCCTCGTGATACCAAGGTCGAAATATCGTGCTGAAGTCCTTCGAATGAAAGCATGTATCAACCTGCCGGCTTCAACCTTCTGGTGGCATTTACTCCTTGGCACTGGTGATGTAGTTGAGCAGGTCAATTCTCGTAGCCAGACCAGCAATCTTGCCATCGACCGACGTCACAACAGCGAAGTAATCCTTGTCAAAGATGGTGGCCAGCTCAGCTAGCGAGCTTTCGTGGGTCACCCGACTGAAGTTGCCGAACATCACTGCCTCAACAGGATCCGTTCGCATCACGCGGCCGGAAGACAACCTGGCCAATAGGTTACCGATGGTCACCACGCCCTGCACCGTGCCGTCCTCCTTGACGACGGGCAGCTGGTCGTAGCCGTGATGTTCCATCGTCTCAATGGCGGCAGCACACGAAAGATGAGGCGGGACTGTCGACGGATGAGGCAACTCAAGCACAGATACAGGCTGTTCCGACCACCACGTTCCCGTCTCCTTGCGGTACTTGGAGTAGTTCTCGCGCGTGTGCACTGTGTTCTCCACGTACTTGTTCTCGTACATCCACGCGTCATTGAGGAACTTGGACATGTAGTTACGAGTCGAATCCGGTAGAATGACAACGCAGCGCTGGCCAGACTTCAAAGTGGAAGCAGCACGCACTGCAGCTGCCATAGCAGAGCCACTCGAACCACCACAGAGCAGCCTCCTCACGAATGAGACGACGCGACATGATGAACGACTCCTGGTCGTTCGTCTTCTCCCACTTGTCCACGAGACTGCGATCCAGCACGTCCGGAATGAAGTCGTAACCAATTCCTTCGACCTTATATGGTTTCAGGCGATTCTTGTCGTTCAGCGACTCGGGCTGACCAGGATCGATCCTTCCGGATCAACACCAACGACAATCACTCCTGGGCATCTCTCCTTAAGTTTCTTGGCAATACCCGAAATGGTACCACCAGTTCCAACACCCATAACGACCATGTCGACCTTGCCGTCACATTGTTCCAAGATTTCTTCTGCTGTGCCGTCGTAATGGGCTAAAGGGTTGGATGGATTGGCGTATTGATCCAGAATGTGGGCGTTCGGAAGCTCCGCCAGCAACCTTTGCTTAATGCCAATGTGACTTTCAGGTGAATCCCACGCAGCTTCTGTCGGTGTACGGATAATCTCCGCACCTAGAGCCTTTAACACATTCACCTTCTCCAGACTCATTTTCTCTGTAAATAATTTTTTTTACTAAAAAACACAAAAATACTCCATCATAAAGAAATGAACCTACCTGGTAGAGTGATAATACAGCGGTACCCCTTGATTGCCGCTGCAAGTGCCAAGCCAATACCTACAAGTATAAAAAACATTAATTAGCGTTTTTGCAACTTAGATAAATACATAACAGATTGATGTATGACACACCAGTGTTGCCGGATGTGGGCTCGATGAGCGTGTCCCCAGGCTTAATGCGGCCCGCAGCCTCCGCGTCTTCCACCATGCGTCTGCCGATACGATCCTTGACTGAGCCACCGGCGTTTAAGAATTCGCACTTAGCGAGCAGTTCACACTGCAGATGCGCCTTCTTGCCAATATTGTTGACGCGCACCATGGGCGTCTGGCCGATGGCCGCCTAAAGAAGAAGAAATCAGTGTTTATTAGCGTATAGCACTTGGAATTTTAACGCAAACTGGAATAGAACAGTGCAAGACTGGGAAAAAGAGACTGGAACGTACCAGGATGTCGGGCAGGACCTCTAACGACGGGGACGAGGAAGCGGGGGATGCCATGGAGAATTGGTTTTAGCCAGATGGGTTATGCCATAATTAAATAACCGAATTAACCCTTTCAAATGTGGGTATTAACAAACTAATTATTATCTTCCATCACGTCAGTACATGACTTTCAGATTGCTTTACAGTAGTCAACTACTTCGAAGTATTTGCTTTCCGGCGCTGGTAGATGAAGTGCAACTTGACATTGTTAGTAGCGGAATGTGCTGTACCGGTAGGTAAATGGAGACTGGAATTCAAGACGGAGTTTTTTTTTCACTTACGTTAACCCCTATCTTTATCCGTATCGAACGACATACCCGTAATGTAGTGTATGAAGTCCTGGACGAAGTATGAATGCTGTAGCAGCATTCATAAATCATTCACTTGTGTCGAGCCTTCGTAAGACAGTCAGACGACAAAGAAACGGTGAGTTGTGATTCGTCAAAAGGCCAAACACAGCTTAGACGCTGAAGTACAAGCAGACGCAGTGAACGAAGTTACAAGTAAGTGCGTTTAGTCTTCCTTCCTCTTCTTCCTAGGTCTGTACTCTAATGTGTGCGTTTTGGTTGTTTGTGTGTGCTGCTTGATGAGCTAGACGAAGCATAGTTATGACTTTCAACTGCGTGGTAGGTGGGAACCGGTTGAAAAGCTGAGCGGCAGGCTGATGACACCGGTGACGCAGAGCATTGCCGCCTGCTGCTCAGTCATTGAGGAGGAAGGTAAAGCACCGGTATCTCTCTCAATTGCAGCTCCATCATCATGCGCCATTCTGAGTACGTTTGACGCTTTTTCGTGCCGCCAGGTCATGCGTTGATACTGACTTGTATGGGGACTGGCCTTCGACTTCGTTCCCGAACCACCACAGGTACCAACGTGCAGTACATCTGTGCTCGGAAACTCAAAGATTTCTGGAAGTGTGTGCAGTTTGCCATCACTTGGCCAAAAGTGAATAATAGTTGTCGGTGAATAACTCTGAGGACAGACCGCATCCGAGCGTGGCTAACGGTCTACGCATTGTATCCTTGAACTGCTGCTGCGTTATACCAGTCCCGTAAATCCCTTTTTGTTCCCGTAGCTTAGCAAATCGAGGGGCCAAAGACTCAGGAAGAGCACAAACTGTAGCCTGAACTTGAGTACATACGACTATTATACCACCATGAGAACACATTGACATTTAGACCACCATTATCATCAAAGAATCGCTCGCCGTCGGGCTGTGTAGCACGAATCCATGCTGCGATACCACTGATATCGATACACGGTCTGAGTTCGAGAAGAAGTACACGGGTTTCTCACATTCTCAGCAGTAAGTACTCGCTTATCGTGGGCGAGTGGGTTAGCACGGGATAAAGTAAGCTCTGTGTTGCTGTTACGATGTGAAGCATCCTCGAGTCAAGGCAGCGTTGGTGGCTGGTGGGGCTTTAGAAGACGAGTGGCGGAGGATTTTTTAAGTACCACAAGAAAACTCTTTTGGCCAATGACAAAGAAGTACGACACCGTGTCGTACTTTTGGCTCAACAAAAGTTGTGATTGAGATAATGTATATAACCCTAAGTATGCGAATAGTAAAAACAAGACAAACGAAAGATAATCAGTTCTCGTTGATGGCCAAAAGTAAGACCTAGTGTCGGACGCACACTGCCAAAACACAAGATTTGTCTTACGAAAACGCATGAATCACTTGTGTCGAGCCTTCGTAAGACAGTCAGACGACAAAGAAACGGTGAGTTGTGATTCGTCAAAAGGCCAAACACAGCTTAGACGCTGAAGTACAAGCAGACGCAGTGAACGAAGTTACAAGTAAGTGCGTTTAGTCTTCCTTCCTCTTCTTCCTAGGTCTGTACTCTAATGTGTGCGTTTTGGTTGTTTGTGTGTACTGCTTGATGAGCTAGACGAAGCATAGTTATGACTTTCAACTGCGTGGTAGGTGGGAACCGGTTGAAAAGCTGAGCGGCAGGCTGATGACACCGGTGACGCAGAGCATTGCCGCCTGCTGCTCAGTCATTGAGGAGGAAGGTAAAGCACCGGTATCTCTCTCAATTGCAGCTCCATCATCATGCGCCATTCTGAGTACGTTTGACGCTTTTTCGTGCCGCCAGGTCATGCGTTGATACTGACTTGTATGGGGACTGGCCTTCGACTTCGTTCCCGAACCACCACAGGTACCAACGTGCAGTACATCTGTGCTCGGAAACTCAAAGATTTCTGGAAGTGTGTGCAGTTTGCCATCACTTGGCCAAAAGTGAATAATAGTTGTCGGTGAATAACTCTGAGGACAGACCGCATCCGAGCGTGGCTAACGGTCTACGCATTGTATCCTTGAACTGCTGCTGCGTTATACCAGTCCCGTAAATCCCTTTTTGTTCCCGTAGCTTAGCAAATCGAGGGGCCAAAGACTCAGGAAGAGCACAAACTGTAGCCTGAACTTGAGTACATACTGACTATTATACCACCATGAGAACACATTGACATTTAGACCACCATTATCATCAAAGAATCGCTCGCCGTCGGGCTGTGTAGCACGAATCCATGCTGCGATACCACGGATATCGATACACGGTCTGAGTTCGAGAAGAAGTACACGGGTTTCTCACATTCTCAGCAGTAAGTACTCGCTTATCGTGGGCGAGTGGGTTAGCACGGGATAAAGTAAGCTCTGTGTTGCTGTTACGATGTGAAGCATCTCGAGTCAAGGCAGCGTTGGTGGCTGGTGGGGCTTAGAAGACGAGTGGCGGAGGATTTTTAAGTACCACAAAGAAAACTCTTTTTGGCCAATGACAAAGAAGTACGACACCGTGTCGTACTTTTGGCTCAACAAAAGTTGTGATTGAGATAATGTATATAACCCTAAGTATGCGAATAGTAAAAACAAGACAAACGAAAGATAATCAGTTCTCGTTGATGGCCAAAAGTAAGACCTAGTGTCGGACGCACACTGCCAAAACACAAGATTTGTCTTACGAAAACGCATGAATCACTTGTGTCGAGCCTTCGTAAGACAGTCAGACGACAAAGAAACGGTGAGTTGTGATTCGTCAAAAGGCCAAACACAGCTTAGACGCTGAAGTACAAGCAGACGCAGTGAACGAAGTTACAAGTAAGTGCGTTTAGTCTTCCTTCCTCTTCTTCCTAGGTCTGTACTCTAATGTGTGCGTTTTGGTTGTTTGTGTGTGCTGCTTGATGAGCTAGACGAAGCATAGTTATGACTTTCAACTGCGTGGTAGGTGGGAACCGGTTGAAAAGCTGAGCGGCAGGCTGATGACACCGGTGACGCAGAGCATTGCCGCCTGCTGCTCAGTCATTGAGGAGGAAGGTAAAGCACCGGTATCTCTCTCAATTGCAGCTCCATCATCATGCGCCATTCTGAGTACGTTTGACGCTTTTTTCGTGCCGCCAGGTCATGCGTTGATACTGACTTGTATGGGGACTGGCCTTCGACTTCGTTCCCGAACCACCACAGGTACCAACGTGCAGTACATCTGTGCTCGGAAACTCAAAGATTTCTGGAAGTGTGTGCAGTTTGCCATCACTTGGCCAAAAGTGAATAATAGTTGTCGGTGAATAACTCTGAGGACAGACCGCATCCGAGCGTGGCTAACGGTCTACGCATTGTATCCTTGAACTGCTGCTGCGTTATACCAGTCCCGTAAATCCCTTTTTGTTCCCGTAGCTTAGCAAATCGAGGGGCCAAAGACTCAGGAAGAGCACAAACTGTAGCCTGAACTTGAGTACATACTGACTATTATACCACCATGAGAACACATTGACATTTAGACCACCATTATCATCAAAGAATCGCTCGCCGTCGGGCTGTGTAGCACGAATCCATGCTGCGATACCACTGATATCGATACACGGTCTGAGTTCGAGAAGAAGTACACGGGTTTCTCACATTCTCAGCAGTAAGTACTCGCTTATCGTGGGCGAGTGGGTTAGCACGGGATAAAGTAAGCTCTGTGTTGCTGTTACGATGTGAAGCATCTCGAGTCAAGGCAGCGTTGGTGGCTGGTGGGGCTTTAGAAGACGAGTGGCGGAGGATTTTTTTAAGTACCACAAGAAAACTCTTTTTGGCCAATGACAAAGAAGTACGACACCGTGTCGTACTTTTGGCTCAACAAAAGTTGTGATTGAGATAATGTATATAACCCTAAGTATGCGAATAGTAAAAACAAGACAAACGAAAGATAATCAGTTCTCGTTGATGGCCAAAAGTAAGACCTAGTGTCGGACGCACACTGCCAAAACACAAGATTTGTCTTACGAAAACGCATGAATCACTTGTGTCGAGCCTTCGTAAGACAGTCAGACGACAAAGAAACGGTGAGTTGTGATTCGTCAAAAGGCCAAACACAGCTTAGACGCTGAAGTACAAGCAGACGCAGTGAACGAAGTTACAAGTAAGTGCGTTTAGTCTTCCTTCCTCTTCTTCCTAGGTCTGTACTCTAATGTGCGTTTTGGTTGTTTGTGTGCTGCTTGATGAGCTAGACGAAGCATAGTTATGACTTTCAACTGCGTGGTAGGTGGGAACCGGTTGAAAAGCTGAGCGGCAGGCTGATGACACCGGTGACGCAGAGCATTGCCGCCTGCTGCTCAGTCATTGAGGAGGAAGGTAAAGCACCGGTATCTCTCTCAATTGCAGCTCCATCATCATGCGCCATTCTGAGTACGTTTGACGCTTTTTTCGTGCCCGCCAGGTCATGCGTTGATACTGACTTGTATGGGGACTGGCCTTCGACTTCGTTCCCGAACCACCACAGGTACCAACGTGCAGTACATCTGTGCTCGGAAACTCAAAGATTTCTGGAAGTGTGTGCAGTTTGCCATCACTTGGCCAAAAGTGAATAATAGTTGTCGGTGAATAACTCTGAGGACAGACCGCATCCGAGCGTGGCTAACGGTCTACGCATTGTATCCTTGAACTGCTGCTGCGTTATACCAGTCCCGTAAATCCCTTTTTGTTCCCGTAGCTTAGCAAATCGAGGGGCCAAAGACTCAGGAAGAGCACAAACTGTAGCCTGAACTTGAGTACATACTGACTATTATACCACCATGAGAACACATTGACATTTAGACCACCATTATCATCAAAGAATCGCTCGCCGTCGGGCTGTGTAGCACGAATCCATGCTGCGATACCACTGATATCGATACACGGTCTGAGTTCGAGAAGAAGTACACGGGTTTCTCACATTCTCAGCAGTAAGTACTCGCTTATCGTGGGCGAGTGGGTTAGCACGGGATAAAGTAAGCTCTGTGTTGCTGTTACGATGTGAAGCATCTCGAGTCAAGGCAGCGTTGGTGGCTGGTGGGGCTTTAGAAGACGAGTGGCGGAGGATTTTTTTAAGTACCACAAGAAAACTCTTTTTGGCCAAGGACCAAGAAGTACGACACCGTGTCGTACTTTTGGCTCAACAAAAGTTGTGATTGAGATAATGTATATAACCCTAAGTATGCGAATAGTAAAAACAAGACAAACGAAAGATAATCAGTTCTCGTTGATGGCCAAAAAGTAAGACCTAGTGTCGGACGCACACTGCCAAAACACAAGATTTGTCTTACGAAAACGCATGAATCACTTGTGTCGAGCCTTCGTAAGACAGTCAGACGACAAAAGAAACGGTGAGTTGTGATTCGTCAAAAGGCCAAACACAGCTTAGACGCTGAAGTACAAGCAGACGCAGTGAACGAAGTTACAAGTAAGTGCGTTTAGTCTTCCTTCCTCTTCTTCCTAGGTCTGTACTCTAATGTGTGCGTTTTGGTTGTTTGTGTGTGCTGCTTGATGAGCTAGACGAAGCATAGTTATGACTTTCAACTGCGTGGTAGGTGGGAACCGGTTGAAAAGCTGAGCGGCAGGCTGATGACACCGGTGACGCAGAGCATTGCCGCCTGCTGCTCAGTCATTGAGGAGGGAAGGTAAAGCACCGGTATCTCTCTCAATTGCAGCTCCATCATCATGCGCCATTCTGGGTACGTTTGACGCTTTTTCGTGCCGCCAGGTCATGCGTTGATACTGACTTGTATGGGGACTGGCCTTCGACTTCGTTCCCGAACCACCACAGGTACCAACGTGCAGTACATCTGTGCTCGGAAACTCAAAGATTTCTGGAAGTGTGTGCAGTTTGCCATCACTTGGCCAAAAGTGAATAATAGTTGTCGGTGAATAACTCTGAGGACAGACCGCATCCGAGGCGTGGCTAACGGTCTACGCATTGTAATCCTTGAACTGCTGCTGCGTTATACCAGTCCCGTAAATCCCTTTTTGTTCCCGTAGCTTAGCAAATCGAGGGGCCAAAGACTCAGGAAGAGCACAAACTGTAGCCTGAACTTGAGTACATACTGACTATTATACCACCATGAGAACACATTGACATTTAGACCACCATTATCATCAAAGAATCGCTCGCCGTCGGGCTGTGTAGCACGAATCCATGCTGCGATACCACTGATATCGATACACGGTCTGAGTTCGAGAAGAAGTACACGGGTTTCTCACATTCTCAGCAGTAAGTACTCGCTTATCGTGGGCGAGTGGGTTAGCACGGATAAAGTAAGCTCTGTGTTGCTGTTACGATGTGAAGCATCTCGAGTCAAGGCAGCGTTGGTGGCTGGTGGGGCTTTAGAAGACGAGTGGCGGAGGATTTTTTTAAGTACCACAAGAAAACTCTTTTTGGCCAATGACAAAGAAGTACGACACCGTGTCGTACTTTTGGCTCAACAAAAGTTGTGATTGAGATAATGTATATAACCCTAAGTATGCGAATAGTAAAAACAAGACAAACGAAAGATAATCAGTTCTCGTTGATGGCCAAAAAGTAAGACCTAGTGTCGGACGCACACTGCCAAAACACAAGATTTGTCTTACGAAAACGCATGAATCACTTGTGTCGAGCCTTCGTAAGACAGTCAGACGACAAAGAAACGGTGAGTTGTGATTCGTCAAAAGGCCAAACACAGCTTAGACGCTGAAGTACAAGCAGACGCAGTGAACGAAGTTACAAGTAAGTGCGTTTAGTCTTCCTTCCTCTTCTTCCTAGGTCTGTACTCTAATGTGTGCGTTTTGGTTGTTTGTGTGTGCTGCTTGATGAGCTAGACGAAGCATAGTTATGACTTTCAACTGCGTGGTAGGTGGGAACCGGTTGAAAAGCTGAGCGGCAGGCTGATGACACCGGTGACGCAGAGCATTGCCGCCTGCTGCTCAGTCATTGAGGAGGAAGGTAAAGCACCGGTATCTCTCTCAATTGCAGCTCCATCATCATGCGCCATTCTGAGTACGTTTGACGCTTTTTCGTGCCGCCAGGTCATGCGTTGATACTGACTTGTATGGGGACTGGCCTTCGACTTCGTTCCCGAACCACCACAGGTACCAACGTGCAGTACATCTGTGCTCGGAAACTCAAAGATTTCTGGAAGTGTGTGCAGTTTGCCATCACTTGGCCAAAAGTGAATAATAGTTGTCGGTGAATAACTCTGAGGACAGACCGCATCCGAGCGTGGCTAACGGTCTACGCATTGTATCCTTGAACTGCTGCTGCGTTATACCAGTCCCGTAAATCCCTTTTTGTTCCCGTAGCTTAGCAAATCGAGGGGCCAAAGACTCAGGAAGAGCACAAACTGTAGCCTGAACTTGAGTACATACTGACTATTATACCACCATGAGAACACATTGACATTTAGACCACCATTATCATCAAAGAATCGCTCGCCGTCGGGCTGTGTAGCACGAATCCATGCTGCGATACCACTGATATCGATACACGGTCTGAGTTCGAGAAGAAGTACACGGGTTTCTCACATTCTCAGCAGTAAGTACTCGCTTATCGTGGGCGAGTGGGTTAGCACGGGATAAAGTAAGCTCTGTGTTTGCTGTTACGATGTGAAGCATCTCGAGTCAAGGCAGCGTTGGTGGCTGGTGGGGCTTTAGAAGACGAGTGGCGGAGGATTTTAAGTACCACAAGAAAACTCTTTGGCCAATGACAAAGAAGTTACGACACCGTGTCGTACTTTTGGCCTGCAACAAAAGTTGTGATTGAGATAATGTATATAACCCTAAGTATGCGAATAGTAAAAACAAGACAAACGAAAGATAATCAGTTCTCGTTGATGGCCAAAAGTAAGACCTAGTGTCGGACGCACACTGCCAAAACACAAGATTTGTCTTACGAAAACGCATGAATCATTATTGAGTGAATGCCCCATACGTTCCCTACATTTAACTCCTTAAAAACCTTTCTTCTCACATATCTGTACAGCGTCGTACCAAATCACTTGTGTCCAGTATTTTGATCCCGAAGCGCATCCAGGAGCCTTTGCTAGGCCTCTCCTTGCAATGTCACGCAGCTCAGCCTTCGGTATCACGCTCGACAGTCTGTTTACTGTACCATCACGATGGTCCAAGTCATCGTCCAAGTAGTGCTATCAGCGACCACGACGATCTCACAAAACTTGCCAGACTCGCAACGACATCCTCTTTCAGGAATGACAACGGAGTTACATGTAGGGAACGTATGGGGCATTCACTCAATAATGAATGATTTATGAATGCTGCTACATGTACTTCGTCCAGGATTGCTTTAGTCAACTACGCGGACTGACGTACTTGGCGGTGTGGCTACACCAATTTCTTGTGGCGATGTGAGCCATTGGAGGAACGTGCCAGGGCTAGGGATCTGATTTGACAGGTCAAACACGCAGAAGTGCGTGGTGCCCAGCTATTTACGCAGTCCATTGAACCTCGTATCTTCAATTTCGGCTCATCACACCGTATTCCAATCCTGTACAACATCTATTCACAACTCACTGTGTAAATACATACATCTTGCAATTCGATGATGATCCACTGTGATGTGGAGGAGTGATGGTCGTAACCGTTTCCGGCGCCCGCCATCCGCTCCTCATTCCGCATTTGGCTTCCTCCCGCCCAAGCAGCTTCCGCACTCTGTCCACTATTATGGTCATCGCCAACAACGCTACGCTCGAGCACCAGGACCCGGAGATCTTCAACCTCATTGAGGCCGAGAAGAACCGCCAATGGAAGTGTCTGGAGCTTATCGCGTCCGAGAACTTCACGTCCCGCGCCGTCATGGACTGCCTGGGCTCGTGCTTGACTAACAAGTACGCTGAGGGCCTGCCGAATGCGCGTTACTACGGCGGAAACGAGGTGATTGACAAGATCGAGATCCTGTGCCAGCAGCGCGCCCTGACGGCTTACGGTCTGGACGCTGACAAGTGGGGCGTCAACGTGCAGCCGTACTCTGGCTCGCCTGCTAATTTTGCTGTGTACACGGGTCTGCTGCGCCCACACGACCGTATCATGGGTCTGGACCTGCCCAGTGGAGGACACTTGACGCACGGTTTCTACACGTACTCGAAGGCCGAGAAGACGCGCAAGGCTGTGTCTGCTACGTCGGTGTACTTCGAGTCCCTGCCGTACCGCGTGAGCGCCGAAACCGGCCTGATCGACTTCGAGAAGCTCGCGGAGCAAGCTGCTCTGTTCAAGCCGGCCATGATTGTGTGCGGTGGCAGCGCGTACCCGCGTGACTGGGACTACGCCGCCTTCCGTAAGATCGCCGACGACAACGGAGCTCTGCTTATGTGCGATATGGCTCACTACAGTGGTTTGGTGGTGACGAAGGAGCACGCTAGCCCCTTCGACTACTGTGACATTGTGACCACGACGACCCACAAGTCTCTGCGTGGCCCCCGTGCTGGTATGATCTTCTTCCGTCGCGATGAGCGCGGATTCGAGCCCCGTATCAACAATGCCGTGTTCCCCGCTCTTCAGGGTGGCCCGCACGAGCACCAGATTGCTGGTATTGCTGCTCAGCTTAAGGAAGTGCAAACCCCTGAGTTCAAGGCTTACGTGCAACAGCTGAAGGCCAACGCCAAGATCCTGGCCAAGACGTTGACCGACAAGGGATACTCCATGTGCACTG
Organism: Phytophthora colocasiae; assembly: GCA_018806915.1. Taxonomy (NCBI): domain Eukaryota; phylum Oomycota; class Peronosporomycetes; order Peronosporales; family Peronosporaceae; genus Phytophthora; species Phytophthora colocasiae. The sequence goes on along the minus strand of JAGKQI010000060.1, from coordinate 28,081 downwards.
GCGGCACTGACAACCACCTGATCCTGTGGGACCTGCGTCCGCAGGGCGTCACGGGCTCCAAGCTCGAGAAGCTGTGTGACATGGTCTGCATCACGCTCAACAAGAACGCCGTGCTGGGCGACCGCAGCGCTCTCACCCCCGGTGGTGTCCGTGTTGGCACGCCTGCTCTTACGAGCCGTGGCTTCAAGGAGGCTGAGTTCGTCAAGGTCGCTGAGTTCCTTGACCGTGCCGTGAAGCTGTGCATTGACATTCAGAACACGAGCGGCAAGAAGCTGGTGGACTTCGTCAAGGGTGCTGAGGCCCACGAGGGTGTGAAGCAGCTGCGTCGCGATGTGAACGCTCTTGCTACGTCGTTCGAGATGCCCGGCTTCAATGTGTCGGAGATGCGCAACAAGACCATTGAGGAATAAATCCTCTCTTTTCTTGAGTTAGCTTGTCATTCCACTGAAGGCTACCTATAGATTGTGTGCGGTGTCAAAATGGGAGCTGCTACCTATGAAGCACCTTCCTCCAACTTGCATAGCACTGCATGTCATGCGATCCAATTGAAACATAACACAAAACAAACCCCACTCAATATATTCAGCCGCAGTCGATGGCCTCCTCCACCATAACCAACGCAGCTTTACTCGTCCATACTCGTCGACGTTTCCAGCGTTTCGAATGTCGTTCTGCGAGTTGACGAGTACGAAGTGCGACCGATAAGTTCTTCTCGTAAAATGAGAGACGCGTCGCTCTTCGATCCTTCAGCAATACATTGCGCACAGAAGAGGATCTTCTTGTCGTTCACCTTGCTGTGGTTGTGAGACGACATGACACAAATCTGCTTCTTGACGCAGCAACGTTTGCATACCCACGCCGCACAACAAGCGCAAGTTTTCGGAGTTGTTCGTAGAAACCCTCCAAAGCCGCGTTTGCACACTCGGCAACGACTTCCTGCCTGGACTCGTGGACGAGGGTTCTGTCGGATCGCTGCAATGCCTCCAGATGACGTGGAGCTGGAACTCTGACTGCTACTGGCGAATGAGTCTCGACCGGTTCGCATCCGCATCCACCATACCAGTTTCTTCATCTGTGCACACTCCACGTAGCGAGCCATTGACAACCACTGGGTCGAGATCGTGTGCAGCGAGATGTTGTTCAGCATGTCGTTGGTTGAATGGAAGTCGAAGTAGCCGCGCGTGTAGCATTCGACGAGTGTCGATGTCTTCTGTCGGAAGAATGTACACACTGACATGTTGGCTCGTTCGACACCAAAGTTCCGGAACACTGGAAGCTGTGCAAAGTCGAGGGAATGGATCAAATGGAAGCCTACAAGTTCTCCAGAGTCGTTTGGTACCAACCCCGTTGCTTCGATGCAAGTGTAGTCGCGGGGCTCGGACATTGAGTAGTAGCGCCATGTCACGTTGAGTGTGTGGAACGGATCGTCCGACGACGGACTCTCTACGCAGCAGAGCACCTTGCTGTTCACGACGCCGTCTTGCACGAACCTGGAACGAGCTCGCATGGAGTCGGTGCTGGTTGCAATGGATGCGTACATGACGTCGTTGAGGCTGCCGGCTATCGTCCCTATCATCAAGAGGGATGGCATTCCTGACTGCTCCGGGTGAGCAATTCCAGATCGCATACAAGTCGCGCTGTTTCCACTCGGCATGGAGTTTTCCGACTGGAACTCCTTGAACACGCGAACGCCTTCCTTACGCTGCACTTCTCTCCAGGTGCGTGAGTCAGGGAAGCCGTCCCTTGTGAGACTTAGCTCCTTCTGCTGTGTGAGGTTCGTCTCCAACATACTAACGGACAATTCCAAGATCGCTTTCATATCCTGACTCGACAATTGAAGTCGCGGCAGGTTCTCCGCCATCACGTCGTCCTTCGACATGGTGGAGGGAGGGGATGACTCTGGAATGGTTACTCGATTTGAACGTGCAAATAGTCTTAGTCTAGCCTGGGTGTCAGGTCTTGAATCGCCCTGCTGAATAACCCGAGTTAAGTTATCGACTGGCTGAAGACCTTGACAGAGATCAGACAAAAGACTCACCTCTCACCGGCTACCAGCTCGAGTCTTTTTACCCAAAAGGTAACGAGGAAGCTTTCTTGCTTGCAAACGGCGGCAATTCAGCGAATGTCTACCGATAAGGCAGAAGCACGTCGAAGACGCAAGTGGAGACTCGTCTGAGTGCAGCGGCGCGACTCACTCGGATCTTTTTGCATGCACTCCCCACAGTAGAGGTCTCCTTCGGTAGGTCTTATTCGCGCTTGCCACGTGATGGAGTTCCGACCACAAATGGCTAGGCGCAGCCGACGACGTGCTTCACGCCTCACTATGATACTGCAATGCTGGACTGCTTGATTCAAAGACTCTCAGGTGACAGCAAGTATCCTTCGTCTCCCTGTTTTCTGACTATCGATTCGAGTCGGAAGGTGCGCACCTGAAAATCCCCGCGAAAGCCCAAACTCTTCCCATTGTGTTCCTGCTGCACTTACATTTTGCCACTGAAGCAGACTTGCAGCTCATGAACTGTGAGTGTTCTTTAGCACCAGCCGCGTATGTAGCTTGGCCACCAGCTCGGTGAGTCTCTGTGCCTTTCTTGAGCTTACTTTGGTGATGCCGAACCAGGTGGTGGCCACTACTGGCCCCAGTGAACCATCTTGTCAGCGCTGCGTTTAGTAATATGGACGTACTCCATGACAAGGGATCGACAGGCAGCGAAGTCGTGCGTTTTGACTGTCTTCATTTTTCCATTATCGAGGAACGTAGTGCTATGTGGATCGTGCCTAAGGTATATACAGTATGTAGGTTAAACACTGACCATGCTCAGCGAATTCTGCTAGCGTTTCGTCAATGTTGAACTACTGTAGCGCTTGAACATGCATCCGATGAGTGAGGCTTTGGTTGGAACAAACTTCATTCATCGTGCGTGCACTGTTATCAACATTTTATCTAATATTCTAGTGCTGCTTCCTTATGACAATTCTCATAATGTATTTTTGATCATAAAGAATTGATTTTGACAACAAGAAGGTTTACCAGCTATGTTGAGCTTGATTCGCCGCGACGAAGTCGTCTCGTGCTACAGCACCAGCTTCACTACGCATGGCATCGGCTACGCACTGCTTGCAGAAAATTCTCTTGCGTTCTCGAACACATTGCTTAGTCCGCGAAAAGAGACACAGTGTTTCCTTCACACTGCAACGGGAGCAAATATCTTCGTCACAGGCCTGACAAACACGTCGCGTAGCTCCGAGGAACCGGAAGCCTTTGCAGCACAATTTACATCGAGAAGCCGGTACCCTTGCCGGCTCTGGAGGTACAGGTAATAGCACGACGGAGTTACCCGAACTCGACGTCGAACTGGACATTGTTTGTGACCGTGTCGGGTCAAAGCTGCCGTCGCTCTCACTGCCGTCGGAACTCACCACACCTTTGCCACAGTTCAACAATCGGGCCAGCTTCATACTCTGAGCGTACGATACGAGCTTGACACACGAAGCCCATTGAGATGCGATCGTGTGAAGAGAAATGGAGTTGAGCATAGCGTTGGTCGTATCGAACTCATAATACCCACGAGCATAGCACTCGACCAGCGTTGCTGTTCGTTGACGGAAGATCCAACACACTGACATATTGGCTCGAGCGACGCCTTTGTGCTCGAAATTCGGGAGCGCATCAAAGCCAACGGAGTGGATAAGGTGGTAAGCGACCTGTTCCCCTCGAGCAGTATGAGCCCATCCAGTGACATCTAAACTCACGAAGTCCCGAGGTTCAGCGAGGGTGTAGTATCTCCACGTTACGTTGAGGAAATGCATAGGATCCGCCATCGTAGGTTCCATAATACGAGCGAGCACCTTACAGTCGACTGCACCGTCGTCGATAAACTTGGACTTGGTTAGCATAGCTTCCGTCGTGGATGCGGCTGACGCGTACAGTACATCATCCAAGTTGCCTTTCACAGTTCCCATTAGAAGCAGAGATGGCGGGATCTTGGCTGTCTTGACCGCTCCATTTCCAGTAGCGGCTTGTGCTTTCAGCTGTTGTTGCTGTTGACGCGTGCTTTCCTTATAGACTTTAACGCCCTCACGCTTCTGGATGGAGGCCCAAGACCGGGAGTCCGGGTGGCCATCCTTGGTGACAGCCAGATTGCTATACTGGTCCAGATTCTGCTGCAGTAAAGTGGCTGCCAGCTCCTGCATCATGTTTTCATCATGACGTTCGAGTTCCAAAGTCGGCATAACGATGCCGTTCTTTGCTGGAGACATGCTGTCTGTCGGAATCGTGGCACTTGTGCGTGTTGGGCTCGACAATGAAGCCCAACGTCTGTTGTTTCGGCTAGCGAGCGAGTTGGCGAGTGAGCGAGGGCTGGCCCGTCCGAAAATGCCGCAAAAACCATGTCACGGGTTGAGGCCTGCCTGGCTGCCTTACCGGGCTTCGAAACTGGAACGAAACGCGGTGTGTTTGATGATGGCAAAGACTAGAGACTTGGAGCTTTCCCCATAGCGACCAGCTGCCGCATGGGAAGGCAAGTGGGTAGTATGAAGACGAGTCCGCCTTGACTCACTGTAGGTCGTCACCAATCTCTCCCTGAACGCAGTACGTGAGTGCCCTGCACTTTCAGTTTCGTCGCGTTGCCATCCGGACGAACAGAACGAAGCAGGCAATAGCAGACCCTTGCAATCCCAACAGTTCTGTTTCCCCAGTATGGAGAGCAGCATGAGTCAAGCGGAATACCAGTCAAGGCGAGAAGTCAATGGAAAAGCGCCTAAGATATTAGCCGACATGTAGATCCCCAAAGTGACCACTATTGCGGTGTTCTTTTGCGGAAGCGTTTGTGCAATAAGTAGTGGCTCTACATAATATCAGGCAGGATGATGTCTAGGCTTCAAATTTTGAAGACGTTTTAAAAGGAGCTCCGTATTTCAAGGCTTTTGTCGGCTTTACTTCCTTTTTACGCTTTGAAATTCCAACTTGGAGGGAGCCAGTGGTCACGCAAGCAGGAACTAGAGTCAGCACGTCACCAGAGAGACCCCGGTGGACATTGTCCAGTAGAGACGGCTAGGGAGAAGACGTTTGATAGCAACTACAGCCTTGGGTAGACTAGTAGCTTGTCCTCGTGCTAATCCCAATACAATATACATCATACAAGACGAATGCACCACCACATTGAAGTTGAAGTGGACACCCTTTAGTCGAGACGCTATCAATAAGCACCACAACTGCGCGGTAGCTAGCCGCGATCCCCGCCACACTACGCATGCATCCTCATCTTCGTACCTCAGAACTTCGTGCCTCCTGAACGTATTACCCCAGAGGTCCCTGCCGGTCAGTATACCGCAGAACAAGGCCACTCCTCTAGATAACCCCAAAATGCTGTTGGGTGAAGCCGGCCAGTTGCCGCAGTACTCCACGCGTAAGTCTTAGTTACTTAACTCTCACGACCGTGCGAAATCGTAACTGAGAGGTTCGACGGCCAGTCCGCACGCCAAAGAGCTCTCCTAACTACCGCCGCCCTTCTAGACTACACCTAAACTAACTATACTGGTCGCCACCGTCAGGATCTTCCTTCGGCGACGCTCTGCAAGCTTTCTCCGCCGTTCACTGTCTTCTATCTGCGTCGTTCGCCTTGGTCGTATACTTATCTCCATCGTAACTGCTCCGTGTCATCCTCTCCTGTAGCGATCTTCTCATGTAGCCGTCGTCCTGCAACTTCAACGTCTCCGCCAATGTCTTGTGTCTGTAGCCCTGCTCGTCACCGTCCTGCACTCCGTTGATCCCGATTGACTTGTCGTCCACTTTCAACTGTCTTCGTCGTCACCAGTGAGATCAATTGTCACCGCGACGCGGGATTCTTCTGACATTGCTTGTGTTCCAGGTGCGTGGAGCACTACCTGTCCACACGCCATCCCCCGCCAGAAGGTCGTCCTCGACCTTTCCTTCGTCGAGTAATTGCTCAAACTGTTGTGCCGTAAGCCATGCTGCCACCACTGGTCCTCCTGGCCGGTCTCGATACAGCACCCTGTGCTGTGTTTCATATCGCCCTGCCTTGTTTCGAACTTTCCGTTGTCCTTGTTCACGAACACTGCCTCCTGTGGCTTCTGACATGATGACCTTGACTGATGTTGGCCACCGTGACTGTCCTCGCCCTCGTAAAGCTTGTGCCGTGCCGTCTCTGCGTCGGAGTCCGTAGTTTCCAAGTCCACCGTTTCCAGTAGTCTGATCTTTGGCGTTTCCTTCACGTGTTCCGTTTGGATCGCTTGTTGTTGTTCCGGTGCTGCTGCCAACGTCCTGTGCTGTTTTCTTGGTCGTCGTAACGCTTGGAACCCCGCGATCTGTAGTTGTATCCACCGTTTTGGCTGTTGACGTCGTCTGCTGGTCACGTAAAGTACTCCGTCGCGCTGCTCGCGCTTCCCGTGCCTCTGTTGCTTCTCGCCGTTTCGTTTCTGATCGTCCAGCTTCGTCCGTTCTTGGCAACTCACTTCACCTTTGTTCCGCAGTACGTTTCCGTCGCACCTGTACGTCTGGTGTCCGTGCTGTGCCAACTGTCTCGTACGTTTCAGGTAACTTCCGGGTCAACGCTTCTCGGCTAGTGTCCGTAGCTCCACCGTCTGAGTTCTTGTTAGTCCTGTGGCTGAGTTTGTCGGTGCCGGTGCCTCAGTTATTCTTGGCCCCGTCGTTCCAGCAACGTCGCCACTGGTAACCCGTGACCTCGCAGTAACATCCGGGTCTGTGATCACTGTAACCATAGTACGTGTTTTCAGGGTGCTGTGACCGTTCATCGCGCTGCCTAAGCTGCCGCCGTTCCTTGCCTGCTCTTTCAGTACACGTTTCTGGTACCGTCGTCACGAACGTGAAGCTTGTATTTGCGCATCCTGACCGAGTAAGCGTAACTCCTCCAGTGCTCATTCGATCAACCGCCGTTCCATTCGTGCCAGTAGCCGTCTTACCACAGTTTTCTTGCCCGACTTCTGTCGTCGCCGGCCTTGTATCCCGAGATCTCTGCTGGTTTTGCTGCTTTATGTCCTCCGACCTCTCTTGCTGCCGTATCTGTGCTCGCTCCAACGCCGTTCGACTTCCGCATGGGCGATATCTCGTCGTCGCTGTCCAGCTTTCAACTGGAACACCAATGCACGAGTGCTGTCTGTGATCTCCATCTCTTCGATGATCGGTTCTTCCATGGGCGTGGCTGGCGCGCCATCCCCAGTGAAAGACACCTTCGACATCCGTGTACGTTCAACCCTGACAACCTCTTTAGTCTCTTTCGTCAGTACTGTAGATACAGCTCGCTGTCTGATCACTGTCTGTTGCCGCTGTAATCTCCATAGGCTCAGTTTCACTTGTCGTCGCTGTCAACAGTTCTTCAGCCGTCTCTGGAGCTTCCAAGTCTGTAGTCAAGGCTGGTGACACCTCTACTTGCGGCGTCGCCTCGCCATCCCCAGTCCTGAGTCCTCTGTCGTCTTCGAAGTGAACGCGTCGTCGCTTACGTCGTTCCTGTTCGCCGCTCTTCGCTGGGATATCCTCTACTGTGTCGATCGCTCTTTCCGTGCCGTCAGCTTCCAGGTTCCCATTCTTCTTACCCGTAACTGTGTTATCGACATCGTTTGATGCCGTACCGTCAACCCCTTCATTCTCACTGTCGGTCTCGGTCGTAAACACCACTTCTCTGTTTGTGTGCGTCTTCGGCCGATTCCTTCGTCTCTGTCTTCGTCTTTTTCCGTCCAACCGTCGGGGGCCCGGCCTCCGGCTGCCGGTTTCTAGACGCCACCATTGAATCCTGCTGTACAGTGCCTTCTGTCTTCTGTTCTAATACCAGCCACCTCGTCTTGGTTCGTCCGTGCCTCTCGCTCCCCGTTCTTGCCGTGCGTGATGTTGGGCTGGGGCCCCATCGGCCCGTCGTTTCCCGAGTTGCTGTTCGCATCCTGGTTTCCACCCTCACTGCTCTGAGTTACTACCGGGCTGCTCTCTTCCATCTGAACGTTGGTGCTGAGGAGTCTGTTGGCGAATCGACGTCTGTTTCGTCGCTGCCGTGTTAGCTGCTGTACCGTTGCTGTCGTCGCTGTCGCTTCTGGTACTAACCGGTATCCAGCAGGAATCACTATGTTCCACTGACTGCCTGCTTGAAGTGTAGCACCTCCAGCTGGGAGCACTAACCTTCCTTCAACGTCGTACCTCGGAGGAGGGCCACTTGCCAAACCCACATCATCGTAGCCAGACACGACCAGATCCCAAGTTTCCACCGCCTGAGAACTGCTGTGGTCTGAGTAATTCGGGAGTCGACATCGCTGGAGTAGCGTTGCTCGTCGTTGCTCGCTCGTCGTGCGCGCGTATGGCCGTCGCCAAGTCCACCACGTAGCCTTCACCGTATTCGCCAACCTGGTCCACGGCGGAGTTCACTGCTTCTGTTGAGCGTCGCTGGGCGATGCCCACGTACCAAGGTTGCCGTACACCACGCGTTGCCCATGCCAGACAGGAACGAATCCACCAACCATTCTTCGTCGACGGGGTTACTTGACGCGATTTCTCGAAGCTTCTGTGCGTACTCGACCAAGGATTCACCTCGCTGCTGTCGTCGCTGACGGAGCCTCGCAACCACTTCCGGGTTCGAACGTTTGACCATATACCGGTCCTCATCATCTTACTTAGATTGCCGAATGTCTGGTCTTCTCGCCGGCTAAACGCGTCCTCCACAGTGTCGTACCACATGAGCGCCTCACCCTCAAGACTTGCAACCATCTCGATGAAGACCTCCATGCTCCCGCCAGTCTGTTCTCAGGATCGCTGTCTGACACCGAAGCTCACTCTTAACTGCTTTCAACCACGCTTTCACAGTGACTTTCGGTTCTCCTAGTCCCCTTGAACTTTGGTAGTCTCAACTTCTTCTCTCGACTTGGTGGAGCCTGGTAAACCCACGTCGGTGCTGGTGGAACTGCAAATACCTGTGGGAGGAGCTTGTGCAGGGGTGTCGGTGGCACTGGTGGTACCGCCGCTGCTAGTGCTTCGGGAACACCCACCCTGCTCCGCTGTCTCCCATAGGCACTGGTGCTGCTTGTCCCAGTCCACCGTCGTCTCCGCCGTCGTTACCTTGCCCTCCGTCGTCGTTACCACCGCCGTTACCATTGCCTCCAGGGTTGTCTGCTATCCCGGGTGCCGGTACGACTGGTGCTACTGGTGCTTGTTGTCCTCCTCCCGATCCCGGTATGTTGACCATCGAAGCGACGCCACTGTTTCCGCCGCCAACTCGAGGAGTATGACCCGCCGTTGCCCGTACGTTTGCTGTTTCCGGCATTGAACTTCCACTAATGCTGTGCAGGACCGCCTGTGGAACTTGTTTTCCCCCTCCTTGGGCTAATCCTGGTCCGCTGCTACATGTGCCGCTTCCGCTACCGCGTCGTGAAACGAGGCTCGCCGTTCAGCCCGTTCATCTCTCGCAGCACTAGCCGATCGTCGAACCATACTTTCCTTTAACTTTCAGTATCTGTGCCTTCCTTTATCTGTGTCTTCCGTATCCGTGTCTGTAACTTCCTTGTTCGTGACTTCCGTATCCGTGTCCGTAACTTCCTGTAATACAAACCCAGTCTCATGTTCAGTATCTGTATCTTACTAACCCCTCAGTAACAGTATCTGTGGTCATGCTGTGCGGAATCTCTGTAGATGGCCTTCTTGCCCTTGTCTGTAGTAGGCCCGTATTGCCTAACGTCTGTGCTTCCTTACTTCCGTACGCCTACAGGATGAGGCCAGTACACCTAGTGCCAGTATTGCACCACTCCCAGTACAGAGTGTCCTGCCATGGTCCTGCCCACTGTGACTAGGCTCGCAAAGTCCACCTTATTGCAAACTTGCCCAGAAAGCCACTGTAATGACCACCATGTCGGCTTTACTTCCTTTTACGCTTTGAAATTCCAACTTGAGGGAGCCAGTGGTCACGCAAGCAGGAACTAGAGTCAGCACGTCACCAGAGAGACCCCGGTGGACATTGTCCAGTAGAGACGGCTAGGGAGAAGACGATTTTGATAGCAACTACAGCCTTGGGTAGATTAGTAGCTTGTCCTCGTGCTAATCCCAATACAACATACATCATACAAGACGAATGCACCACCACATTGAAGTTGAAGTGGACACCCTTTAATGAGACGCTATCAATAAGCACCACAACTGCGCGGTAGCTAGCCGCGATCCCCGCCACACTACGCATGCATCCTCATCTTCGTACCTCAGAACTTCGTGCCTCCTGAACGTATTACCCCAGAGGTCCCTGCTGGTCAGTATACCGCAGAACAAGGCCACTCCCTAGATAACCCCCAAAATGCTGTTGGGTGAAGCCGGCCAGTTGCCGCAGTACTCACGCGTAAGTCTGAAGTACTTAACTCCTCACGACCGTGCGAAATCGTAACTGAGAGGTTCGACGGCCAGTCCGCACGCCAAAGAGCTCTCCTAACTACCGCTGCCTCTTCTAGACTACACCTAAACTAACTATACTGGTCGCCACCGTCAGGATCTTCCTTCGGCGACGCTCTGCAAGCTTTCTCCGCCGTTCACTGTCTTCTATCTGCGTCGTTCGCCTTGGTCGTATACTTATCTCCATCGTAACTGCTCCGTGTCATCCCTCCTGTAGCGATCTTCTCATGTAGCCGTCGTCCTGCAACTTCAACGTCTCCGCCAATGTCTTGTGTCTGTAGCCCTGCTCGTCACCGTCCTGCACTCCGTTGATCCCGATTGACTTGTCGTCCACTTTCAACTGTCTTCGTCGTCACCAGTGAGATCAATTGTCACTGCGACGCGGGATTCTTCTGACATTGCTTGTGTTCCAGGTGCGTGGAGCACTACCTGTCCACACTTTAAATGTTGAGCCGATTCTCTTTCGAGAAATCTTGATCTGACTCATAGCCAACTTTTCAAACCGCCTTGCAGTGATAGGGCTTTGGGAAAGATTTTCAACGAGTGCAACACGGACGCTCAGGGAGAAGAGCCGTAAATCGGATGCTTTGCGAGTACAGTTATTAAAACGGCGGTTTTGCGAGTGAGTCTAATTCTGTGCTTGTACTTCATTAAGTACAAACTAATGGTTTACAAATAGCTTTACGTAGCTACAATATCGAACAGTACATTTCGGTAAGCTACCATGTTGTCAGACAGAACTCATCAATATAATAACTTTCTCTTGCATTTGGTTATAGTAAATTGCGAAGTGAGATTAATGTTAGAGCTCGTTGTGTCTACTACGAACCGCATGTCCCTGCACTTCTGTTTCACCTAGATCTGCGGCGCTACACACCGCTAGTCACTCCTGCTTGCGACTTGATCCTTAGCACTCGCTCATTGCCTTCTCGCCTCGTCATTCGCTGGAGCCTCCTGCTTCAGGAGCTCTTTGCCGAGATAGGATAGTGCCATAGAGACCGTCAGTCTTGGCTGCAGCTCTGCTGCCCGCAGTGACGTCTGGTATAGTAGCCCGGTGGAACGCGCTCAATATTGGCTAGATATTTCACTGAATGCGCTTTCTTTAGGCGCTTGTGTTGGGTCATGCGCAATGGTGTGTCCTCGAGCAGTCATTCCTGCTGACCGGTGATGTTTAGCGTTGACATTGACGTCGTAGTCACTGAAATATCTACACACGTCTACTTAAAAGCACGATTGTTGCGGTGTTTTACCGGAAGTTGTAGGAAACGAGAAACACTCAGTAGGGCATAGTGGCGTGCCTGGCGAAGTCGATAACCGCAGTAGTGTATATTATATACGTCCATTCGTAAGACCTCTGAGCACAAATTCCACAAGCAAGTGCTCCCCTACTGCGCTGAGCATCCGTTTTGCACTCCGCTGAAAATCCGCACCCAGGGGTTTTCAATAATATCGGTGGCAGAAACTTTGTGACGTGGGGTTCTTACGACTGAAGTTGCGCCATGTCAAACAACCAATGCCACAAACTATCAACGGCATTCTTAACAATGATCGCTCTAACTACTGTGGAATCGTGCAGCTAAAACCCCTGATATAAAACGTTACTGAGAACATCGCTTCATCAGATCAATTTTGAAGACATTACGCTCATGTTGCATTGGTCGTAATAATGGAGGTACATGATTTGATGTAGAGCCAAACGAGGGTGACTCAAACAACGTGAAGCATGACGGATAAACACCCGAACTGTTCGACCTTGCGTGGTTGCTTCGTAATAGTACGCCTGCCTCACTTTATGAGCATAGTGAATCTGCATGTGCCAGTCCTCTCTAGAGCTCTCTCCGAAATGAAGAAAAAATGTATTCTCTACGAGCGTTGCACTAGCATTACTAGCGCAGTCGGCACTTTGTCGATATTAACATGTATAACCTTCGAAGTAGCATGAATCAATTATGTACGCAACTTTCGATACACACTTCATCGTGGCGTGCCACGTTAGCACACATCTGACATCGAACATTTGCTAAATCATGGGCTATAAAAGCTTCATATCATATATGTGCTTGCTACACATTCATAATTTACTGATAATAACATACCATATATTTGTACTCACGGTTATCGAAGAGGAGTGCATCTCCGGAAGCTCGAGCGGAGGCTCATAACATTACTTTGTGTTGCACGCTCTCATGAATCTGTATGGTCATTGTCCACCACATGTCGACATCGGTGAGGGAGAATGATGCGGGGACATCTGTGGCTCCGGCGAGCGAGGGCCTCGCTCTAGTCGTAAAGAAAAATACTGGGTAACGCTTCATTGCGGTCATGTGTACTCAATCGATATGGATGCGATATGAGTACCGACGTGATTGATCCGCCACTACCACGTTGCATTTGGTGGATGCATGAAGGCGGAATTTGAGGCCTGAATCTTTCTAGGTGCAGCATCGGCGGCAGCAATTCACGTCCCCACGAACTTCTGGCGTTTTATTGTTGACCACGCCATGGATACTGTCGGCTTACTTCCTTTTACGCCAGTGAAATTCTAACTTTGAAGGAGAGAGCCAGTGGTCACTGCGCAGGAATCTCAGAGTCAGCACAAGTCACCAAGAGAGGGACCCCGGCGGACATTGGTCCAGTAGAGACGGCTAGGGAGAGGACGTTTTGAGGCAGCAACCACAGATCTTGGGTAGATCTGCAGCTTGTCCTCGTGCTAACTCCCAGCCATGCCTACAACATGTGGCCCTATAAGCATAGATGAAATGCAACACCACATTGAAGTTGAAGTGAACACTTCTAGGGGTCGAGACGCTATCGATGGCACCACAACTGCGCGGTTGCCAAGGCACGCGTTCCCCGCCACACTACGGCATGCATCCTCATTGTCGTACTCTCTGTAGAACTCCGTGCCTCCTGGAGCGTATTACTCCTAGAGGTCTCTCACCGGTCAGGCATACACCGCAAGAACAAGGCCACCCCCAGATAACACCTCAAACTTTGCTGATTTGGCTGTGAAGCTCGACCAGTCGCCGCACTTCTACGCGTAAATCACTTTTGGTTACTTAACTCTGCACGGTCGCGCAAAATCGTAACTGAGAGTTTTGACGTGGCCGGAAGCTCGCACGCTGCAGCAGAGCTCTCCTAACTACCGTAGCCCCGCTATTCTCTACACCTATCTCCCTAAGTATAGTGCCTGCCACCGTCATTGGGGATCCTCCCCTCGGCGACTCCTTGGGTGCCACTTCTCCTCCGTTCATTGCCTTGTGTTCATGTCGCCTCCTCGCCTCTCTCGACACTCCACTGTATTGTGTCCTTGCTGCATGGTCTGGTGCTGTGTCATTCCCTCCGGCATTGCGATCTTCTTCTGAAAGTCACTGATCTTCTCACTGACTTCTGCTAAGGTCTCCACTGATCTTTCTGCCGTTTCAGATTAATCTTTTGGTGTCCGCGTCACCGCTGTCGCCAGTGGAGGTCAATCATCACTGCTTCCTGAACTTCTTCCAACGAAAGCCGCTTCCTTCACGAAGTGAATGTCTTGATATTTGTCCACACGCTATCCCGCGCCTGAAGATGACTGTCCACGATCTTTCCTTCTTTTGGTCAAACAGTATCTCTCAAACTGCTGAGCTGCTGAGCTGAAGGCTGGCTGTACCACTGGTCCACACAATCGATCTTGGTACTCACTCGGTACTGCGTGCCCTCTCTTTACCTGCACAGCTTTACAGTTCCTGACTTTTCGTTGTCCTCGTTCAATAACGGTTCCAGCAGTAGCCTCCTCCATGATGGTCTTAGCTGGTGACGGCGCATCGCGAGTGCCCCTGTCCTCGAAGTAGCTAACGTAAATCCCATCCCTTTGGTGCTGCGTCACCATGACGTAGATCTGTCTTCCGAGCCTCTCTCCTGGTCGTTGTTGTTGTCAACCCAACTTCCTCGTTAACGTTTTTGACGGCGTTTCTGTAGCACTTTCCAGTATCCTGCAATCTGCAAAGCTGGACCACATCGTATCGACTTCTGCTTTCGCGTCGGTCGGATCACGAAGAGCACTTCTGTTTTGCTATGCTCGTGCTTTCACGTGCCGCTGTCTCTGCACGCCGCTTCGCCGCTTGTTCCTGCTGGTTGTCGCCGTGCACTCTGGCGCCATCGCGCCTTCTCTGCCGCTGCGTTATTCGTCATCTTGAAGGCTGTAGGTGTAGTTGTAGTCGATCGCAGCGTCGTCGCCGTCAGCGTCTTCTCACTACCAACTGACTGTTCACCTGCTGGGCGTTGAGCGCCCTGCTATCGTGTTGGCTACACTCCTGAGGACGTTGCAGCAATTTCCGTGGCTTCTGGTTGACTATATCTTGCATCTTCATCCGCATTGAGTGACTCGTTCTTCCTGTCGTCGCCGTTGACAAACGTTCAACGGGTTCCGTAGTTAAGCTGCCTTGCGTCATCATTACTTCACCTGTCGTCTCGACGTCCTGCTGGTGTTGCTCTACGACTGTACACAGAACTGGTATTTTACAGTGGTTGGTTCCTTGAGTCACCGTTCCTCTTCGGGTCCTTCAGTTCTTGGCCTCCACCCTTTCAAAGAGCTCGTCGTCCTTGGCTAGATCTTCCTCCAGTATTTGGTCTGCCACCACTGCTAATTGACTCGCGAGGTCGGTAGTAAGCAGACTATGAAAGCTGCAATGGGCCACTAGCTCTCTTTCTCTCAGATGTCTTCTGAGCGACGTACCACAATCCAGTTGTCAAAACCCTCTCATCGGTCGTATGATACCTTCGCCAGGTCCGATCCATTGGTGAGCGAGTGCCTTCTGTCACCCTCGTTCCACGTGGCGGTCTGAAGATCCAAAACCATGTACTCCAACCTTGAAATGCACGTTGTTCCTCTACTTTGTGGCTCGCGTAGTATCGTTCTCTTCTGCAGCTGGTCTTTCTCTAATGCCTGGGCTTCGGCGATCCTTGCTGCTGACCCCATGCTGTTTCGTCAATACCAGTTTCCGGTGGTATTCGGGCCAACCTTCAATTCATGCTGTACCTGACTTGCTCTCAACAAAGTTCATTCCGCGTGCCCTCAGCCGTCTCCCCATCATTAGTTCATTAGGAACTGAGTAGCTTCGGTAGTCCCTGGGGTGTGTCGAGCTCCGTTGTACGCGTTATTACATTGCACAGTGGGGATCCAGTCGTCCCAGTCGTTCTGTTTCTCATTCTCTGACGTACTTTGAGCCGTTACCATGTTCCTTCCAGGATCTTGTGGTACCGCTCCACTAAACCCAGCAACATCGGACGATACGGTGTTATGCCAGGCTTCTGGTCTGCGCTTCGCGCCTTTCAGCAATTGTATCAACCGGAGTTACCACCCAGTCCATTGAGCTCGGAGCACCATCGCATGATCAGTTCTCGGGCATCGGTCCATGTACTCCAACAATTCGTTCCACCAAAAAGCGTGCGATTATCTTCTGCCCGTGTGACTTGGTGTCGTCTTTTTATCATATCACTGCGTATCTACTGGCATAGTCAACAGCGTAGCACAACGTAGCGGTTCCTCGTCCAGTGACCGGTAGTGGCCTGCCACATCGAGTGCCCATCTGTGCAATGGCCTCAGCACAGCACCAACTCCTAGAAGCTCCGTAGTTGGAGGTGCATGGACTGCCTTCGGCTTGCCGTTTTCGTCGCACAGTCCCTGCAAACTTCGAACTCAGTGACTTTACTTCGGTCTCTCCTGTTTCGTCCACCAGTATATCTTCCTCGAGTCTTCCGTAGGTCTGTGGCGTTCCACAAGTGCTACATTTGCGTAAATTGAATCGTGTGCTTCCCGCAGTGCTTTTTTGCCTGTAATGATGCCGGTAACACCACTCGCAATGATCCATCCGTTTCACGTAAGTAACACGATCCATCGCGCTTGACCATTACGTTAATCAACGAATTGGTGCCGTTCATTGCCCGACAATCGCTTTGTGTACCATCTTCGGTTCTTCTTTCTGGTGGGGTCTTGATCTCCTCGTCCGTCAGCTTGTCCGAATTGTCACTAATGTTTACTGTGTCACTCGAGCTTCCGATCATCTGGAGTATCTCGTTTTCTCAGTACTGTTCGTCACCGTCGGTGTTATTCCTGTTACTTGTCGTCTCAGCTGCTGTCAACTTCCTAGAGGTACGGGAAGTTTTTGTACCCCACTGAGCTGTTCACCTCTCGCTAACTGTACGTTCATTGTTCTATGCCGGTGCCGTGACTGCAGTAGATCGCGGTATCCTCTCTCCTGTTCTTCCGCCTGTTCATGCCGCGACAGTCCTCACGTGGCGCTCCGTGACAGCGCGTCCGCCACCACATTCGTAGATCCAGGTCGGTAGGTGAATCCGAAAGTCAGAACCTCCTGCAATTTGCAGTGCCCATCTGTATGGCCTTCCCAGTGAGGTCCTTCTTCTTCATGAGGTAAGCGAGCGCCAGGAATGATCCGTCACCAATTCAAATCTACGTCTATATAGGTACGGGCGGAGAGAGCTTAACGGCCCAAATTACCATTGCCGCACACTCCAGGTCCGTGATCCCATACTTCGCGACTGTGGGTGAGTTCACCTTGGACGCATAAGCAATACAGGTTGGTCACCGTGCACCTTGGTCCCTGCATCAACGCTGCTCCCAATCCTACCACTGGAGGCATCTGTGACTTCAACTTGAATGGCTTCGAGAAGTCCGCCGATACACCGCAACAGCGGTCTCTCCGTCAACTCCGCCTTCAAAACTGGAACGCCTGCTGCTGGTCGGGCCCTCAATCCCCATTCCGAGCTCTTACGCAACAGCCTCGTCAGAGGTGCCGCCTGACCGCGTTCCAAAAAAATGCCGTGGTACAAACCGTCTGTAATATCATCTCAGCCAGATGTCACCCCGAATCTTCGCACCCCTTCGTCAGGGTTCTTCGGGAACGCGGCAAATCGTCTGACCGTAGTCTACCAAGGATGATCCAAAGGACGTGATGCCTTCTCGTCCAAGCTCGTGATCGAGATATTTCCAGCCTTCGTCATCGCGAAACTGCACTTTCTTCGGCTTCAACAAGACAATCCGGCCCTCGCCAGACGTTCCCAATACACGTATGCCAGTTCCACCACATGCCTCGAAACTAGATCCTTCTCCGCCGTAAAGATAATTACATCATCCAAATAAACTAGACAACTCCGCCACGTAAGTCCCTTCTGAGTACTGGCATCCATCAATCCTCTGGAAATGTGCCAGGTGCATTTGCTGAAACCAAATGGCATTCTGACGAATTGAAACAGCCCCTGCCGAGTGACTGAAACCAGTCTTCGCCTTGTCACTTCCAGCGACGGGTAAATTTCCTTTGCCAGTATCCAGCATGTAGATCCAAACTCGAAAGTATCTGTCGGGCTCCGCATAGTGTGTCCAAATGCATCATCAATCCGTGGGAGTGGATGGAGACATCTTTTCTTGGTAATGTTGTTCAACAACTGCTGTAGTCGATACAAAACCGAACCGTGCCATCCTTCTTCCGTACGAGGTAACAACCGGGAATCCCTCAAGCTCCCGTGCCTTCTTCAACAATGACTCCGTCGTGTAGGCATCTTTCTGGACTTCTTCATCAATCACCTTCTTGCTCAGACCTTTGAGAGTATCTTCTGGGTGCGTATGTCATCTTGATCGGTGGCGTCCACCCGTGTTGACGCTGGTGTTCCACTCCTAGCGTAGTTGCTGGTGGGCATCCTTCCTTCGGTTCCAAGAGCTCCGGGTAGTTCCTCAGTAACTTGATCAACAACTCCTTGGTTCTTGCTGTCGTCCATGTCACCGAAGTTCCAAAGTCTCCTCATTACTTGAGAAGGGTTTCTCTCTTCTACACCTGACAGTTCGTCCAACCATTGACTCACACGTTTCACGATCAAGTTCGCCTCCAAGTTCCAGTACACTTCCATCTCGTCATCCAGAGGTGTCCAAGTGCCAAGCATCTCCTTACTCGGTAACCTTCCTTCTGTCTTGCCAACCAGATTCAATATCGGTACCTTCACCTTCCTCTCGACTTCACTGGTGACCAATGTCGGTGCCACTAACAGGTACGGCTCCTTCCGCTTCTTGGGTATAAAGAGACCCACTGTGCCATCAGCTTCTGGGACTGAAACTTCCACGCGTTATGACAGCGTTGCTGTGTTCTGATTCGCGTCTTCTTGAGCGTAATCTGATCTTGGCGCACCCGTTCTCGCTGTTATGGCTCCAATGCCAGTGAACGGTACGACCTTCTTGACGTCATTCTCATACCACTTCATCTGTCGCTGGAAACAAAGTCGATCTTCACACCGTGATCGTACATCCAGTGCTTCGCCACACTAGGAAATCTTCTCCGTGTCACCACTAATGGGTCCACACAATGGCGAGCTGTCTGACCTGTCATACTCTGTGAGTGTACTGTGGTCCATAACACGAACCGATAAACACCAATAACTTGTTTTAGCAGCCTACGCCACTAAAGCCTTCCATGTTGCAGTCAACTGGAGGTGGTACTTTCAACCTGTTACAGCTATCTTGCCGCCAACTTCCTGCCTGCCTACACTGGGTACTGCGCTCCAGTATCAAGCTTCCACACCGTCACGAAGCTTGGCAACTCTGAGCGTTAACCATGAAGCGGGTTACGTCGTGTAGCTGGTCAACCTGCTTGGGCTTCAGTACTGCTCGCAAGCTTCCTGTTGTGCACTGCCGCTCTATCTGCTTGACTGCCACACTCGGAGCTATGCACGTACAGCACGTGCAGTTCTGGCTGTGATACTCGTAAGTCTTTCGTAATCGCTTACAACTGGTTCTTGGTCGCTTTCACCTCGCTTAGACTTGATCGCTGGTTCAATGCACTCAGTTCCTTCTGGCCTCTGAACTCGTATCGCAAACTCGCTCGGCCGTGTGTCCGTCGAACAGTGTTCGTCATACTGGTAATAGCTATTGGGTGGGTAACTTCTTCGAACTGTGCGTCACGGTGCTGAAGTTCCCTCCTGTTCTTTAGCGTAATGGGCCTTCCGTACTCCGTTTTTCCTCTTTGTCGTCTCTTTCTGGAGTTCAGTGGCTTACAGCCCGTACGTGCACGATGTCATCCCTTCCAGTTGCTTCACCTGCCAGATCCCGTGGTTGATCGTCACGGTCTGAAACTTCTCGAGTGTCAGGTGGGAGCTGTCCCGTCTTGAGGTTCTGTCACTGTAGAGGTACCCTCCGTCGTGATTTCTCGGCCAGTCGCACGGCTCCGTGTCGTTCTCTTCCGTGTTTGTCGTGCTAGCACTCTTTCGTTTCCACTCGACGTTCAGCGCTTCCGCTTCACTGACATCCCGTCTTCAAGTTGTGCTTGCCCGTAAGCTGTAAGAGACCCTTGCTCGTGGACACTATCTTCGAGACCTTCATCTCCGTCTGAGAATCTGCTGTGTCCCGTTATGAGCTTCCGCCTGATCCCCAGTGATCAGTACTTCTGGGCTTCTGGCGAAAGTTCCTTCAGTAGTTTCTTGGTCCGGACTTTGTTTCTTCCATCGGTAAGCGTCCGCATTCTCTTGGCTCTTCGGCGTCCAAGTCCATACATTCGGTCCATCTTGGTCGTCGGTTCCTCGACAGTAACTTCATCAGTGCCAGTTCCAGACTTCTTGTAGATGACTCGTGCTGCACCAGTTCCTCAGTGTCACTTGATCCGTATGCCGTTGGTAGGCCTGGGTGTAGCGTAGAAATTCCATCTGTTGGCATATGTCGACCTGTTTCACCAGGCCATCTGCGCTGTCTGCCGTGGTTCCGCCATCCCCATTGTCCAACCTGTCTGTAATTTCAAAATGCACGCGACGTCGCTTACTTTCTGTCGTGTCCCGCGTCCGTTGTTCTTCGTCGTTCCTCCTTATCTTCTTGTTCGGTCACCGCCGTTTGTACCAGTATTGCACATCGCCGGTGCAGCGTAGTATCTTCTGGCCGCACACCTACTGTTACGCTCGGTGCCACGCCGCGCCGTTCTCATCCTGAGCCAGTTGGGACGATTTCCACTGTCCTCGTGGACTGGATCTGTACTCCACAGCGCCCGCTTTCTCTCTTCCGCTTTCCTCTTGCCTGTCCGGCCAACCGGGCCTCCATTATTCCACAGTTGCGCCAGTCCTCCAGGTGCCGTCACTGCATCTGTCAGCTGGAACTTCACTATGCCGTTCTTGGTCCCCTGTCGCCTGATTGCCGTGCTCACCTGTTTCCTTCCCTCTCCCAGTGGGCTTGATGCGCTGATGCTGGGCCGGGGCCCCTACATCCGCTGACCGTTTCCCGTAGCTTCCGGTGGTGGCTTGGTTGCCTGGTATCTCACCGCTCTGGTTCACCACTGGACTGACTCCTCTTTGTCTTCCTTCCTGAGAGGGCACACGCGCGTGAGCGTGGGTGTCCATAACCATGACAATAGAAGCACATATCAATCTGGCCGTGTGCTGTAGACTTGCTCTTGCTGTGGCTGCTGCTGCTGTGATCGTCTGTCCAGATACTCGCTGGTGGATTACGCCACAAGTCGGTCTTCCTTGGTTCTCAGTGGTTCAGGAGTTCCACATTTTCGGCCACACCATTCCACCCCGCTGTTGCTGAGACTGCTGCCAGTTGAGGCTGCAACGTGATCTCTTGAGCTTCCATCTGTAGTACGCGTCTAATGGTCTGCTGAGCTCATTGTTTGCACATTGAACAGTCATCCGTCACGTTGGTTCGAAGAGTTCTGCTGCCGGTTCTGAGTCCCATGTCGCGTCTGTGCGCGTCTTGCCAGTTATCGTATTGGCTGCTATGACTTGCTGTCGGGCCTCTTCCGGTACAAGCCGGTATCACTGCTGGGATTACTGCGTTCATAACTGGCTTCCACTTTGAAGTACAGTGCCACCTTGAGGTACCATTAGCCGTCCTTCAACGTATCGTAGCCATCTGGGTGGAGGTCCACATGTAGCTAAGCCAACCGTGTCGTAGCCAGTCACCAATTTAGTCCCCAAGTTTCCACCTGCCGTCGAGACCTGCTGAATCTGTTGCCAGGTTAGGGACCAACGCCGTCGGTGTGTAGCACCGGCTGATGCCGTTCCGCTCGCCGCGGACCCGCATGTCGCCGTCGCCAAGATCAAACACCGTAGCTCCCTCTCCGTACCATCGCCAACTTGATCTCACCGCGAAGTTCACTGCCTCGTTCAGCGTAGTCGGTCGGTGTCCCTGTACCAGAGGTGAGCACCAAGGCGTTAGCTCACTCCCCGACAAGAACTGGAGTCGGCTAGGGCCATTCTTCGTCCACTGGATCTCGTCTCGACGCAATCTCCCGTAACTTTGCGCGTACTCTACCAAGCGACGGTCTCCTCGTTGCGTTGACGTCGCTGTCTTAGTCTTCGCCACCTACTTCTGGATTCGAGCGTCTTTAACCATGTAGCGATCCTCTTCATGTCATCCGACTCCAGGTTGCCAAATCGTCTCTGGTCTTTTCCCCACGCCTGCTGAACGCATCTTTCCACCGTGTCATTACCTACATGAGAGTTTCACCTTCTAGACTTGCCACCAATCTCAATGAAGACTTCATGTTCACGCCACTCAGTGTGCAAGTATAGCTGTTTGACGACGCAGTTCATTCCTCGGGACGGCCTTCAATCCATCAGCTTTTGACTGTAACTTTTGGTCTTCTCCTAGAGCCCAGAACTTCGGCGGACGCAACTTCTTACTCCGGGTCGGTGTCTGGGTACATCCACTGTGAGGTGCTTGCGGTGTACTGCGAAGAACTGTGGGCGCAACTTGTACCAGAGTGGAGTTGGTGGTACAGGTGAATTAGTGCCATCGCTGCTTTGATCCACAGGGGCCTACCTACCCTGCTCCGCCTCCTACCGGTACTGTTTCTTGCTGCTTCTGTCCCTGTCCAGTATCACCAACACCGTTTCCAGCGTTGTCCTGACCCTGGTTCTCATTGACCCGTCACCATTGTTACCTGTTGTCACCACCGTCTCACCGCCTCCGTAACCGTTACCCCAGGGACTTGCTGCTGCCCCGGGCAAGCTGGTACAACTGGAGTTGCTACCGAGTGCTTGTTGTCCTCCTCCGGAGACCGGTACGTAATACCCATCAGAGCTGCTTTTCTCCGCTTCCACCGGGCTTTGCTCGTGGAGTCTGACTCGCCGTTGCTCGTAGACTTGCTGCCAGCGGTGTCGAGTTTCCCCTCCCGCGTCATGCAGGGCCGCTTGTGGAACTTGCTTTCCTCCTCCGTGAGCTTATTCCTGGGCCTGCAGATACATGTGCCGCCTCAGCCACTGGCAAGGTCATGAAACGAAGCATCGCTCTTCTCAGCTCGCTCGTCCCGTGCAGCACTAGCCGATCTGATTGAACCATGCTCTTCAGCTAATAAACTTTACCTTATCCGTGTCCGTGTCCGTGTACTTCTGTAATACAAAAACTCATCCGTATGTTCAGTATCCGTGCTTTTCCGTGTCAATATCTAATTCTGTTCAAACCTGTGCAGTGCTTAGGAACTCAGTAAATGGCTCTCAGCCTCTGTGTCTGTGTCTGATACAGATGCCTTATTAGCCTGCATACTTCCAACTTCTGAACCTGGATAGGACCATGTGTTGTATCTAGTGCCAGTATTGCACTCCACATCCCCAGTACAGGATGTCCCCGCTTATGGTTCTGCCCACTGTGACTAGGGGCTTCCGCAAAGTCCTACCCATTATTGCAAACGTTTCCGCCCCAGAAAGCCCCTGTAATGACTCACCATGCTCGGCTTTACATTCCTTTCTTTACGCCGTGAATGAGTTCCAACTTCGAAGGGAGCCAGTGGTCCACGCAAGCAGGAACTAGAAGTCAGCACGGTCACCAGAGAGGGATGCCCCGGGCGGACATTGTCCAGTAGAGACGGCTAGGAGAGGACGTTTTGTAGCAACTACAGTCTTGGGTAGATCTGTAGCTTTGTCCTCGTGCTAATCCCAATATATACAACATGCTAACACTATACAAGATGAATGCAACACCACATTGAAGTTCGAAGTGAACACTCTCTAGTCGAGACGCTATCGATAAGCACCTGCCAACTGCGCGGTTTGATTTTACTAGCCGCGTTCCCGCCAAGCACTTTTAACGCATGCATCCTCATTGTCCGTGTACCTCAGAACTCCGTGCCTCCTGAGCGTATTACTCCCAGAGGTCCTCGCCGGTCAGCGCACAATACACCGCAGAACAAGTGCCACTCCCAGATAACCCTCAAAATGCTGTTGGGTGAAGCTTCGACTCAGTCGCCTGCACTCTTCACGCGTCAAATCACTTCAGTTACTTAACTCTGCACGGTCAGCAGCAACAATCGTAACTGAGAGTTTTGACGGCCAGCCGCACGCCACAGAGCGCCTCTCCTAACTACCGTAGCCCCGCTATCTCTACACCTCAGTCCTAAGTATAGTGCACTGCCACCGTCAGGATCCTCCTCGGCGACTCCTTGGGTGCTGCTTCTCCTCCGTTCATTGCCTTGTTGTTCATGTCGCCTCGCCTCTCTGCTCCACTGTGTCCTTGCGCTTTTGTCTGAGTGCTGTGTCATTTCCTCCCATTGCGATCTTCGAAAGTCACTGATCTTCAACTTCAAGGTCTCCACTATCTTTCTGCAATTTCCGATTAACTGGTGTCCGCGTCACTGTCGCCAGTGAGGTCAATTATCACTGCTTCCCGAACTTCTTCCAACGAAAGCCGCTCTTCACGAATGAATGTTGATATTTGTCCACAATACAATCAGCTTTGCGACGGTAGCTTAGTTAGTAGTACTCGTTCGTTCATACTTGCCAGCAAGGGGCGTCAAGCTTCAGGTTCAACTGTGTAATGCACCTAGTAGTCGATCAATACTCGACTTCCTGTGGAGTAAATGGCTCATTCAATGCAATGCGATGTGTACATGCACATGTACTAGTGCTGATAGGAATTGATCGCCGGTGTCCCATGCTCGCTCAGCTGCATTTCATGTCCAACAAACTCAGTAGCATGGATCACTAGATAGCATGTGGATGGCGTGACTACGGCTGCGCGTGCCATACCAGTGAACATCAACTGTTTATACCTGAACTGTCGTCCCTAAGTGGACGGATGTTATCATTATGCTGCATTAAATTGTAGCCAAAACTGACAAGCTATTATCGCAAGGACCAAGATCTTGTGGACTTAATTAGACGACTGCCACTTTCCCACCAAATGAACATTATTGTAGACTGAACTGAGTTCATTATCCGACGGTGTACGTTGACGGGGCATACTACGATTATGGGATTCCACTTGAATTGGCGTGATCTATCCTCAAGCTGGCGGAAACCTAGGTTGCGGTCGGAAAAGCTGCTTGCCTGTCCGATAGTTTATATCCTTGGATCACAAATACTTCCTAGCCACAATTGAATCCGATCCATGCAAACGAGGGAATCATAGAGAATACAATTGGGGCTTGCAATGCAGAGCAAACGCGGTGAAAACGCGCTGAGCGCTAGACCGTGATCAGTAGACGTTCTCCGACGTGATTGGACTCAGACACGGGTCTAGCGGGCAAATGAAGCAACTGAACAGCACTCTCTCACCACGGCCTCGCTGTTAGGTCTTTAAAATTATGACTCATGTATGATCGATATGATCTTGCCCATCTCTCGTCACAAGCGTGTGGTCAGTTCACCGACATTGTGCTCGACTGGCCACACAACGTGCTCCGACAGGCGTCTTTTAACGAACTTTTGGGCCAGCACAACTGCAAGTATCCGCTTGCTCGATTACCAGTATCCAATTTGCTCGCTTCTAGACACATCCGAGAGATGCCGTCTCTGAATACCATCGCTGGGCTGTTGCCCCAATTAGAGATCTCCGTTCAAGAGGAAAACATGCTGGTGGAGCTCACCGAGACCCTCACCCAGCACAACTTGGCACAGTGCAGTACTGTGCTAGTGACCAAAGACGGATACGCAGATTCCAGAGCTTGGAAGGAGCTTCGACGCAAAGATAGCATCCGAGTTTACAAGGAACGTCCACGATCCAAAGCCATGCCTACTACCCCGTCACTGCTCCTGCTTGGGTCTATGAAAGGAAATCTTGACGACGTCATGTATGCCATTGTGGCCCCCACCGAGCAGTCCATGAAGATCAAATCCAACTGCACACACGACGGTGTTGTCGACCGCAAGGTACTTCACGATATCGTACGGCCCAGTGTGGACGATCCGTTTCGCCACGTGAGCATCAACTGGTCGCTGTACACTGATGCCGACCCACGCGACTACATATGCGTTGAGGCCACGGGGATCACGCACACTTTACATGGTGAGCGTGTGGGTTCCACTTGCAGCACTCCGTGGCGTTCTCTCAGATCCCGAGCTTCTCCGACTCCGCACGGCGTGGAACGTGGTAACCGATCTATCTGTTCGCTCTACCGCGAGACGACAGCAGGCCAAGTGGAGTGCTACGTGCGCGGGTTCTTCGACTTCCAAGACGGCCACAACGAGTTGTTGTCGAACATGTCACTGCACGCGATCGCGAACCAATGGCTCTCGTTCTCTCGACAGATCGAATTTGCGCGCACATAGCGAAGAAGCTTTTCGGTATTCCGCGCTTGCGTCGTAATAGCAGCGACTTGGACGATTTCATCATGGTGACCGCTGTGGTTGAA
Source organism: Phytophthora colocasiae (assembly GCA_018806915.1). NCBI lineage: Eukaryota > Oomycota > Peronosporomycetes > Peronosporales > Peronosporaceae > Phytophthora > Phytophthora colocasiae. The sequence continues at coordinate 2,101 of JAGKQI010000060.1, read as the reverse complement.
GAGCACAAGCGGAAGATGTCTGAGGCGGCTCTGAATCGAGAAGGGGTCACCTTCGTCGAGTGTAGCGTCACAAGACATTTGGACTGTTGGACCGTAAAACCATGCAAGAGCTCGGGCGGAACAGGCCGCGTGTGTCCTCGGTGCCGCATCAAGAAACGTGCTTTGCAGGTGCTGGCTCCAGACCAACGTGTACACCTGTTAGAGAAGCGACGGAGTTTTGTGCCCCGTGCATTGCTGAAGTCGCAACGAGCAATGCCTGAGAGATTGCGCAGGAAGAACTCCAGCTGCAGGAAGAAGACCAAGACCGAGCAATGAAGCTGTCGGAGGAAAGTGCGGTATCGCTTTCTGAGGACAGTTAGCGAACGACGTCGTGGATGGCGACTAACGCCTCTTACAGATCGTGTGCATTTAATTGCAACTTGAAGTTAAACTACAAGCAGCATGATAACATCTATATATTTAGGCGATATATGACGTACTTAGGTAAGTTACAAAATGATGTTGTATTTGATTTGGATCACAATACTCTCGCCAAATAACCTACATATCTCACGCCGCCGTGTTGGTGAGTGTCCTCAAGTTCTATTCATAATGAAGTCATGGCTGCCTTTCGCTAGTAGTTTCCTTTTATAAGGGCAATATAACTTGCATGAACTTAAAGTACTTTAAGATCTATGACAGAGTATGTGTAAATCCAAGAGCAAGTGCCGATTAAAATATTGTATGAAGCACAAGAGAAAACTCACAATACTGCACAACCACTACTCGTGTTGCCGGTGATCTACCGTTTACAGGCCACAAGCGCAAGTCGTATGTGTACATACACAGGTGGGAAATCTCAGGCAGTTTTCCATTTTGTGCAATGTTTCAGTGTATCGTGCATTCGATCTCTTCTAGCCTCAGCTCGAGCGTCCATCATCCAGTTTAAAACAGTCACTGGAATGTAAACCCCATCTGCCTCAGGAGTTGGGGCAGTACTCTACAGGTTATCAAGCAGGAGTGCACGACAAAAAGATAATACATGTACGAAGTTGCATATTAGTTTATCTGTGTACTTTTGTTTCCTTTGTAGTGCAAAAAGCTCAGTAAGTCTGGAATATCTTGTAGCATTTTACATGCCATTACAGTATTTTCTGGCCCTGGTCTCCAAAAGTCAACACACAGCAAACGATCTACCAATACTTGTTAATACTTTTACCTTGGTGCTGGAAAGAAACTACTTTCAGGCATGCGTAAAATTGAATTAATGCCGCAATGGAACGATTGAGCTTCATGTATCTCGCGTTCGCCTATCGATGTATCGAATAGGCATCAATCGGTCTTTATCGCTCGTCCTCTGTGGACTTTTTCTAAGCTTACAATACAATAACGTGACTACATCCTTAAAGCAAGGATAAACAATGATACTTTAAATTGTCGTAAGGTCGAATCATTCGACCTCGAAATGTAAAGTATCCTGATACCAATATCGTGCGTGCCTATCCACTCGTAAAAGCTATGCTTCACCTCTGACTATAATACCCGTTGCTACTATGGAAACGCTCGTAAAGGTAAAATGTGCATGTGCTATCGTAGAACAGATCCTTTGAGCATTGCGAACTCGTTCTTCTGGAAGAAATACGCATATGCTGAGCATTATGCTCCTTACAAACTGTGCCGCCGATCGCACATGTACAACGGTCACATCTCATGACTCGAAATTCGTCGTCAGCGCCAGATCGCTGTCTTCCTCTTAAGAACTGTAAGCTTACACAGTTGGCGCTGTTTCTTCTTGGATTTTGATATGATTACAAGCGGATAAATGTCGAAGTTCGTTGAAGATGTGTCAAACGATCAAAGATTGCTCTACAGCAGTATAAGCGTAAGAGGGCTTACATGTACTCTCGCGAGTCCGGAATGCTTCGACTTTGTTGAACAGCTTACGGACAGTGAGCGCTAAGCCTCCTCGACAATTACTTTCAAATTTGCCACCTCAAGCTCAAACCAACCTCCACTTCATCAGCTGACAATGATCGGTGCCGCTTTCTTTTCTGCTGCTGTTCTGTTTGTCGCACAAGCTGATGCCCATGTGGACACCTCAACCAGCCATTGCCCACGCGTT
>JAGKQI010000048.1:600000-934955 GCA_018806915.1 Phytophthora colocasiae | reverse complement strand
GCCTTATCTCACCACGTCTGGACGCCCACGCACCTATCCCCATCGCCACAGAGGTCGCCAACACATCCGGTCGAATGGCGTATTGCCGCTGGATTGTTACCGATGTCGTCCAAGCTTTATCTCGCCACCCACGTCTGACGCCCACGCGACCCATCCTCATCGCCACAGAGGTCGCCAACACATCTTCTGAGACTCGATGAAGGGGAACGGCCCGGGATTGCCTGGATTGACGTCGTCCAAGCCTTATCCCCCACCACGTCTGACGCCCCACGCACCTATCCCCATCGCCACAGAGGTCCGCCAACAACCATCCCCGAGACCGATGAAGGGGGAAACGGCCTGGGATTACGCTTCGGGGATTGACGTCGTCCAAGCCTTATCTCACCACGTTCGACGCCCACGCACCGCTATCCCCATCGCCACAGAGGTCGCCAACACATCCCCGAGACTGATGATGGTAAACGGCCCGGGATTGCCGGATTGACGTCGTCCAAGCCTTATCCCCACCATGTCTGCCCGACGCCCTTCCAGCGCACCTATCGCCCTATCTGCCACAGAGGTCAGCCAACACATCCTCGATAGACTGACGAAGGGTAAAACGGCCCGGGGGATTGCCGGATTGACGTCGTCCAAGCCTTTATCCTACCATGCCCTACGTCTGACGCCCACGCACCTATCCCCATCGCCACAGAGTGGTCGCCAACACATCCCTCGAGACTGATGAAGCGCGTAAACGGCCCACCTGGGACATTTCCGATTGATTGCTGCCGTCCAAGCCTTTATCCCCACCACGTCTGACGCCCACGCACCTATCCCCATCGCCAGGTCGCTAACACATCCTGTCACATTCCTAGACTGATGAAGGGGGAACGGCCCGGGATTGCCGGATTGACGTCAAAGTCCAAGCCTTATCCCCTACTCTTCACGTCTGGACGCCCACGCACCTATCCCTATCGCCACAGAGGTTTGCCAACACATCCCCGAGACCGAGATGAAGGTAAACGGCCCGGGATTGCCGGATTGACGTGTCCCGCCTGCCCCACCACGTCTGACGCCCACGCACCTATCCCCATCGCCAGAGAGGTCGCCAACGGCCTGAGAGATCGAGCTGAAGAGGTAAACGGCCCGGGGATTGCCGGATTGATTCGTCCAAGCCTAGATATTTTGATTATCCCCACTCACGTCTGACGCCCACGCACCTATCCCCATCGCCACAGAGGTCGCCAACACATCCTCGAGACTGATGAAGGGGTAAACGGCCCGGGGATTGCCGGATTGACGTCGTCCAAGCCTTATCCCCTACTCACGTCTGGACGCCCACGCACCTATCCCCATCGCCACAGAGGTCGCCAACACATCCTCGAGACTGATGAAGAGGTAAACGGCCCGGGGATTGCCGGATTGACGTCGTCCAAGCCTTTATCCCCACCACGTCTGACGCCCACGCACCTATCCCCATCGCCACAGAGGTCGCCAACACATCCTCGAGACTGATGAAGGGGTAACGGCCTGGGATTGCCGGATTGACGTCGTCCAAGCCTTATCCCCACCACGTCTGACGCCCACGCACCTATCCCCATCGCCACAGAGGTCGCCAACACATCCCTCGAGACTGATGAAGGGTAAACGGCCCGGGATTGCCGGATTGACGTCGTCCAAGCCTTATCCCCACCACGTCTGACGCCCACGCACCTATCCCCATCGCCACAGAGGTCGCCAACACATCCCCGAGACTGATGAAGGGTAAACGGCCCGGGATTGCCGGATTGACGTCGTCCAAGCCTTATCCCCACCACGTCTGACGCCCACGCACCTATCCCTCATCGCCACAGAGGTCGCCAACACATCCTCGAGACTGATGAAGGGGTAAACGGCCCGGGATTGCCGTATTGACGTCGTCCAAGCCTTATCCCCACCACGTCTGACGCCCACGCACCTATCCCCATCGCCACAGAGGTCGCCAACACAACAACGACACAGAGGAGGGGGGGAACGGCCCGGGGATTGCCGGATTGACGTCGTCCTAGCCTTTTATCCCCACCACGTCTGACGCCCACGCACCTATCCCCATCGCCACAGAGGTCGCCAACACATCCTCGAGACTGATGAAGGGGTAAACGGCCCGGGATTGCCGGATTGACGTCGTCCAAGCCTTATCCCCACCACGTCTGACGCCCACGCACCTATCCCCATCGCCACAGAGGTCGCCAACACATCCCCGATACTGATGAAGGGTAAACGGCCCGGGATTGCCGGATTGACGTCGTCCAAGCCTTATCCCCACCACGTCTGACGCCCACGCACCTATCCCCATCGCCACAGAGGTCGCCAACACATCCTCGAGACTGATGAAGGGTAAACGGCCTGGGATTGCCGGATTGACGTCGTCCAAGCCTTATCTCCACCACGTCTGACGCCCACGCACCTATCCCCATCGCCACAGAGGTCGCCAACACATCCTCGAGACTGATGAAGGTAAACGGCCCGGGGATTGCCGGATTGACGTCGTCCAAGCCTTTATCCCCACCACGTCTGACGCCCACGCACCTATCCCCATCGCCACAGAGGTCGCCAACACATCCTCGAGACTGATGAAGGGGTAAACGGCCCGGGATTGCCGGATTGACGTCGTCCAAGCCTTATCCCCACCACGTCTGACGCCCACGCACCTATCCCCATCGCCACAGAGGTCGCCAACACATCCTCGAGACTGATGAAGGGGGAAACGGCCCGGGATTGCCGGATTGACGTCGTCCAAGCCTTATCCCCACCACGTCTGACGCCCACGCACCTATCCCCATCGCCACAGAGGTCGCCAACACATCCTCGAGACTGATGAAGGTAAACGGCCCGGGATTGCCGGATTGACGTCGTCCAAGCCTTATCCCCACCACGTATGACGCCCACGCACCTATCCCCATCGCCACAGAGGTCGCCAACACATCCTCGAGACTGATGAAGGGGTAAACGGCCCGGGATTGCCGGATTGACGTCGTCCAAGCCTTATCCCCTACCACGTCTGACGCCCACGCACCTATCCCCATCGCCACAGAGGTCGCCAACACATCCTCGAGACCGATGAAGGGGTAAACGGCCTGGGATTGCCGGATTGACGTCGTCCAAGCCTTATCCCCACCACGTCTGACGCCCACGCACCTATCCCCATCGCCACCGAGGTCGCCAACACATCCCCGAGACTGATGAAGTGGTAATCGTCCCGGGGATTGCCGGATTGACGTCGTCCAAGCCTTATCCCCACCACGTCTGACGCCCACGCACCTATCCCCATCGCCACAGAGGTCGCCAACACATCCACGAGACCGATGAAGGGGTAAACGGCCCGGGGATTGCCGGATTGACGTCGTCCAAGCCTTATCCCCACCACGTCTGACGCCCACGCACCTATCCCCATCGCCACAGAGGTCGCCAACACATCCTCGAGACTGATGAAGGTAAACGGCCCGGGGATTGCCGGATTGACGTCGTCCAAGCCTTATCCCCACCACGTCTGACGCCCACGCACCTATCCCCATCGCCACAGAGGTCGCCAACACATCCTCGAGACTGATGAAGGGGTAAACGGCCCGGGATTGCCGGATTGACGTCGTCCAAGCCTTATCCCCACCACGTCTGACGCCCACGCACCTATCCCCATCGCCACAGAGGTCGCCAACACATCCCCGAGACTGATGAAGGGGGAAAGGGCCCTGTGATTGCCGGATTGACGTCGTCCAAGCCTTTATCCCCACCTACGTCTGACGCCCACGCACCTATCCCCATCGCCACAGAGGTCGCCAACACATCCTCGAGACTGATGAAGGGTAAACGGCCCGGGATTGCCGGATTGACGTCGTCCAAGCCTTATTCCCACCACGTCTGACGCCCACGCACCTATCCCCATCGCCACAGAGGTCGCCAACACATCACCGAGACTGATGAAGGTAAACGGCCCGGGGATCGCCGGATTGACGTCGTCCAAGCCTTATCCCCACCACGTCTGACGCCCACGCACCTATCCCCATCGCCACAGAGGTCGCCAACACATCCTCGAGACTGATGAAGGGTAAACGGCCCGGGATTGCCGGATTGACGTCGTCCAAGCCTTTATCCCCACCACGTCTGACGCCCACGCACCTATCCCCATCGCCACAGAGGTCGCCAACACATCCTCGAGACTGATGAAGGGTAAACGGCCCGGGATTGCCGGATTGACGTCGTCCAAGCCTTATCCCCACCACGTCTGACGCCCACGCACCTATCCCCATCGCCACAGAGGTCGCCAACACATCCCCGAGACTGATGAAGGGTAAACGGCCCGGGGATTGCCGGATTGACGTCGTCCAAGCCTTTATCCCCACCACGTCTGACGCCCACGCACCTATCCCCATCGCCACAGAGGTCGCCAACACATCCTCGAGACTGATGAAGGGGTAAACGGCCCGGGATTGCCGGATTGACGTCGTCCAAGCCTTTATCCCCACCACGTCTGACGCCCACGCACCTATCCCCATCGCCACAGAGGTCGCCAACACATCCCTGAGACTGATGAAGGGGTAAACGGCCCGGGATTGCTGGATTGACGTCGTCCAAGCCTTTATCCCCACCACGTCTGACGCCCACGCACCTATCCCCATCGCCACAGAGGTCGCCAACACATCCTCGAGACTGATGAAGGGGTAAACGGCCCGGGATTGCCGGATTGACGTCGTCCAAGCCTTATCCCCACCACGTCTGACGCCCACGCACCTATCCCCATCGCCACAGAGGTCGCCAACACATCCTCGAGACTGATGAAGGGTAAACGGCCCGGGATTGCCGGATTGACGTCGTCCAAGCCTTATCCCCACCACGTCTGACGCCCACGCACCTATCCCCATCGCCACAGAGGTCGCCAACACATCCTCGAGACTGATGAAGGGTAAACGGCCCGGGATTGCCGGATTGACGTCGTCCAAGCCTTATCCCCACCACGTCTGACGCCCACGCACCTATCCCCATCGCCACAGAGGTCGCCAACACATCCTCGAGACTGATGAAGGGGTAAACGGCCCGGGATTGCCGGATTGACGTCGTCCAAGCCTTATCCCCCCCACGTCTGACGCCCACGCACCTATCCCCCTCGCCACAGAGGTCGCCACCACATCCCGTTGACTGATGTTGGGGTTAACGGCCGGGGGATTGCCGGATTGACGTCGTCCAAGCCTTATCCCCACCACGTCTGACGCCCACGCACCTATCCCCATCGCCACAGAGGTCGCCAACACATCCCCGAGACTGATGAAGGGTAAACGGCCCGGGATTGCCGGATTGACGTCGTCCAAGCCTTATCCCCACCACGTCTGACGCCCACGCACCTATCCCCATCGCCACAGAGGTCGCCAACACATCCTCGAGACTGATGAAGGGGTAAACGGCCCGGGATTGCCGGATTGACGTCGTCCAAGCCTTATCCCCACCACGTCTGACGCCCACGCACCTATCCCCATCGCCACAGAGGTCGCCAACACATCCCCGAGACTGATGAAGGGGAAACGGCCCGGGATTGCCGGATTGACGTCGTCCAAGCCTTATCCCCACCACGTCTGACGCCCACGCACCTATCCCCATCGCCACAGAGGTCGCCAACACATCCTCGAGACTGATGAAGGGGTAAACGGCCCGGGATTGCCGGATTGACGTCGTCCAAGCCTTATCCCCACTCACGTCTGACGCCCACGCACCTATCCCCATCGCCACAGAGGTCGCCAACACATCCCCGAGACTGATGAAGGGGTAAACGGCCCGGGATTGCCGGATTGACGTCGTCCAAGCCTTATCCCCACCACGTCTGACGCCCACGCACCTATCCCCATCGCCACAGAGGTCGCCAACACATCCTCGAGACTGATGAAGGGTAAACGGCCCGGGATTGCCGGATTGACGTCGTCCAAGCCATATCCCCACCACGTCTGACGCCCACGCACCTATCCCCATCGCCACAGAGGTCGCCACCACATTCCCGAGACAGATGAAGAGGTAAACGGCCCGGGGATTTCCGGATTGACGTCGTCCAAGCCTTTATCCCCACCACGTCTGACGCCCACGCACCTATCCCCATCGCCACAGAGGTCGCCAACACATCCTCGAGACTGATGAAGGGTAAACGGCCCGGGATTGCCGGATTGACGTCGTCCAAGCCTTATCCCCACCACGTCTGACGCCCACGCACCTATCCCCATCGCCACAGAGGTCGCCAACACATCCTCGAGACTGATGAAGGGGTAAACGGCCCGGGATTGCCGGATTGACGTCGTCCAAGCCTTATCCCCACCACGTCTGACGCCCACGCACCTATCCCCATCGCCACAGAGGTCGCCAACACATCCTCGAGACTGATGAAGGGGTAAACGGCCCGGGATTGCCGGATTGACGTCGTCCAAGCCTTATCCCCACCACGTCTGACGCCCACGCACCTATCCCCATCGCCACAGAGGTCGCCAACACATCCACGAGACTGATGAAGGGGGAAACGGCCCGGGGATTGCCGGATTGACGTCGTCCAAGCCTTATCCCCACCACGTCTGACGCCCACGCACCTATCCCCATCGCCACAGAGGTCGCCAACACATCCCCTAGTGTGTGGATGGGTGAATTGTGCGGTGGATTGCCGGATTGACGTCGTCCAAGCCTTATCCCCACCACGTCTGACGCCCACGCACCTATCCCCATCGCCACAGAGGTCGCCAACACATCCTCGAGACTGATGAAGGTAAACGGCCCGGGATTGCCGGATTGACGTCGTCCAAGCCTTATCCCCACCACGTCTGACGCCCACGCACCTATCCCCATCGCCACAGAGGTCGCCAACACATCCTCGAGACTGATGAAGGGTAAACGGCCCGGGATTGCCGGATTGACGTCGTCCAAGCCTTATCCCCACCACGTCTGACGCCCACGCACCTATCCCCATCGCCACAGAGGTCGCCAACACATCCTCGAGACTGATGAAGGGGTAAACGGCCCGGGATTGCCGGATTGACGTCGTCCAAGCCTTTATCCCCACCACGTCTGACGCCCACGCACCTATCCCCATCGCCACAGAGGTCGCCAACACATCCTCGAGACTGATGAAGAGGTAAACGGCCCGGGGATTGCCGGATTGACGTCGTCCAAGCCTTATCCCCACCACGTCTGACGCCCACGCACCTATCCCCATCGCCACATAGGACGACAACACATCCTCGAGACCGATGAAGGGGTAAACGGCCCGGGATTGCCGGATTGAAGTCGTCCAAGCATTATCCCCACCACGTCTGACGCCCACGCACATATCCCAATCGGCACAGAGTTCGCGAACACATCGGCGAGACTGATGAAGGGGTAAACGGCCGGATTGACGTCGTCCAAGCCTTATCCCCACCACGTCTGACGCCCACGCACCTATCCCCATCGCCACAGAGGTCGCCAACACATCCTCGAGACTGATGAAGGGTAAACGGCCCGGGATTGCCGGATTGACGTCGTCCAAGCCTTATCCCCACCACGTCTGACGCCCACGCACCTATCCCCATCGCCACAGAGGTCGCCAACACATCCTCGAGACTGATGAAGGGGTAAACGGCCCGGGGATTGCCGGATTGACGTCGTCCAAGCCTTATCCCCACCACGTCTGACGCTCCACGCACCTATCCCCATCGCCACAGAGGTCGCCAACACATCCTCGAGACTGATGAAGGGGTAAACGGCCCGGGATTGCCGGATTGACGTCGTCCAAGCCTTATCCCCACCACGTCTGACGCCCACGCACCTATCCCCATCGCCACAGAGGTCGCCAACACATCCCCGAGACTGATGAAGGGTAAACGGCCCGGGATTGCCGGATTGACGTCGTCCAAGCCTTTATCCCCACCACGTCTGACGCCCACGCACCTATCCCCATCGCCACAGAGGTCGCCAACAAATCCACTAGACTGATGAAGGGGTAAACGGCCCGGGGATTGCCGGATTGACGTCGTCCAAGCCTTATCCCCACCACGTCTGACGCCCACGCACCTATCCCCATCGCCACAGAGGTCGCCAACACATCCTCGAGACTGATGAAGGGTAAACGGCCCGGGGATCGCCGGATTGCCGTCGACCAAGCCTTATCCCCACCACGTCTGACGCCCCCGCACCTACCCCCTTCGACACAGAGGTCGCCTACCACTCGAGGTGACCGATGAAGTGGTAAACGGCCCGGGGATTGCCGGATTGACGTCGTCCAAGCCTTATCCCCACCACGTCTGACGCCCACGCACCTATCCCCATCGCCACAGAGGTCGCCAACACATCCTCGAGACTGATGAAGGTAAACGGCCCGGGATTGCCGGATTGACGTCGTCCAAGCCTTATCCCCACCACGTCTGACGCCCACGCACCTATCCCCATCGCCACAGAGGTCGCCAACACATCCTCGAGACTGATGAAGGGGTAAACGGCCCGGGATTGCCGGATTGACGTCGTCCAAGCCTTATCCCCACCACGTCTGACGCCCACGCACCTATCCCCATCGCCACAGAGGTCGCCAACACATCCCCGAGACTGATGAAGGGTAAACGGCCCGGGATTGCCGGATTGACGTCGTCCAAGCCTTATCCCCACCACGTCTGACGCCCACGCACCTATCCCCATCGCCACAGAGGTCGCCAACACATCCTCGAGACTGATGAAGGGGTAAACGGCCCGGGATTGCCGGATTGACGTCGTCCAAGCCTTTATCCCCACCACGTCTGACGCCCACGCACCTATCCCCATCGCCACAGAGGTCGCCAACACATCCTCGAGACTGATGAAGGTAAACGGCCCGGGATTGCCGGATTGACGTCGTCCAAGCCTTATCCCCACCACGTCTGACGCCCACGCACCTATCCCCATCGCCACAGAGGTCGCCAACACATCCTCGAGACTGATGAAGGGGTAAACGGCCCGGGATTGCCGGATTGACGTCGTCCAAGCCTTATCCCCACCACGTCTGACGCCCACGCACCTATCCCCATCGCCACAGAGGTCGCCAACACATCCTCGAGACTGATGAAGGGGTAAACGGCCCGGGATTGCCGGATTGACGTCGTCCAAGCCTTATCCCCACCACGTCTGACGCCCACGCACCTATCCCCATCGCCACAGAGGTCGCCAACACATCCTCGAGACTGATGAAGGGTAAACGGCCCGGGGATTGCCGGATTGACGTCGTCCAAGCCTTATCCCCACCACGTCTGACGCCCACGCACCTATCCCCATCGCCACAGAGGTCGCCAACACATCCTCGAGACTGATGAAGGGGTAAACGGCCGGATTGACGTCGTCCAAGCCTTATCCCCACCACGTCTGACGCCCACGCACCTATCCCCATCGCCACAGAGGTCGCCAACACATCACCGAGACTGATGAAGGGGTAAACGTCCCGGGATTGCCGGATTGACGTCGTCCAAGCCTTTATCCCCACCCCGTCTGACGCCCCCGCACCTATCCCCATCGCCACAGAGGTCGCCAACACATCCACGAGACTGAAGAAGGGCTAAACGCCCCGCGCATTGCCGGATTGACGTCGTCCAAGCCTTCTCCCCACCACGTCTGACGCCCACGCCGCTATCGCCATCGCCCCGGAGGTCGCCAACACATCCTCGAGACCGATGAAGGGGTAAACGGCCCGGGATTGCCGGATTGACGTCGTCCAAGCCTTATCCCCACCACGTCTGACGCCCACGCACCTATCCCCATCGCCACAGAGGTCGCCAACACATCTCCGAGACTGATGAAGGGTAAACGGCCCGGGATTGCCGGATTGACGTCGTCCAAGCCTTTATCCCCACCACGTCTGACGCCCACGCACCTATCCCCATCGCCACAGAGGTCGCCAACACATCCTCGAGACTGATGAAGGGTAAACGGCCCGGGGATTGCCGGATTGACGTCGTCCAAGCCTTTATCCCCACCACGTCTGACGCCCACGCACCTATCCCCATCGCCACAGAGGTCGCCAACACATCCTCGAGACTGATGAAGGGTAAACGGCCCGGGATTGCCGGATTGACGTCGTCCAAGCCTTATCCCCACCACGTCTGACGCCCACGCACCTATCCCCATCGCCACAGAGGTCGCCAACACATCCTCGAGACTGATGAAGGGGTAAACGGCCCGGGATTGCCGGATTGACGTCGTCCAAGCCTTATCCCCACCACGTCTGACGCCCACGCACCTATCCCCATCGCCACAGAGGTCGCCAACACATCCTCGAGACTGATGAAGGGGTAAACGGCCCGGGATTGCCGGATTGACGTCGTCCAAGCCTTTATCCCCACCACGTCTGACGCCCACGCACCTATCCCCATCGCCACAGAGGTCGCCAACACATCCTCGAGACTGATGAAGGTAAACGGCCCGGGGATTGCCGGATTGACGTCGTCCAAGCCTTATCCCCACCACGTCTGACGCCCACGCACCTATCCCCATCGCCACAGAGGTCGCCAACACATCCTCGAGACTGATGAAGGTAAACGGCCCGGGATTGCCGGATTGACGTCGTCCAAGCCTTATCCCCACCACGTCTGACGCCCACGCACCTATCCCCATCGCCACAGAGGTCGCCAACACATCCCCGAGACTGATGAAGGGTAAACGGCCCGGGATTGCCGGATTGACGTCGTCCAAGCCTTATCCCCACCACGTCTGACGCCCACGCACCTATCCCCATCGCCACAGAGGTCGCCAACACATCCCCGAGACTGATGAAGGGGTAAACGGCCCGGGATTGCCGGATTGACGTCGTCCAAGCCTTATCCCCACCACGTCTGACGCCCACGCACCTATCCCCATCGCCACAGAGGTCGCCAACACATCCTCGAGACTGATGAAGGGGTAAACGGCCCGGGATTGCCGGATTGACGTCGTCCAAGCCTTATCCCCACCACGTCTGACGCCCACGCACCTATCCCCATCGCCACAGAGGTCGCCAACACATCCTCGAGACTGATGAAGGGTAAACGGCCCGGGATTGCCGGATTGACGTCGTCCAAGCCTTATCCCCACCACGTCTGACGCCCACGCACCTATCCCCATCGCCACAGAGGTCGCCAACACATCCTCGAGACTGATGAAGGGGTAAACGGCCCGGGATTGCCGGATTGACGTCGTCCAAGCCTTATCCCCACCACGTCTGACGCCCACGCACCTATCCCCATCGCCACAGAGGTCGCCAACACATCCTCGAGACTGATGAAGGTAAACGGCCCGGGATTGCCGGATTGACGTCGTCCAAGCCTTATCCCCACCACGTCTGACGCCCACGCACCTATCCCCATCGCCACAGAGGTCGCCAACACATCCTCGAGACTGATGAAGGGGTAAACGGCCCGGGATTGCCGGATTGACGTCGTCCAAGCCTTATCCCCACCACGTCTGACGCCCACGCACCTATCCCCATCGCCACAGAGGTCGCCAACACATCCTCGAGACTGATGAAGGGTAAACGGCCCGGGATTGCCGGATTGACGTCGTCCAAGCCTTATCCCCACCACGTCTGACGCCCACGCACCTATCCCCATCGCCACAGAGGTCGCCAACACATCCTCGAGACTGATGAAGGGTAAACGGCCCGGGATTGCCGGATTGACGTCGTCCAAGCCTTTATCCCCACCACGTCTGACGCCCACGCACCTATCCCCATCGCCACAGAGGTCGCCAACACATCCTCGAGACTGATGAAGGGTAAACGGCCCGGGATTGCCGGATTGACGTCGTCCAAGCCTTATCCCCACCACGTCTGACGCCCACGCACCTATCCCCAGCGCCACGGAGGTCGGCAACACATCCCCGAGACCGATGAAGAGGTAAACGGCCCGGGGATTGCCGGATTGACGTCGTCCAAGCCTTATCCCCACCACGTCTGACGCCCACGCACCTATCCCCATCGCCACAGAGGTCGCCAACACATCCCCGAGACTGATGAAGGGGGAAACGGCCCGGGGATTGCCGGATTGACGTCGTCCAAGCCTTATCCCCACCACGTCTGACGCCCACGCACCTATCCCCATCGCCACAGAGGTCGCCAACACATCCCCGAGACTGATGAAGGGGTAAACGGCCCGGGGATTGCCGGATTGACGTCGTCCAAGCCTTATCCCCACCACGTCTGACGCCCACGCACCTATCCCCATCGCCACAGAGGTCGCCAACACATCCCCGAGACTGATGAAGGGGGTCACTGCCGGATTGACGTCGTCCAAGCCTTATCCCCACCACGTCTGACGCCCACGCACCTATCCCCATCGCCACAGAGGTCGCCAACACATCCCCGAGACTGATGAAGGGGGAAACGGACGCTGGACTGACGGATTGACGTCGTCCAAGCCTTATCCCCACCACGTCTGACGCCCACGCACCTATCCCCATCGCCACAGAGGTCGCCAACACATCCTCGAGACTGATGAAGGGGTAAACGGCCCGGGATTGCCGGATTGACGTCGTCCAAGCCTTATCCCCACCACGTCTGACGCCCACGCACCTATCCCCATCGCCACAGAGGTCGCCAACACATCCTCGAGACTGATGAAGGGGTAAACGGCCCGGGGATTGCCGGATTGACGTCGTCCAAGCCTTTATCCCCACCACGTCTGACGCCCACGCACCTATCCCCATCGCCACAGAGGTCGCCAACACATCCTCGAGACTGATGAAGGGGAAACGGCCCGGGATTGCCGGATTGACGTCGTCCAAGCCTTATCCCCACCACGTCTGACGCCCACGCACCTATCCCCATCGCCACAGAGGTCGCCAACACATCCTCGAGACTGATGAAGGTAAACGGCCCGGGATTGCCGGATTGACGTCGTCCAAGCCTTATCCCCACCACGTCTGACGCCCACGCACCTATCCCCATCGCCACAGAGGTCGCCAACACATCCCCGAGACTGATGAAGGGTAAACGGCCCGGGATTGCCGGATTGACGTCGTCCAAGCCTTATCCCCACCACGTCTGACGCCCACGCACCTATCCCCATCGCCACAGAGGTCGCCAACACATCCTCGAGACTGATGAAGGGGTAAACGCCCCGGGATTGCCGCATTGACGTCGTCCAAGCCTTATCCCCACCACGTCTGACGCCCACGCACCTATCCCCATCGCCACAGAGGTCGCCAACACATCCTCGAGACTGATGAAGGGTAAACGGCCCGGGATTGCCGGATTGACGTCGTCCAAGCCTTATCCCCACCACGTCTGACGCCCACGCACCTATCCCCATCGCCACAGAGGTCGCCAACACATCCCCGAGACTGATGAAGGTAAACGGCCCGGGATTGCCGGATTGACGTCGTCCAAGCCTTATCCCCACCACGTCTGACGCCCACGCACCTATCCCCATCGCCACAGAGGTCGCCAACACATCCCCGAGACTGATGAAGGGGTAAACGGCCCGGGGATTGCCGGATTGACGTCGTCCAAGCCTTATCCCCACCACGTCTGACGCCCACGCACCTATCCCCATCGCCACAGAGGTCGCCAACACATCCCCAAGACTGATGAAGGGGTAAACGGCCCGGGGATTGCCGGAGTGACGTCGGCCAAGCCTTATCCCCACCACGTCTGACGCCCACGCACCTATCCCCATCGCCACAGAGGTCGCCAACACATCCCCGAGACTGATGAAGGGGTAAACGGCCGGGGATTGCCGGATTGACGTCGTCCAAGCCTTATCCCCACCACGTCTGACGCCCACGCACCTATCCCCATCGCCACAAAGGTCGCCAACACATCCTCGAGACTGATGAAGGGTAAACGGCCCGGGATTGCCGGATTGACGTCGTCCAAGCCTTATCCCCACCACGTCTGACGCCCACGCACCTATCCCCATCGCCACAGAGGTCGCCAACACATCCTCGAGACTGATGAAGGGGTAAACGGCCCGGGATTGCCGGATTGACGTCGTCCAAGCCTTATCCCCACCACGTCTGACGCCCACGCACCTATCCCCATCGCCACAGAGGTCGCCAACACATCCTCGAGACTGATGAAGGGTAAACGGCCCGGGATTGCCGGATTGACGTCGTCCAAGCCTTATCCCCACCACGTCTGACGCCCACGCACCTATCCCCATCGCCACAGAGGTCGCCAACACATCCTCGAGACTGATGAAGGGGTAAACGGCCCGGGATTGCCGGATTGACGTCGTCCAAGCCTTATCCCCACCACGTCTGACGCCCACGCACCTATCCCCATCGCCACATAGGTCGCCAACACATCCTCGAGACTGATGAAGGGGTAAACGGCCCGGGATTGCCGGATTGACGTCGTCCAAGCCTTATCCCCACCACGTCTGACGCCCACGCACCTATCCCCATCGCCACAGAGGTCGCCAACACATCCTCGAGACTGATGAAGGGGTAAACGGCCCGGGATTGCCGGATTGACGTCGTCCAAGCCTTATCCCCACCACGTCTGACGCCCACGCACCTATCCCCATCGCCACAGAGGTCGCCAACACATCCCCGAGACTGATGAAGGGGTAAACGGCCCGGGATTTCCGGATTGACGTCGTACAAGCCCTATCCCCACCACGTCTGACGCCCACGCACCTATCCCCATCGCCACAGAGGTCGCCAACACATCCTCGAGACTGATGAAGGGGTAAACGGCCCGGGATTGCCGGATTGACGTCGTCCAAGCCTTATCCCCACCACGTCTGACGCCCACGCACCTATCCCCATCGCCACAGAGGTCGCCAACACATCCTCGAGACTGATGAAGGGGTAAACGGCCCGGGATTGCCGGATTGACGTCGTCCAAGCCTTATCCCCACCACGTCTGACGCCCACGCACCTATCCCCATCGCCACAGAGGTCGCCAACACATCCCCGAGACTGATGAAGGGGTAAACGGACCCGGCAATGCCCGATTGAACAAGTCCAATCCTGATCCCCACCACGTCTGACGCCCACGCACCTATCCCCATCGCCACAGAGGTCGCCAACACATCCTCGAGACTGATGAAGGGTAAACGGCCTGGCATTGCCGGATTGACGTCGTCCAAGCCTTATCCCCACCACGTCTGACGCCCACGCACCTATCCCCATCGCCACAGAGGTCGCCAACACATCCCCGAGACTGATGAAGGGTAAACGGCCCGGGATTGCCGGATTGACGTCGTCCAAGCCTTATCCCCACCACGTCTGACGCCCACGCACCTATCCCCATCGCCACAGAGGTCGCCAACACATCCTCGAGACTGATGAAGGGTAAACGGCCCGGGATTGCCGGATTGACGTCGTCCAAGCCTTATCCCCACCACGTCTGACGCCCACGCACCTATCCCCATCGCCACAGAGGTCGCCAACACATCCTCGAGACTGATGAAGGGGTAAACGGCCCGGGATTGCCGGATTGACGTCGTCCAAGCCTTATCCCCACCACGTCTGACGCCCACGCACCTATCCCCATCGCCACAG
Organism: Phytophthora colocasiae; assembly: GCA_018806915.1. NCBI lineage: Eukaryota > Oomycota > Peronosporomycetes > Peronosporales > Peronosporaceae > Phytophthora > Phytophthora colocasiae. The sequence continues at coordinate 919,496 of JAGKQI010000048.1, read as the reverse complement.
AGGTCGCCAACACATCCTCGAGACTGATGAAGGTAAACGGCCCGGGATTGCCGGATTGACGTCGTCCAAGCCTTATCCCCACCACGTCTGACGCCCACGCACCTATCCCCATCGCCACAGAGGTCGCCAACACATCCTCGAGACTGATGAAGGGTAAACGGCCCGGGATTGCCGGATTGACGTCGTCCAAGCCTTATCCCCACCACGTCTGACGCCCACGCACCTATCCCCATCGCCACAGAGGTCGCCAACACATCCCCGAGACTGATGAAGGTAAACGGCCCGGGATTGCCGGATTGACGTCGTCCAAGCCTTATCCCCACCACGTCTGACGCCCACGCACCTATCCCCATCGCCACAGAGGTCGCCAACACATCCTCGAGACTGATGAAGGGTAAACGGCCCGGGATTGCCGGATTGACGTCGTCCAAGCCTTATCCCCACCACGTCTGACGCCCACGCACCTATCCCCATCGCCACAGAGGTCGCCAACACATCCCCGAGACTGATGAAGGGGTAAACGGCCCGGGATTGCCGGATTGACGTCGTCCAAGCCTTTATCCCCACCACGTCTGACGCCCACGCACCTATCCCCATCGCCACAGAGGTCGCCAACACATCCTCGAGACTGATGAAGGGGAAACGGCCCGGGATTGCCGGATTGACGTCGTCCAAGCCTTATCCCCACCACGTCTGACGCCCACGCACCTATCCCCATCGCCACAGAGGTCGCCAACACATCCTCGAGACTGATGAAGGGGTAAACGGCCCGGGATTGCCGGATTGACGTCGTCCAAGCCTTATCCCCACCACGTCTGACGCCCACGCACCTATCCCCATCGCCACAGAGGTCGCCAACACATCCTCGAGACTGATGAAGGGGTAAACGGCCTGGGATTGCCGGATTGACGTCGTCCAAGCCTTTATCCCCACCACGTCTGACGCCCACGCACCTATCCCCATCGCCACAGAGGTCGCCAACACATCCTCGAGACTGATGAAGGGGTAAACGGCCCGGGATTGCCGGATTGACGTCGTCCAAGCCTTATCCCCACCACGTCTGACGCCCACGCACCTATCCCCATCGCCACAGAGGTCGCCAACACATCCCCGAGACTGATGAAGGGGTAAACGGCCCGGGGATTGCCGGATTGACGTCGTCCAAGCCTTATACCCACCACGTCTGACGCCCACGCACCTATCCCCATCGCCACAGAGGTCGCCAACACATCCCCGAGACTGATGAAGGTAAACGGCCCGTGGATTGCCGGATTGACGTCGTCCAAGCCTTATCCCCACCACGTCTGACGCCCACGCACCTATCCACATCGCCACAGAGGTCGCCAACACATCCTCGAGACTGATGAAGGGGTAAACGGCCCGGGATTGCCGGATTGACGTCGTCCAAGCCTTATCCCCACCACGTCTGACGCCCACGCACCTAGCCCCATCCCCCCAGTGGTCGACAAGACGCCCTCGAGACTGATGAAGGGGTAAACGGCCCGGGGATTGCCGGATTGACGTCGTCCAAGCCTTATCCCCACCACGTCTGACGCCCACGCACCTATCCCCATCGCCACAGAGGTCGCCAACACATCCTCGAGACTGATGAAGGGGTAAACGGCCTGGGATTGCCGGATTGACGTCGTCCAAGCCTTATCCCCACCACGTCTGACGCCCACGCACCTATCCTCATCGCCACAGAGGTCGCCAACACATCCTCGAGACTGATGAAGGGGTAAACGGCCTGGGATTGCCGGATTGACGTCGTCCAAGCCTTATCCCCACCACGTCTGACGCCCACGCACCTATCCCCATCGCCACAGAGGTCGCCAACACATCCTCGAGACTGATGAAGGGGTAAACGGCCCGGGATTGCCGGATTGACGTCGTCCAAGCCTTATCCCCACCACGTCTGACGCCCACGCACCTATCCCCATCGCCACAGAGGTCGCCAACACATCCTCGAGACTGATGAAGGGGAAACGGCCTGGGATTGCCGGATTGACGTCGTCCAAGCCTTATCCCCACCACGTCTGACGCCCACGCACCTATCCCCATCGCCACAGAGGTCGCCAACACATCCTCGAGACTGATGAAGGGTAAACGGCCCGGGATTGCCGGATTGACGTCGTCCAAGCCTTATCCCCACCACGTCTGACGCCCACGCACCTATCCCCATCGCCACAGAGGTCGCCAACACATCCTCGAGACTGATGAAGGGGTAAACGGCCCGGGATTGCCGGATTGACGTCGTCCAAGCCTTTATCCCCACCACGCCAGACGCCCACGCACCCAACCCCATCGCCACAGAGGTCGCCAACACATCCCCGAGACTGATGCAGGGTAAACGGCCCGGGATTGCCGGATTGACGTCGTCCAAGCCTTATCCCCACCACGTCTGACGCCCACGCACCTATCCCCATCGCCACAGAGGTCGCCAACACATCCTCCGAGACTGATGAAGGGGTAAACGGCCCGGGATTGCCGGATTGACGTCGTCCAAGCCTTATCCCCACCACGTCTGACGCCCACGCACCTATCCCCATCGCCACAGAGGTCGCCAACACATCCTCGAGACTGATGAAGGGGTAAACGGCCCGGGATTGCCGGATTGACGTCGTCCAAGCCTTATCCCCACCACGTCTGACGCCCACGCACCTATCCCCATCGCCACAGAGGTCGCCAACACATCCTCGAGACTGATGAAGGGTAAACGGCCCGGGATTGCCGGATTGACGTCGTCCAAGCCTTTATCCCCACCACGTCTGACGCCCACGCACCTATCCCCATAGTCACAGAGGTCGCCAACACATCCCCGCGACTGATGAAGGGGTAAACGGCCCGGGATTGCCGGATTGACGTCGTCCAAGCCTTATCCCCACCACGTCTGACGCCCACGCACCTATCCCCATCGCCACAGAGGTCGCCAACACATCCACGTGACGGATGAAGGGGGAAACGGCCCGGGATTGCCGGATTGACGTCGTCCAAGCCTTATCCCCACCACGTCTGACGCCCACGCACCTATCCCCATCGCCACAGAGGTCGCCAACACATCCTCGAGACTGATGAAGGGGTAAACGGCCCGGGATTGCCGGATTGACGTCGTCCAAGCCTTATCCCCACCACGTCTGACGCCCACGCACCTATCCCCATCGCCACAGAGGTCGCCAACACATCCTCGAGACTGATGAAGGGTAAACGGCCCGGGATTGCCGGATTGACGTCGTCCAAGCCTTATCCCCACCACGTCTTACGCCCACGCACCTATCCCCATCGCCACAGAGGTCGCCAACACATCCTCGAGACTGATGAAGGGGAAACGGCCCGGGATTGCCGGATTGACGTCGTCCAAGCCTTATCCCCACCACGTCTGACGCCCACGCACCTATCCCCATCGCCACAGAGGTCGCCAACACATCCTCGAGACTGATGAAGGGGTAAACGGCCTGGGATTGCCGGATTGACGTCGTCCAAGCCTTATCCCCACCACGTCTGACGCCCACGCACCTATCCCCATCGCCACAGAGGTCGCCAACACATCCTCGAGACTGATGAAGGGTAAACGGCCCGGGATTGCCGGATTGACGTCGTCCAAGCCTTATCCCCACCACGTCTGACGCCCACGCACCTATCCCCATCGCCACAGAGGTCGCCAACACATCCTCGAGACTGATGAAGGGTAAACGGCCCGGGATTGCCGGATTGACGTCGTCCAAGCCTTTATCCCCACCACGTCTGACGCCCACGCACCTATCCCCATCGCCACAGAGGTCGCCAACACATCCTCGAGACTGATGAAGGGGAAACGGCCCGGGATTGCCGGATTGACGTCGTCCAAGCCTTTATCCCCACCACGTCTGACGCCCACGCACCTATCCCCATCGCCACAGAGGTCGCCAACACATCCTCGAGACTGATGAAGGGGTAAACGGCCCGGGATTGCCGGATTGACGTCGTCCAAGCCTTATCCCCACCACGTCTGACGCCCACGCACCTATCCCCATCGCCACAGAGGTCGCCAACACATCCCCGAGACTGATGAAGGGGTAAACGGCCCGGGATTGCCGGATTGACGTCGTCCAAGCCTTATCCCCACCACGTCTGACGCCCACGCACCTATCCCCATCGCCACAGAGGTCGCCAACACATCCTCGAGACTGATGAAGGGTAAACGGCCCGGGATTGCCGGATTGACGTCGTCCAAGCCTTATCCCCACCACGTCTGACGCCCACGCACCTATCCCCATCGCCACAGAGGTCGCCAACACATCCTCGAGACTGATGAAGGGGTAAACGGCCCGGGATTGCCGGATTGACGTCGTCCAAGCCTTTATCCCCACCACGTCTGACGCCCACGCACCTATCCCCATCGCCACAGAGGTCGCCAACACATCCTCGAGACTGATGAAGGGTAAACGGCCCGGGGATTGCCGGATTGACGTCGTCCAAGCCTTATCCCCACCACGTCTGACGCCCACGCACCTATCCCCATCGCCACAGAGGTCGCCAACACATCCTCGAGACTGATGAAGGGGTAAACGGCCCGGGATTGCCGGATTGACGTCGTCCAAGCCTTATCCCCACCACGTCTGACGCCCACGCACCTATCCCCATCGCCACAGAGGTCGCCAACACATCCTCGAGACTGATGAAGGGTAAACGGCCCGGGATTGCCGGATTGACGTCGTCCAAGCCTTATCCCCACCACGTCTGACGCCCACGCACCTATCCCCATCGCCACAGAGGTCGCCAACACATCCTCGAGACTGATGAAGGGGGAAACGGCCCGGGATTGCCGGATTGACGTCGTCCAAGCCTTATCCCCACCACGTCTGACGCCCACGCACCTATCCCCATCGCCACAGAGGTCGCCAACACATCCTCGAGACTGATGAAGGGTAAACGGCCCGGGATTGCCGGATTGACGTCGTCCAAGCCTTATCCCCACCACGTCTGACGCCCACGCACCTATCCCCATCGCCACAGAGGTCGCCAACACATCCTCGAGACTGATGAAGGGGTAAACGGCCCGGGATTGCCGGATTGACGTCGTCCAAGCCTTTATCCCCACCACGTCTGACGCCCACGCACCTATCCCTATCGCCACAGAGGTCGCCAACACATCCTCGAGACTGATGAAGGGGTAAACGGCCCGGGATTGCCGGATTGACGTCGTCCAAGCCTTATCCCCACCACGTCTGACGCCCACGCACCTATCCCCATCGCCACAGAGGTCGCCAACACATCCTCGAGACTGATGAAGGAAACGGCCCGGGATTGCCGGATTGACGTCGTCCAAGCCTTTATCCCCACCACGTCTGACGCCCACGCACCTATCCCCATCGCCACAGAGGTCGCCAACACATCCTCGAGACTGATGAAGGGGTAAACGGCCCGGGATTGCCGGATTGACGTCGTCCAAGCCTTATCCCCACCACGTCTGACGCCCACGCACCTATCCCCATCGCCACAGAGGTCGCCAACACATCACCGAGACTGATGAAGGGGAAACGGCCCGGGATTGCCGGATTGACGTCGTCCAAGCCTTATCCCCACCACGTCTGACGCCCACGCACCTATCCCCATCTCCACAGTGGTGGACAACACATGATTGAGAGTGATTTTGGGGGATACGGGCCGTGGATTGAAGTATTGACGTCGTACAAGCCTTATCCCCACCACGTCTGACGCCCACGCACCTATCCCCATCGCCACAGAGGTCGCCAACACATCCTCGAGACTGATGAAGGGGAAACGGCCCGGGATTGCCGGATTGACGTCGTCCAAGCCTTATCCCCACCACGTCTGACGCCCACGCACCTATCCCCATCGCCACAGAGGTCGCCAACACATCCTCGAGACTGATGAAGGGGTAAACGGCCCGGGATTGCCGGATTGACGTCGTCCAAGCCTTTATCCCCACCACGTCTGACGCCCACGCACCTATCCCCATCGCCACAGAGGTCGCCAACACATCCTCGAGACTGATGAAGGGGAAACGGCCCGGGATTGCCGGATTGACGTCGTCCAAGCCTTATCCCCACCACGTCTGACGCCCACGCACCTATCCCCATCGCCACAGAGGTCGCCAACACATCCTCGAGACTGATGAAGGGGAAACGGCCCGGGATTGCCGGATTGACGTCGTCCAAGCCTTATCCCCACCACGTCTGACGCCCACGCACCTATCCCCATCGCCACAGAGGTCGCCAACACATCCTCGAGACTGATGAAGGGGTAAACGGCCCGGGATTGCCGGATTGACGTCGTCCAAGCCTTATCCCCACCACGTCTGACGCCCACGCACCTATCCCCATCGCCACAGAGGTCGCCAACACATCCTCGAGACTGATGAAGGGGTAAACGGCCCGGGATTGCCGGATTGACGTCGTCCAAGCCTTTATCCCCACCACGTCTGACGCCCACGCACCTATCCCCATCGCCACAGAGGTCGCCAACACATCCCCGAGACTGATGAAGGGGAAACGGCCCGGGATTGCCGGATTGACGTCGTCCAAGCCTTATCCCCACCACGTCTGACGCCCACGCACCTATCCCCATCGCCACAGAGGTCGCCAACACATCCTCGAGACTGATGAAGGGGAAACGGCCTGGGATCGCCGGATTGACGTCGTCCAAGCCTTATCCCCACCACGTCTGACGCCCACGCACCTATCCCCATCGCCACAGAGGTCGCCAACACATCCTCGAGACTGATGAAGGGGAAACGGCCCGGGGATTGCCGGATTGACGTCGTCCAAGCCTTATCCCCACCACGTCTGACGCCCACGCACCTATCCCCATCGCCACAGAGGTCGCCAACACATCCCCGAGACTGATGAAGGGGGAAACGGCCGGATTGACGTCGTCCAAGCCTTATCCCCACCACGTCTGACGCCCACGCACCTATCCCCATCGCCACAGAGGTCGCCAACACATCCCCGAGACTGATGAAGGGGTAAACGGCCCGGGGATTGCCGGATTGACGTCGTCCAAGCCTTATCCCCACCACGTCTGACGCCCACGCACCTATCCCCATCGCCACAGAGGTCGCCAACACATCCCCGAGACTGATGACGGTGGTAACGTCCCGGTGATTGCCGGATTGACGTCGTCCAAGCCTTATCCCCACCACGTCTGACGCCCACGCACCTATCCCCATCGCCACAGAGGTCGCCAACACATCCCCGAGACTGATGAAGGGGTAAACGGCCCGGGATTGCCGGATTGACGTCGTCCAAGCCTTATCCCCACCACGCCTCACGCCCACGCACCTATCCCCATCGCCACAGAGGTCGCCAACACATCGCCTAGACTGATGAAGGGGGAAACGGCCCGGTGATTGCCGGATTGACGTCGTCCAAGCCTTATCCCCACCACGTCTGACGCCCACGCACCTATCCCCATCGCCACAGAGGTCGCCAACACATCCCCGAGACTGATGAAGGGGTAAACGGCCCGGGATTGCCGGATTGACGTCGTCCAAGCCTTATCCCCACCACGTCTGACGCCCACGCACCTATCCCCATCGCCACAGAGGTCGCCAACACATCCTCGAGACTGATGAAGGGGAAACGGCCCGGGATTGCCGGATTGACGTCGTCCAAGCCTTATCCCCACCACGTCTGACGCCCACGCACCTATCCCCATCGCCACAGAGGTCGCCAACACATCCCCGAGACTGATGAAGGGGGAAACGGCCCGGGATTGCCGGATTGACGTCGTCCAAGCCTTATCCCCACCACGTCTGACGCCCACGCACCTATCCCCATCGCCACAGAGGTCGCCAACACATCCTCGAGACTGATGAAGGGGAAACGGCCTGGGATTGCCGGATTGACGTCGTCCAAGCCTTATCCCCACCACGTCTGACGCCCACGCACCTATCCCCATCGCCACAGAGGTCGCCAACACATCCTCGAGACTGATGAAGGGGAAACGGCCTGGGATTGCCGGATTGACGTCGTCCAAGCCTTATCCCCACCCCGTCTGACGCCCACGCACCTATCCCCATCGCCACAGAGGTCGCCAACACCTCCCCGAGACTGATGAAGTGGTAAACTGGCGTGGGTTTGCCTGATTTTCGTCGTCCAAGCCTTATCCCCACCACGTCTGACGCCCACGCACCTATCCCCATCGCCACAGAGGTCGCCAACACATCCTCGAGACTGATGAAGGGGAAACGGCCCGGGATTGCCGGATTGACGTCGTCCAAGCCTTATCCCCACCACGTCTGACGCCCACGCACCTATCCCCATCGCCACAGAGGTCGCCAACACATCCTCGAGACTGATGAAGGGTAAACGGCCCGGGATTGCCGGATTGACGTCGTCCAAGCCTTATCCCCACCACGTCTGACGCCCACGCACCTATCCCCATCGCCACAGAGGTCGCCAACACATCCTCGAGACTGATGAAGGGGGAAACGGCCCGGGATTGCCGGATTGACGTCGTCCAAGCCTTTATCCCCACCACGTCTGACGCCCACGCACCTATCCCCATCGCCACAGAGGTCGCCAACACATCCTCGAGACTGATGAAGGGGGAAACGGCCCGGGATTGCCGGATTGACGTCGTCCAAGCCTTATCCCCACCACGTCTGACGCCCACGCACCTATCCCCATCGCCACAGAGGTCGCCAACACATCCTCGAGACTGATGAAGGGGTAAACGGCCCGGGATTGCCGGATTGACGTCGTCCAAGCCTTATCCCCACCACGTCTGACGCCCACGCACCTATCCCCATCGCCACAGAGGTCGCCAACACATCCTCGAGACTGATGAAGGGTAAACGGCCCGGGATTGCCGGATTGACGTCGTCCAAGCCTTATCCCCACCACGTCTGACGCCCACGCACCTATCCCCATCGCCACAGAGGTCGCCAACACATCCTCGAGACTGATGAAGGGGAAACGGCCCGGGATTGCCGGATTGACGTCGTCCAAGCCTTATCCCCACCACGTCTGACGCCCACGCACCTATCCCCATCGCCACAGAGGTCGCCAACACATCCCCGAGACTGATGAAGGGGAAACGGCCCGGGGATTGCCGGATTGACGTCGTCCAAGCCTTTATCCCCACCACGTCTGACGCCCACGCACCTATCCCCATCGCCACAGAGGTCGCCAACACATCCTCGAGACTGATGAAGGGGTAAACGGCCCGGGATTGCCGGATTGACGTCGTCCAAGCCTTATCCCCACCACGTCTGACGCCCACGCACCTATCCCCATCGCCACAGAGGTCGCCAACACATCCTCGAGACTGATGAAGGGTAAACGGCCCGGGATTGCCGGATTGACGTCGTCCAAGCCTTATCCCCACCACGTCTGACGCCCACGCACCTATCCCCATCGCCACAGAGGTCGCCAACACATCCTCGAGACTGATGAAGGGGTAAACGGCCCGGGATTGCCGGATTGACGTCGTCCAAGCCTTATCCCCACCACGTCTGACGCCCACGCACCTATCCCCATCGCCACAGAGGTCGCCAACACATCCTCGAGACTGATGAAGGGGTAAACGGCCCGGGATTGCCGGATTGACGTCGTCCAAGCCTTATCCCCACCACGTCTGACGCCCACGCACCTATCCCCATCGCCACAGAGGTCGCCAACACATCCTCGAGACTGATGAAGGGTAAACGGCCCGGGATTGCCGGATTGACGTCGTCCAAGCCTTATCCCCACCACGTCTGACGCCCACGCACCTATCCCCATCGCCACAGAGGTCGCCAACACATCCTCGAGACTGATGAAGGGGAAACGGCCCGGGATTGCCGGATTGACGTCGTCCAAGCCTTATCCCCACCACGTCTGACGCCCACGCACCTATCCCCATCGCCACAGAGGTCGCCAACACATCCTCGAGACTGATGAAGGGGGAAACGGCCCGGGGATTGCCGGATTGACGTCGTCCAAGCCTTATCCCCACAACGTCTGACGCCCACGCACCAATCCCCATCGCCACAGAGGTCGCCAACACATCCTCGAGACTGATGAAGGGTAAACGGCCCGGGGATTGCCGGATTGACGTCGTCCAAGCCTTTATCCCCACCACCTCTGACGCCCACGCACCTATCCCCATCGCCACAGAGGTCGCCAACACATCCTCGAGACTGATGAAGGGGTAAACGGCCCGGGGATTGCCGGATTGACGTCGTCCAAGCCTTATCCTCACCACGTCTGACGCCCACGCACCTATCCCCATCGCCACAGAGGTCGCCAACACATCCCCGAGACTGATGAAGGGGTAAACGGCCCGGGATTGCCGGATTGACGTCGTCCAAGCCTTATCCCCACCACGTCTGACGCCCACGCACCTATCCCCATCGCCACAGAGGTCGCCAACACATCCTCGAGACTGATGAAGGGGTAAACGGCCCGGGATTGCCGGATTGACGTCGTCCAAGCCTTATCCCCACCACGTCTGACGCCCACGCACCTATCCCCATCGCCACAGAGGTCGCCAACACATCCTCGAGACTGATGAAGGTAAACGGCCCGGGATTGCCGGATTGACGTCGTCCAAGCCTTATCCCCACCACGTCTGACGCCCACGCACCTATCCCCATCGCCACAGAGGTCGCCAACACATCCTCGAGACTGATGAAGGGGAAACGGCCCGGGGATTGCCGGATTGACGTCGTCCAAGCCTTTATCCCCACCACGTCTGACGCCCACGCACCTATCCCCATCGCCACAGAGGTCGCCAACACATCCCCGAGACTGATGAAGGGTAAACGGCCCGGGATTGCCGGATTGACGTCGTCCAAGCCTTATCCCCACCACGTCTGACGCCCACGCACCTATCCCCATCGCCACAGAGGTCGCCAACACATCCTCGAGACTGATGAAGGGGTAAACGGCCCGGGGATTGCCGGATTGACGTCGTCCAAGCCTTATCCCCACCACGTCTGACGCCCACGCACCTATCCCCATCGCCACAGAGGTCGCCAACACATCCTCGAGACTGATGAAGGGGTAAACGGCCTGGGATTGCCGGATTGACGTCGTCCAAGCCTTATCCCCACCACGTCTGACGCCCACGCACCTATCCCCATCGCCACAGAGGTCGCCAACACATCCCCGAGACTGATGAAGGGGTAAACGGCCCGGGATTGCCGGATTGACGTCGTCCAAGCCTTTATCCCCACCACGTCTGACGCCCACGCACCTATCCCCATCGCCACAGAGGTCGCCAACACATCCTCGAGACTGATGAAGGGGAAACGGCCTGGGATTGCCGGATTGACGTCGTCCAAGCCTTATCCCCACCACGTCTGACGCCCACGCACCTATCCCCATCGCCACAGAGGTCGCCAACACATCCTCGAGACTGATGAAGGGGTAAACGGCCCGGGATTGCCGGATTGACGTCGTCCAAGCCTTATCCCCACCACGTCTGACGCCCACGCACCTATCCCCATCGCCACAGAGGTCGCCAACACATCCTCGAGACTGATGAAGGGGAAACGGCCCGGGGATTGCCGGATTGACGTCGTCCAAGCCTTATCCCCACCACGTCTGACGCCCACGCACCTATCCCCATCGCCACAGAGGTCGCCAACACATCACCGAGACTGATGAAGGGTAAACGGCCCGGGATTGCCGGATTGACGTCGTCCAAGCCTTATCCCCACCACGTCTGACGCCCACGCACCTATCCCCATCGCCACAGAGGTCGCCAACACATCCTCGAGACTGATGAAGGGGAAACGGCCCGGGATTGCCGGATTGACGTCGTCCAAGCCTTATCCCCACCACGTCTGACGCCCACGCACCTATCCCCATCGCCAAAGAGGTCGCCAACACATCCTCGAGACTGATGAAGGGGTAAACGGCCCGGGATTGCCGGATTGACGTCGTCCAAGCCTTATCCCCACCACGTCTGACGCCCACGCACCTATCCCCATCGCCACAGAGGTCGCCAACACATCCTCGAGACTGATGAAGGGTAAACGGCCCGGGATTGCCGGATTGACGTCGTCCAAGCCTTATCCCCACCACGTCTGACGCCCACGCACCTATCCCCATCGCCATAGAGGTCGCCAACACATCCTCGAGACTGATGAAGGGGAAACGGCCCGGGATTGCCGGATTGACGTCGTCCAAGCCTTATCCCCACCACGTCTGACGCCCACGCACCTATCCCCATCGCCACAGAGGTCGCCAACACATCCTCGAGACTGATGAAGGGTAAACGGCCCGGGATTGCCGGATTGACGTCGTCCAAGCCTTATCCCCACCACGTCTGACGCCCACGCACCTATCCCCATCGCCACAGAGGTCGCCAACACATCCTCGAGACTGATGAAGGGGTAAACGGCCCGGGATTGCCGGATTGACGTCGTCCAAGCCTTATCCCCACCACGTCTGACGCCCACGCACCTATCCCCATCGCCACAGAGGTCGCCAACACATCCTCGAGACTGATGAAGGTAAACGGCCCGGGATTGCCGGATTGACGTCGTCCAAGCCTTATCCCCACCACGTCTGACGCCCACGCACCTATCCCCATCGCCACAGAGGTCGCCAACACATCCCCGAGACTGATGAAGGTAAACGGCCCGGGATTGCCGGATTGACGTCGTCCAAGCCTTATCCCCACCACGTCTGACGCCCACGCACCTATCCCCATCGCCACAGAGGTCGCCAACACATCCTCGAGACTGATGAAGGGGTAAACGGCCTGGGATTGCCGGATTGACGTCGTCCAAGCCTTATCCCCACCACGTCTGACGCCCACGCACCTATCCCCATCGCCACAGAGGTCGCCAACACATCCTCGAGACTGATGAAGGGGGAAACGGCCCGGGATTGCCGGATTGACGTCGTCCAAGCCTTATCCCCACCACGTCTGACGCCCACGCACCTATCCCCATCGCCACAGAGGTCGCCAACACATCCTCGAGACTGATGAAGGGGAAACGGCCTGGGGATTGCCGGATTGACGTCGTCCAAGCCTTTATCCCCACCACGTCTGACGCCCACGCACCTATCCCCATCGCCACAGAGGTCGCCAACACATCCTCGAGACTGATGAAGGGGGAAACGGCCCGGGATTGCCGGATTGACGTCGTCCAAGCCTTATCCCCACCACGTCTGACGCCCACGCACCTATCCCCATCGCCACAGAGGTCGCCAACACATCCCCGAGACTGATGAAGGGGAAACGGCCCGGGATTGCCGGATTGACGTCGTCCAAGCCTTATCCCCACCACGTCTGACGCCCACGCACCTATCCCCATCGCCACAGAGGTCGCCAACACATCCTCGAGACTGATGAAGGGTAAACGGCCCGGGATTGCCGGATTGACGTCGTCCAAGCCTTATCCCCACCACGTCTGACGCCCACGCACCTATCCCCATCGCCACAGAGGTCGCCAACACATCAACGAGACAGCTGAGGGGGGAAACGGCCCGGGGATTGCCGGAGTGACGTCGTCCAAGCCTTATCGCCACCACGTGTGGCGCCCACGCACCTATCCCCATCGCCACAGAGGTCGCCAACACATCCTCGAGACTGATGAAGGGGTAACCGCCCCGGGATTGCCGGATTGACGTCGTCCAAGCCTTATCCCCACCACGTCTGACGCCCACGCACCTATCCCCATCGCCACAGAGGTCGCCAACACATCCCCGAGACTGATGAAGGGGGAAACGGCCCGGGGATTGCCGGATTGACGTCGTCCAAGCCTTATCCCCACCACGTCTGACGCCCACGCACCTATCCCCATCGCCACAGAGGTCGCCAACACATACACGAGACTGATGAAGGGGTAAACGGCCCGGGGATTGCCGGATTGACGTCGTCCAAGCCTTATCCCCACCACGTCTGACGCCCACGCACCTATCCCCATCGCCACAGAGGTCGCCAACACATCCCCGAGACTGATGAAGGGGAAACGGCCCGGGATTGCCGGATTGACGTCGTCCAAGCCTTATCCCCACCACGTCTGACGCCCACGCACCTATCCCCATCGCCACAGAGGTCGCCAACACATCTTCGAGACTGATGAAGGGGTAAACGGCCCGGGGATTGCCGGATTGACGTCGTCCAAGCCTTATCCCCACCACGTCTGACGCCCACGCACCTATCCCCATCGCCACAGAGGTCGCCAACACATCCCCGAGACTGATTAAGGGGGAAACGGCACTGGGATTGCCGGATTGACGTCGTCCAAGCCATATCCTCACCACGTCTGACGCCCACGCACCTATCCCCATCGCCACAGAGGTCGCCAACACATCCTCGAGACTGATGAAGGGGTAAACGGCCCGGGATTGCCGGATTGACGTCGTCCAAGCCTTATCCCCACCACGTCTGACGCCCACGCACCTATCCCCATCGCCACAGAGGTCGCCAACACATCCTCGAGACTGATGAAGGGGGAAACGGCCCGGGATTGCCGGATTGACGTCGTCCAAGCCTTATCCCCACCACGTCTGACGCCCACGCACCTATCCCCATCGACAGAGAGGACGCGAACACATCCTCGAGACTGATGAAGGGGGAAACGGCCCGGGATTGCCGGATTGACGTCGTCCAAGCCTTATCCCCACCACGTCTGACGCCCACGCACCTATCCCCATCGCCACAGAGGTCGCCAACACATCCTCGAGACTGATGAAGGGGAAACGGCCCGGGATTGCCGGATTGACGTCGTCCAAGCCTTATCCCCACCACGTCTGACGCCCACGCACCTATCCCCATCGCCACAGAGGTCGCCAACACATCCACGATAAAGAACAATCCCGAAAAGGCCACGGGATTGCCGGATTGACGTCGTCCAAGCCTTATCCCCACCACGTCTGACGCCCACGCACCTATCCCCATCGCCACAGAGGTCGCCAACACATCCTCGAGACTGATGAAGGTAAACGGCCCGGGATTGCCGGATTGAGGTCGTCCAAGCCTTATCCCCACCACGTCTGACGCCCACGCACCTATCCCCATCGCCACAGAGGTCGCCAACACATCCTCGAGACTGATGAAGGGGGAAACGGCCTGGGATTGCCGGATTGACGTCGTCCAAGCCTTATCCCCACCACGTCTGACGCCCACGCACCTATCCCCATCGCCACAGAGGTCGCCAACACATCCTCGAGACTGATGAAGGGGAAACGGCCCGGGATTGCCGGATTGACGTCGTCCAAGCCTTATCCCCACCACGTCTGACGCCCACGCACCTATCCCCATCGCCACAGAGGTCGCCAACACATCCTCGAGACTGATGAAGGGGAAACGGCCCGGGATTGCCGGATTGACGTCGTCCAAGCCTTTATCCCCACCACGTCTGACGCCCACGCACCTATCCCCATCGCCACAGAGGTCGCCAACACATCCTCGAGACTGATGAAGGGGAAACGGCCCGGGATTGCCGGATTGACGTCGTCCAAGCCTTATCCCCACCACGTCTGACGCCCACGCACCTATCCCCATCGCCACAGAGGTCGCCAACACATCCTCGAGACTGATGAAGGGGTAAACGGCCTGGGATTGCCGGATTGACGTCGTCCAAGCCTTATCCCCACCACGTCTGACGCCCACGCACCTATCCCCATCGCCACAGAGGTCGCCAACACATCCTCGAGACTGATGAAGGGGTAAACGGCCCGGGATTGCCGGATTGACGTCGTCCAAGCCTTATCCCCACCACGTCTGACGCCCACGCACCTATCCGCGTCGCCACGGAGGTCGCCAACACATCCTCGAGACTGATGAAGGTAAACGGCCCGGGATTGCCGGATTGACGTCGTCCAAGCCTTATCCCCACCACGTCTGACGCCCACGCACCTATCCCCATCGCCACAGAGGTCGCCAACACATCCCCGAGACTGATGAAGGGGTAAACGGCCCGGGATTGCCGGATTGACGTCGTCCAAGCCTTTATCCCCACCACGTCTGACGCCCACGCACCTATCCCCATCGCCACAGAGGTCGCCCACCCATCTACGAGTCTTATGTAGTTGTTACCGGTGCTGGTATTGCCTGATTGACGTCGTCCAAGCCTTATCCCCACCACGTCTGACGCCCACGCACCTATCCCCATCGCCACAGAGGTCGCCAACACATCCTCGAGACTGATGAAGGGGAAACGGCCCGGGATTGCCGGATTGACGTCGTCCAAGCCTTTATCCCCACCACGTCTGACGCCCACGCACCTATCCCCATCGCCACAGAGGTCGCCAACACATCCTCGAGACTGATGAAGGGGTAAACGGCCCGGGATTGCCGGATTGACGTCGTCCAAGCCTTATCCCCACCACGTCTGACGCCCACGCACCTATCCCCATCGCCACAGAGGTCGCCAACACATCCTCGAGACTGATGAAGGGGTAAACGGCCCGGGATTGACGGATTGACGTCGTCCAAGCCTTATCCCCACCACGTCTGACGCCCACGCACCTATCCCCATCGCCACAGAGGTCGCCAACACATCCCCGAGACTGATGAAGGGGTAAACGGCACGGGCAATGCCGGATAGGCGACCGCCAACCCATCTCCCCACCCCGTATGACGCCCACGCACCTATCCCCCTCGCCACAGAGGTCGCCAACACATCCTCGAGACTGATGAAGGGGGAAACGGCCCGGGGATTGCCGGATTGACGTCGTCCAAGCCTTTATCCCCACCACGTCTGACGCCCACGCACCTATCCCCATCGCCACAGAGGTCGCCAACACATCCCCGAGACTGATGAAGGGGAAACGGCCCGGGATTGCCGGATTGACGTCGTCCAAGCCTTTATCCCCACCACGTCTGACGCCCACGCACCTATCCCCATCGCCACAGAGGTCGCCAACACATCCTCGAGACTGATGAAGGGGAAACGGCCCGGGATTGCCTGATTGACGTCGTCCAAGCCTTATCCCCACCACGTCTGACGCCCACGCACCTATCCCCATCGCCACAGAGGTCGCCAACACATCCCCGAGACTGATGAAGGGGGAAACGGCCGGATTGACGTCGTCCAAGCCTTATCCCCACCACGTCTGACGCCCACGCACCTATCCCCATCGCCACAGAGGTCGCCAACACATCTCCGAGACTGATGAAGGGTAAACGGCCCGGGATTGCCGGATTGACGTCGTCCAAGCCTTATCCCCACCACGTCTGACGCCCACGCACCTATCCCCATCGCCACAGAGGTCGCCAACACATCCTCGAGACTGATGAAGGGGTAAACGGCCTGGGATTGCCGGATTGACGTCGTCCAAGCCTTATCCCCACCACGTCTGACGCCCACGCACCTATCCCCATCGCCACAGAGGTCGCCAACACATCCTCGAGACTGATGAAGGGGTAAACGGCCTGGGATTGCCGGATTGACGTCGTCCAAGCCTTTATCCCCACCACGTCTGACGCCCACGCACCTATCCCCATCGCCACAGAGGTCGCCAACACATCCTCGAGACTGATGAAGGGGTAAACGGCCCGGGATTGCCGGATTGACGTCGTCCAAGCCTTATCCCCACCACGTCTGACGCCCACGCACCTATCCCCATCGCCACAGAGGTCGCCAACACATCCTCGAGACTGATGAAGGGGTAAACGGCCCGGGATTGCCGGATTGACGTCGTCCAAGCCTTATCCCCACCACGTCTGACGCCCACGCACCTATCCCCATCGCCACAGAGGTCGCCAACACATCCTCGAGACTGATGAAGGGGTAAACGGCCCGGGATTGCCGGATTGACGTCGTCCAAGCCTTTATCCCCACCACGTCTGACGCCCACGCACCTATCCCCATCGCCACAGAGGTCGCCAACACATCCCCGAGACTGATGAAGGGGAAACGGCCCGGGATTGCCGGATTGACGTCGTCCAAGCCTTATCCCCACCACGTCTGACGCCCACGCACCTATCCCCATCGCCACAGAGGTCGCCAACACATCCCCGAGACTGATGAAGGGGAAACGGCCCGGGATTGCCGGATTGACGTCGTCCAAGCCTTATCCCCACCACGTCTGACGCCCACGCACCTATCCCCATCGCCACAGAGGTCGCCAACACATCCTCGAGACTGATGAAGGGGAAACGGCCTGGGATTGCCGGATTGACGTCGTCCAAGCCTTATCCCCACCACGTCTGACGCCCACGCACCTATCCCCATCGCCACAGAGGTCGCCAACACATCCCCGAGACTGATGAAGGGGAAACGGCCCGGGATTGCCGGATTGACGTCGTCCAAGCCTTATCCCCACCACGTCTGACGCCCACGCACCTATCCCCATCGCCACAGAGGTCGCCAACACATCCTCGAGACTGATGAAGGGGGAACGGCCCGGGATTGCCGGATTGACGTCGTCCAAGCCTTATCCCCACCACGTCTGACGCCCACGCACCTATCCCCATCGCCACAGAGGACGACAACACATCCTCGAGACTGATGAAGGGGTAAACGGCCTGGGATTGCCGGATTGACGTCGTCCAAGCCTTATCCCCACCACGTCTGACGCCCACGCACCTATCCCCATCGCCACAGAGGTCGCCAACACATCCCCGAGACTGGAGAACGGGTAAACTCCCGGCACAATGCCTGATTGACGTCGTCCAAGACTTATCCCCACCACGTCTGACGCCCACGCACCTATCCCCATCGCCACAGAGGTCGCCAACACATCCTCGAGACTGATGAAGGGTAAACGGCCCGGGATTGCCGGATTGACGTCGTCCAAGCCTTATCCCCACCACGTCTGACGCCCACGCACCTATCCCCATCGCCACACAGGTCGCCAACACATCCTCGAGACTGATGAAGGGGGAAACGGCCCGGGATTGCCGGATTGACGTCGTCCAAGCCTTATCCCCACCACGTCTGACGCCCACGCACCTATCCCCATCGCCACAGAGGTCGCCAACACATCCTCGAGACTGATGAAGGGGTAAACGGCCCGGGATTGCCGGATTGACGTCGTCCAAGCCTTATCCCCACCACGTCTGACGCCCACGCACCTATCCCCATCGCCACAGAGGTCGCCAACACATCCCCGAGACTGATGAAGGGTAAACGGCCCGGGATTGCCGGATTGACGTCGTCCAAGCCTTATCCCCACCACGTCTGACGCCCACGCACCTATCCCCATCGCCACAGAGGTCGCCAACACATCCTCCGAGACTGATGAAGGGGTAAACGGCCCGGGATTGCCGGATTGACGTCGTCCAAGCCTTATCCCCACCACGTCTGACGCCCACGCACCTATCCCCATCGCCACAGAGGTCGCCAACACATCCTCGAGACTGATGAAGGGTAAACGGCCCGGGATTGCCGGATTGACGTCGTCCAAGCCTTATCCCCACCACGTCTGACGCCCACGCACCTATCCCCATCGCCACAGAGGTCGCCAACACATCCTCGAGACTGATGAAGGTAAACGGCCCGGGATTGCCGGATTGACGTCGTCCAAGCCTTATCCCCACCACGTCTGACGCCCACGCACCTATCCCCATCGCAACAGAGGTCGCCAACACATCCTCGAGACTGATGAAGGGGAAACGGCCCGGGATTGCCGGATTGACGTCGTCCAAGCCTTTATCCCCACCACGTCTGACGCCCACGCACCTATCCCCATCGCCACAGAGGTCGCCAACACATCCCCGAGACTGATGAAGGGTAAACGGCCCGGGATTGCCGGATTGACGTCGTCCAAGCCTTATCCCCACCACGTCTGACGCCCACGCACCTATCCCCATCGCCACAGAGGTCGCCAACACATCCTCGAGACTGATGAAGGGGAAACGGCCCGGGATTGCCGGATTGACGTCGTCCAAGCCTTATCCCCACCACGTCTGACGCCCACGCACCTATCCCCATCGCCACAGAGGTCGCCAACACATCCTCGAGACTGATGAAGGGGTAAACGGCCCGGGATTGCCGGATTGACGTCGTCCAAGCCTTATCCCCACCACGTCTGACGCCCACGCACCTATCCCCATCGCCACAGAGGTCGCCAACACATCCTCGAGACTGATGAAGGGGTAAACGGCCCGGGATTGCCGGATTGACGTCGTCCAAGCCTTATCCCCACCACGTCTGACGCCCACGCACCTATCCCCATCGCCACAGAGGTCGCCAACACATCCTCGAGACTGATGAAGGGTAAACGGCCCGGGATTGCCGGATTGACGTCGTCCAAGCCTTATCCCCACCACGTCTGACGCCCACGCACCTATCCCCATCGCCACAGAGGTCGCCAACACATCCCCGAGACTGATGAAGGGGTAAACGGCCCGCGGATTGCCGGATTGACGTCGTCCAAGCCTTATCCCCACCACGTCTGACGCCCACGCACCTATCCCCATCGCCACAGAGGTCGCCAACACATCCCCGAGACTGATGAAGGGCGAACACCCCCCTGGAATCCAGGATAGACGTCGACCAAGCCTTATCCCCACCACGTCTGACGCCCACGCACCTCTGCCCATCGCCACAGAGGTCGCGAACACATCCTCGAGACTGATGAAGGGTAAACGGCCCGGGATTGCCGGATTGACGTCGTCCAAGCCTTATCCCCACCACGTCTGACGCCCACGCACCTATCCCCATCGCCACAGAGGTCGCCAACACATCCCCGAGACTGATGAAGGGGGAAACGGCCCGGGGATTGCCGGATTGACGTCGTCCAAGCCTTATCCCCACCACGTCTGACGCCCACGCACCTATCCCCATCGCCACAGAGGTCGCCAACACATCCACGAGACTGATGAAGGGTAAACGGCCCGGGATTGCCGGATTGACGTCCTCCAAGCCATTCCGAAACCACGTCTGACGCCCACGCACCTATCCCCATCGCCACAGAGGTCGCCAACACATCCCCGAGACTGATGAAGGGGTAAACGGCCCGGGGATTGCCGGATTGACGTCGTCCAAGCCATATCCCCACCACGTCTGACGCCCACGCACCTATCCCCATCGCCACAGAGGTCGCCAACACATCCCCGAGACTGATGAAGGTAAACGGCCCGGGATTGCCGGATTGACGTCGTCCAAGCCTTATCCCCACCACCTCTGACGCCCACGCACCTATGCCCATCGCCACAGAGGTCGCCAACACATCCTCGAGACTGATGAAGGGTAAACGGCCCGGGATTGCCGGATTGACGTCGTCCAAGCCTTATCCCCACCACGTCTGACGCCCACGCACCTATCCCCATCGCCACAGAGGTCGCCAACACATCCCCGAGACTGATGAAGGGGTAAACGGCCGGATTGACGTCGTCCAAGCCTTATCCCCACCACGTCTGACGCCCACGCACCTATCCCCATCGCCACAGATCTGCCCAGCACAGACGCGGGACTGATGGTGGGGGACGCGGCGCGGGGATTGCAGGATTGACGTCGTCCAAGCCTTATCCCCACCACGTCTGACGCCCACGCACCTATCCCCATCGCCACAGAGGTCGCCAACACATCCTCCGAGACTGATGAAGGGGAAACGGCCCGGGATTGCCGGATTGACGTCGTCCAAGCCTTTATCCCCACCACGTCTGACGCCCACGCACCTATCCCCATCGCCACAGAGGTCGCCAACACATCCTCGAGACTGATGAAGGTAAACGGCCCGGGATTGCCGGATTGACGTCGTCCAAGCCTTATCCCCACCACGTCTGACGCCCACGCACCTATCCCCATCGCCACAGAGGTCGCCAACACATCCCCGAGACTGATGAAGGGGTAAACGGCCCGGGGATTGCCGGATTGACGTCGTCCAAGCCTTATCCCCACCACGTCTGACGCCCACGCACCTATCCCCATCGCCACAGAGGTCGCCAACACATCCCCGAGACTGATGAAGGGGTAAACGGCCCGGGATTGCCGGATTGACGTCGTCCAAGCCTTTATCCCCACCACGTCTGACGCCCACGCACCTATCCCCATCGCCACAGAGGTCGCCAACACATCCCCGAGACTGATGAAGGGTAAACGGCCCGGGATTGCCGGATTGACGTCGTCCAAGCCTTATCCCCACCACGTCTGACGCCCACGCACCTATCCCCATCGCCACAGAGGTCGCCAACACATCCTCGAGACTGATGAAGGGGAAACGGCCCGGGATTGCCGGATTGACGTCGTCCAAGCCTTATCCCCACCACGTCTGACGCCCACGCACCTATCCCCATCGCCACAGAGGTCGCCAACACATCCTCCGAGACTGATGAAGGTAAACGGCCCGGGATTGCCGGATTGACGTCGTCCAAGCCTTATCCCCACCACGTCTGACGCCCACGCACCGATCCCCATCGCCACCGAGGTCGCCTACTCCTCCTCTTTAGTGTGGTAGGGGTAAACGGCCCGGGGATTGCCGGATTGACGTCGTCCAAGCCTTATCCCCACCACGTCTGACGCCCACGCACCTATCCCCATCGCCACAGAGGTCGCCAACACATCCTCGAGACTGATGAAGGGGTAAACGGCCCGGGATTGCCGGATTGACGTCGTCCAAGCCTTATCCCCACCACGTCTGACGCCCACGCACCTATCCCCATCGCCACAGAGGTCGCCAACACATCCTCCGAGACTGATGAAGGGAAACGGCCCGGGATTGCCGGATTGACGTCGTCCAAGCCTTATCCCCACCACGTCTGACGCCCACGCACCTATCCCCATCGCCACAGAGGTCGCCAACACATCCCCGAGACTGATGAAGGGGAAACGGCCCGGGATTGCCGGATTGACGTCGTCCAAGCCTTTATCCCCACCACGTCTGACGCCCACGCACCTATCCCCATCGCCACAGAGGTCGCCAACACATCCTCGAGACTGATGAAGGGTAAACGGCCCGGGATTGCCGGATTGACGTCGTCCAAGCCTTATCCCCACCACGTCTGACGCCCACGCACCTATCCCCATCGCCACAGAGGTCGCCAACACATCCTCGAGACTGATGAAGGGGTAAACGGCCCGGGATTGCCGGATTGACGTCGTCCAAGCCTTATCCCCACCACGTCTGACGCCCACGCACCTATCCCCATCGCCACAGAGGTCGCCAACACATCCCCGAGACTGATGAAGGGTAAACGGCCCGGGGATTGCCGGATTGACGTCGTCCAAGCCTTATCCCCACCACGTCTGACGCCCACGCACCTATCCCCATCGCCACAGAGGTCGCCAACACATCCTCGAGACTGATGAAGGGGTAAACGGCCCGGGATTGCCGGATTGACGTCGTCCAAGCCTTTATCCCCACCACGTCTGACGCCCACGCACCTATCCCCATCGCCACAGAGGTCGCCAACACATCCTCGAGACTGATGAAGGGGTAAACGGCCCGGGATTGCCGGATTGACGTCGTCCAAGCCTTATCCCCACCACGTCTGACGCCCACGCACCTATCCCCATCGCCACAGAGGTCGCCAACACATCCCCGAGACTGATGAAGGGGAAACGGCCCGGGATTGCCGGATTGACGTCGTCCAAGCCTTATCCCCACCACGTCTGACGCCCACGCACCTATCCCCATCGCCACAGAGGTCGCCAACACATCCCCGAGACTGATGAAGGGGAAACGGCCCGGGATTGCCGGATTGACGTCGTCCAAGCCTTATCCCCACCACGTCTGACGCCCACGCACCTATCCCCATCGCCACAGAGGTCGCCAACACATCCCCGAGACTGATGAAGGGGTAAACGGCCCGTGTATTGGAGGTTTGACGTCGTCCAAGCCTTATCCCCACCACGTCTGACGCCCACGCACCTATCCCCATCGCCACAGAGGTCGCCAACACATCCACGACACAGATGAAGGGGGAACCGGCCCGGGGATTGCCGGATTGACGTCGTCCAAGCCTTATCCCCACCACGTCTGACGCCCACGCACCTATCCCCATCGCCACAGAGGTCGCCAACACATCCTCGAGACTGATGAAGGGGAAACGGCCCGGGATTGCCGGATTGACGTCGTCCAAGCCTTATCCCCACCACGTCTGACGCCCACGCACCTATCCCCATCGCCACAGAGGTCGCCAACACATCCCCGAGACTGATGAAGCGGTAAACGGCCCGGGGATTTCCGGATTGACGTCGTCCAAGCCTTATCCCCACCACGTCTGACGCCCACGCACCTATCCCCATCGCCACAGAGGTCGCCAACACATCCCCGAGACTGATGAAGCGTAAAAAAGCCCCGGGATTGCCGTATAGACGTCGTCCAAGCCTTATCCCCACCACGTCTGACGCCCACGCACCTATCCCCATCGCCACAGAGGTCGCCAACACATCCTCGAGACTGATGAAGGGTAAACGGCCCGGGATTGCCGGATTGACGTCGTCCAAGCCTTATCCCCACCACGTCTGACGCCCACGCACCTATCCCCATCGCCACAGAGGTCGCCAACACATCCCCGAGACTGATGAAGGGGTAAACGGTGCCGGATTGACGTCGTCCAAGCCTTATCCCCACCACGTCTGACGCCCACGCACCTATCCCCATCGCCACAGAGGTCGCCAACACATCCCCGAGACTGATGAAGGGGAAACGGCCCGGGATTGCCGGATTGACGTCGTCCAAGCCTTATCCCCACCACGTCTGACGCCCACGCACCTATCCCCATCGCCACAGAGGTCGCCAACACATCCTCGAGACTGATGAAGGTAAACGGCCCGGGGATTGCCGGATTGACGTCGTCCAAGCCTTATCCCCACCACGTCTGACGCCCACGCACCTATCCCCATCGCCACAGAGGTCGCAAACACATCCTCCGAGACTGATGAAGGGTAAACGGCCCGGGATTGCCGGATTGACGTCGTCCAAGCCTTATCCCCACCACGTCTGACGCCCACGCACCGATCCCCATCGCCACAGAGGTCGCCAACACATCCTCGAGACTGATGAAGGGTAAACGGCCCGGGATTGCCGGTTTGACGTCGTCCAAGCCTTATCCCCACCACGTCTGACGCCCACGCACCTATCCCCATCGCCACAGAGGTCGCCAACACATCTCCGAGACTGATGAAGGGGTAAACGGCCCGGGGATTGCCGGATTGACGTCGTCCAAGCCTTATCCCCACCACGTCTGACGCCCACGCACCTATCCCCATCGCCACAGAGGTCGCCAACACATCCCCGAGACTGATGAAGGGTAAACGGCCCGGGATTGCCGGATTGACGTCGTCCAAGCCTTATCCCCACCACGTCTGACGCCCACGCACCTATCCCCATCGCCACAGAGGTCGCCAACACATCCTCGAGACTGATGAAGGGTAAACGGCCCGGGATTGCCGGATTGACGTCGTCCAAGCCTTTATCCCCACCACGTCTGACGCCCACGCACCTATCCCCATCGCCACAGAGGTCTCCAAGACATCCTCCGAGACTGATGAAGGGTAAACGGCCCGGGATTGCCGGATTGACGTCGTCCAAGCCTTTATCCCCACCACGTCTGACGCCCACGCACCTATCCCCATCGCCACAGAGGTCGCCAACACATCCCCGAGACTGATGAAGGGGTAAACGGCCCGGGGATTGCCGGATTGACGTCGTCCAAGCCTTATCCCCACCACGTCTGACGCCCACGCACCTATCCCCATCGCCACAGAGGTCGCCAACACATCCACGAGACTGATGAAGGGTAAACGGCCCGGGATTGCCGGATTGACGTCGTCCAAGCCTTATCCCCACCACGTCTGACGCCCACGCACCTATCCCCATCGCCACAGAGGTCGCCAACACATACCCGAGACTGATGAAGGGGTAAACGGCCCGGGGATTGCCGGATTGACGTCGTCCAAGCCTTATCCCCACCACGTCTGACGCCCACGCACCTATCCCCATCGCCACAGAGGTCGCCAACACATCCTCGAGACCGATAAAGAGGTAAACGGCCCGGGATTGCCGGATTGACGTCGTCCAAGCCTTATCCCCACCCCGTTTGACGCCCACCCCCCTAGCCCCATCGCCCATCGCCACGGAGGTCCCCAACACATCCCCGAGAGTGATTAAGGGGGAAACGTCCATGGTATTGCCGGATTGACGTCGTCCAAGCCTTATCCCCACCACGTCTGACGCCCACGCACCTATCCCCATCGCCACAGAGGTCGCCAACACATCCTCGAGACTGATGAAGGGTAAACGGCCCGGGATTGCCGGATTGACGTCGTCCAAGCCTTATCCCCACCACGTCTGACGCCCACGCACCTATCCCCATCGCCACAGAGGTCGCCAACACATCCTCGAGACTGATGAAGGGTAAACGGCCCGGGATTGCCGGATTGACGTCGTCCAAGCCTTATCCCCACCACGTCTGACGCCCACGCACCTATCCCCATCGCCACAGAGGTCGCCAACACATCCTCGAGACTGATGAAGGGGTAAACGGCCCGGGATTGCCGGATTGACGTCGTCCAAGCCTTATCCCCACCACGTCTGACGCCCACGCACCTATCCCCATCGCCACAGAGGTCGCCAACACATCCACGAGACTGATGAAGGGGTAAACGGCCCGGGGATTGCCGGATTGACGTCGTCCAAGCCTTATCCCCACCACGTCTGACGCCCACGCACCTATCCCCATCGCCACAGAGGTCGCCAACACATCCCCGAGACTGATGAAGGGGTAAACGGCCCGGGGATTGCCGGATTGACGTCGTCCAAGCCTTATCCCCACCACGTCTGACGCCCACGCACCTATCCCCATCGCCACAGAGGTCGCCAACACATCCCCGAGACTGATGAAGAGGTAAACAACCCGGGGATTGCCGGATTGACGTCGTCCAAGCCTTATCCCCACCACGTCTGACGCCCACGCACCTATCCCCATCGCCACAGAGGTCGCCAACACATCCCCGAGACTGATGAAGGGGTAAACGGCCCGGGGATTGCCGGATTGACGTCGTCCAAGCCTTATCCCCACCACGTCTGACGCCCACGCACCTATCCCCATCGCCACAGAGGTCGCCAACACATCCCCGAGACTGATGAAGGGTAAAAAGTCCCGTGGCGTGCCGTATTGACGTCGTCCAAGCCTTATCCCCACCACGTCTGACGCCCACGCACCTATGCCCATCGCCACAGAGGTCGCCAACACATCCTCGAGACTGATGAAGGGTAAACGGCCCGGGGATTGCCGGATTGACGTCGTCCAAGCCTTATCCCCACCACGTCTGACGCCCACGCACCTATCCCCATCGCCACAGAGGTCGCCAACACATCCCCGAGACTGATGAAGGGGTAAACGGCCCGGGGATTGCCGGATTGACGTCGTCCAAGCCTTATCCCCACCACGTCTGACGCCCACGCACCTATCCCCATCGCCACAGAGGTCGCCAACACATCCCCGAGACTGATGACGGGGGACCCGGCCCGGGGATTGCCGGATTGACGTCGTCCAAGCCTTATCCCCACCACGTCTGACGCCCACGCACCTATCCCCATCGCCACAGAGGTCGCCAACACATCCCCAAGACTGATGAAGGGGTAAACGGCCCGGGGATTGCCGGATTGACGCCGTCCAAGCCTTATCCCCACCACGTCTGACGCCCACGCACCTATCCCCATCGCCACAGAGGTCGCCAACACATCCCCGAGACTGATGAAGGGGTAAACGGCCCGATTGCCGGATTGACGTCGTCCAAGCCTTATCCCCACCACGTCTGACGCCCACGCACCTATCCCCATCGCCACAGAGGTCGCCAACACATCCCCGAGACCGATGAAGGGTGAAACGGCCCGGTGATTGCCGGATTGACGTCGTCCAAGCCTTATCCCCACCACGTCTGACGCCCACGCACCTATCCCCATCGCCACAGAGGTCGCCAACACATCCCCGAGACCGATGAAGGGGTAAACGGCCCGGGGATTGCCGGATTGACGTCGTCCAAGCCTTATCCCCACCACGTCTGACGCCCACGCACCTATCCCCATCGCCACAGAGGTCGCCAACACATCCCCGAGACTGATGAAGGGGTAAACGGCCGGATTGACGTCGTCCAAGCCTTATCCCCACCACGTCTGCCGCCCACGCACCTCTCCCCATCGCCACAGAGGTCGCCAACACATCCCCGAGACGGATGAAGCCCGCAACCGCTCCGGTACTGCCGGATTGACGTCGTCCAAGCCTTATCCCCACCACGTCTGACGCCCACGCACCTATCCCCATCGCCACAGAGGTCGCCAACACATCCTCGAGACTGATGAAGGGGTAAACGGCCCGGGATTGCCGGATTGACGTCGTCCAAGCCTTATGCCCACCACGTCTGACGCCCACGCACCTATCCCCATCGCCACGGAGGTCGCCAACACATCCTCCGAGACTGATGAAGGGAAACGGCCTGGGATTGCCGGATTGACGTCGTCCAAGCCTTATTCCCACCACGTCTGACGCCCACGCACCTATCCCCATCGCCACAGAGGTCGCCAACACATCCTCGAGACTGATGAAGGGTAAACGGCCCGGGATTGCCGGATTGACGTCGTCCAAGCCTTATCCCCACCACGTCTGACGCCCACGCACCTATCCCCATCGCCACAGAGGTCGCCAACACATCCTCGAGACTGATGAAGGGTAAACGGCCCGGGATTGCCGGATTGACGTCGTCCAAGCCTTATCCCCACCACGTCTGACGCCCACGCACCTATCCCCATCGCCACAGAGGTCGCCAACACATCCCCGAGACTGATGAAGGGGTAAACGGCCCGGGGATTGCCGGATTGACGTCGTCCAAGCCTTATCCCCACCACGTCTGACGCCCACGCACCTATCCCCATCGCCACAGAGGTCGCCAACACATCCCCGAGACTGATGAAGGGGTAAACGGCCCGGGATTGCCGGATTGACGTCGTCCAAGCCTTTATCCCCACCACGACTGACGCCCACGCACCTATCCCCATCGCCACAGAGGTCGCCAACACATCCTCGAGACTGATGAAGGTAAACGGCCCGGGATTGCCGGATTGACGTCGTCCAAGCCTTTATCCCCACCACGTCTGACGCCCACGCACCTATCCCCATCGCCACAGAGGTCGCCAACACATCCCCGAGACTGATGAAGGGTAAACGGCCCGGGATTGCCGGATTGACGTCGTCCAAGCCTTATCCCCACCACGTCTGACGCCCACGCACCTATCCCCATCGCCACAGAGGTCGCCAACACATCCCCGAGACTGATGAAGGTTCAAACGGCCCGGGGATTGCCGGATTGACGTCGTCCAAGCCTTATCCCCACCACGTCTGACGCCCACGCACCTATCCCCATCGCCACAGAGGTCGCCAACACATCCCCGAGACTGATGAAGGGGTAAACGGCCCGGGGATTGCCGGATTGACGTCGTCCAAGCCTTATCCCCACCACGTCTGACGCCCACGCACCTATCCCCATCGCCACAGAGGTCGCCAACACATCCCCGAGACTGATGAAGGGTAAACGGCCCGGGGATTGCCGGATTGACGTCGTCCAAGCCTTATCCCCACCACGTCTGACGCCCACGCACCTATCCCCATCGCCACAGAGGTCGCCAACACATCCTCGAGACCGATGAAGGGTAAACGGCCCGGGATCGCCGGATTGACGTCGTCCAAGCCTTATCCCCACCACGTCTGACGCCCACGCACCTATCCCCATCGCCACAGAGGTCGCCAACACATCCTCGAGACTGATGAAGGGTAAACGGCCCGGGAGTGCCGGATTGACGTCGTCCAAGCCTTATCCCCACCACGTCTGACGCCCACGCACCTATCCCCATCGCCACAGAGGTCGCCAACACATCCCCGAGACTGATGAATGGGTAAACGGCCAGGGGTTTGCGGGTTTGACGTCGTCCAAGCCTTATCCCACCACGTCTGACGCCCACGCACCTATCCCCATCGCCACAGAGGTCGCCAACACATCCCCGAGACTGATGAAGGGGTAAACGGCCCGGGGATTGCCGGATTGACGTCGTCCAAGCCTTATCCCCACCACGTCTGACGCCCACGCACCTATCCCCATCGCCACAGAGGTCGCCAACACATCCTCGAGACTGATGAAGGTAAACGGCCCGGGGATTGCCGGATTGACGTCGTCCAAGCCTTATCCCCACCACGTCTGACGCCCACGCACCTATCCCCATCGCCACAGAGGTCGCCAACACATCCCCGAGACCGATGAAGGGGTAAACGGCCGGATTGACGTCGTCCAAGCCTTATCTCACCACCACGTCTGACGCCCACGCACCTATCCCCATCGCCACAGAGGTCGCCCACCCCTCCCCGAGACTGATGTCGGGGTACACGGCCGGATTGACGTCGTCCAAGCCTTATCCCCACCACGTCTGACGCCCACGCACCTATCCCCATCGCCACAGAGGTCGCCAACACATCCCCGAGACTGATGAAGGGGGAAAACGCCCCGGGATTGCCCGATTTACGTCGTCCAAACCATATACCCACCACCTCTGACGCCCACGCACCTATCCCCATCGCCACAGAGGTCGCCAACACATCCTCGAGACTGATGAAGGGTAAACGGCCCGGGGATTGCCGGATTGACGTCGTTCCAAGCCTTTATCCCCACCACGTCTGACGCCCACGCACCTATCCCCATCGCCACAGAGGTCGCCAACACATCCCCGAGACCGATGAAGGGGTAAACGGCCGGATTGACGTCGTCCAAGCCTTATCCCCACCACGTCTGACGCCCACGCACCTATCCCCATCGCCACAGAGGTCGCCAACACATGACCTACACACGTGACAACGAAATCGGCCCGGGGATTGCCGGATTGACGTCGTCCAAGCCTTATCCCCACCACGTCTGACGCCCACGCACCTATCCCCATCGCCACAGAGGTCGCCAACACATCCCCGAGACTGATGAAGGGGTAAACGGCCCGGGGATTACCGGATTGACGCCGTCCAAGCCTTATCCACCACGTCTGACGCCCACGCACCTATCCCCATCGCCACAGAGGTCGCCAACACATCCCCGAGACCGATGAAGGGGTAAACGGCCCGGGGATTGCCGGATTGACGTCGTCCAAGCCTTATCCCCACCACGTCTGACGCCCACGCACCTATCCCCATCGCCACAGAGGTCGCCAACACATCCCCGAGACCGATGAAGGTTTTATCGGCCAGGTGATTGCTGTTTTGACGTGTTCCAAGCCTTATCCCCACCACGTCTGACGCCCACGCACCTATCCCCATCGCCACAGAGGTCGCCAACACATCCCCGAGACCGATGAAGGGTAAACGGCCCGGGGATTGCCGGATTGACGTCGTCCAAGCCTTTATCCCCACCACGTCTGACGCCCACGCACCTATCCCCATCGCCACAGAGGTCGCCAACACATCCTCGAGACCGATGAAGGGGTAAACGGCCCGGGATTGCCGGATTGACGTCGTCCAAGCCTTTATCCCGACCACGTCTGACGCCCACGCACCTATCCCCATCGCCACAGAGGTCGCCAACACATCCTCGAGACTGATGAAGGGTAAACGGCCCGGGATTGCCGGATTGACGTCGTCCAAGCCTTATCCCCACCACGTCTGACGCCCACGCACCTATCCCCATCGCCACAGAGGTCGCCAACACATCCCCGAGACTGATGAAGGGTAAACGGCCCGGGATTGCCGGATTGACGCCGTCCAAGCCTTATCCCCACCACGTCTGACGCCCACGCACCTATCCCCATCGCCACAGAGGTCGCCAACACATCCCCGAGACCGATGAAGGGGTAAACGGCCCGGGGATTGCCGGATTGACGTCGTCCAAGCCTTATCCCCACCACGTCTGACGCCCACGCACCTATCCCCATCGCCACAGAGGTCGCCAACACATCCCCGAGACCGATGAAGGGGTAAACGGCCCAGGGATCGCCGGATTGACGTCGTCCAAGCCTTATCCCCACCACGTCTGACGCCCACGCACCTAGCCCCATCGCCACAGAGGTCGCAAACACATCCTCGAGACCGATGAAGGGTAAACGGCCCGGGGATTGCCGGATTGACGTCGTCCAAGCCTTATCCCCACCACGTCTGACGCCCACGCACCTATCCCCATCGCCACAGAGGTCGCCAACACATCCCCGAGACTGATGAAGGGGTAAACGGCCGGATTGACGTCGTCCAAGCCTTATCCCCACCACGTCTGACGCCCACGCACCTATCCCCATCGCCACAGAGGTCGCCAACACATCCCCGAGACCGATGAAGGGGTAAACGGCCCGGGGATTGCCGGGATTGACGTCGTCCAAGCCTTATCCCCTACCACGTCTGACGCCCACGCACCTATCCCCATCGCCACAGAGGTCGCCAACACATCCTCGAGACTGATGAAGGGTAAACGGCCCGGGGATTGCCGGATTGACGTCGTCCAAGCCTTTATCCCAACCACGTCTGACGCCCACGCACCTATCCCCATCGCCACAGAGGTCGCCAACACATCCCCGAGACCGATGATGGTGTTATCGGTGCGGTGATTGCCGGATTGACGTCGTCCAAGCCTTATCCCCACCACGTCTGACGCCCACGCACCTATCCCCATCGCCACAGAGGTCGCCAACACATCCCCGAGACCGATGAAGGGGTAAACGGCCCGGGATTGCCGGATTGACGTCGTCAAGCCTTATCCCCACCACGTCTGACGCCCACGCACCTATCCCCATCGCCACAGAGGTCGCCAACATCCCCGAGACCGATGAAGGGTAAACGGCCCGGGGATTGCCGGATTGACGTCGTCCAAGCCTTATCTCACCACGTCTGACGCCCACGCACCTATCCCCATCGCCACAGAGGTCGCCAACACATCCTCGAGACCGATGAAGGGTAAACGGCCCGGGATTGCCGGATTGACGTCGTCCAAGCCTTATCCCCACCACGTCTGACGCCCACGCACCTATCCCCATCGCCACAGAGGTCGCCAACACATCCCCGAGACCGATGAAGGGGTAAACGGCCCGGATTGACGTCGTCCAAGCCTTATCCCCACCACGTCTGACGCCCACGCACCTATCCCCATCGCCACAGAGGTCGCCAACCCATCCCCGAGACTGATGTAGGTGTAATCGTCCCGGGTTTTGCCGGTTTGTCGTCGTCCAAGCCTTATCCCCACCACGTCTGACGCCCACGCACCTATCCCCATCGCCACAGAGGTCGCCAACACATCCCCGAGACAGATGAAGGTAAACGGCCCGGGATTGCCGGGATTGACGTCGTCCAAGCTCTTATCCCCACCACGTCTGACGCCCACTGCACCTATCCCCATCGCCACAGATTCGCCAACACATCCCCGAGACTGATGAAGGGGAAACGGCGGGGATTGCCGGATTGACGTCGTCAAGCCTTAATCCCACCTACGTCTGACGTTCACGCACCTATCCCCATGATGCCACTTGGTAGTACTCCTAAATCTTATTTTTGACAATGTTATTAACTGTTAAAGTGAATTTTCAAAATTTCACCTTTGACTGACCATAACTATACTTCAACTTCAAGTCTGCTCGTTCTACTTAGATAAATTCAACGTAGAATTTGACGCGCTGTACGATCCTACTGAGTAGCATTTCCTAATCTTAAGTCTTCGCAAAGTTATTCACGTGTAAAGTCAAATTACTTACTTTCTACTTCCCTATACTCACTCTTTCAAAAGTTTCACTCTTTCTGCTCTAACTTCGGCTATTCTTGCACTTAGGCGACGCTTCTTTTATGTACCTAACGTAGTTTCTGACGCTCTACACGACTATTCTTGGTAGCACTCCCAAATCTTATTTTTGACAAAGTTATTAACTGTTAAAGTGAATTTTCAAAATTTCACCTTTGACTGACCATAACTATACTTCGGCTTGAAGTCTCCTCGTTCTACTTAGATGGATTCGACGTAGAATTTGACGCGCTACATGATCATACTAAGTAGCATTTCCATATGCTAAGTCTTCGCAGAGTTATTCAAGTTTAAAGGCAAACTCACTAAAACTTAGTACACATAGACACCACCAAACGCCCACTAATCTCGTCATAAGTTTGGCTATACTTACACGCTATCAAAAATTCTTAGATGGATTTAACGTACTTTTTATGCTCTTTCCGATGGTATCTCGTCCATCAACCAAATTTAATATCTTAAGTCAGTATTAGCTTATACAGGCGTTTTTAAAAATAAGACGTTTCTTACTCTATCATTGGCTATATCTACAGTGTCCCTTTCTTACGCACATGGAAACAATGTACTTTTTCATGCTCTTTCCAATGGAACTTCGTGTGTCGACCAGATTTAATATATGAAGTCAGTATTAACTTATACAAGGAGTTTTTAACATGAAGACGTTATACGTGCGTTCGGCCCGTTTATGCTACATGGGAGTCTTACCATCATCTTCCCCGTATCGAACAACCTCACCTCACAAATTTTCGTATACTGAAGTGCAATATTGAGAAAGTTTTGAAAAATGGCTAATTGGCCCGTCTATGTCTCATGGGGATACCACCATCATCTTACCCGTATCGAAATACCCCACCTCACAAGTTTTCGTATAGTGAAGTGCAGTATTGAGAAAGTTTTGAAAAATGGCTAATTGGCCTGTTTATGTCACATTGGGATACATCTTACCCGTATCGAAATACCCCACCTCACAAGTTTTCGTATAGTGAAGTGCAGTATTGAGAAAGTTTTTGAAAAATGGCTGAATGGCCTGCTCTATGTCTCATGGGGATACCACCATCATCTTACCCGTATCGAAATACCCCACCTCACAAGTTTTCGTATAGTGAAGTGCAGTATTGAGAAAGTTTTGAAAAATGGCTGATTGGCCTGTTTATGTCACATTGGGATACCACCATCATCTTACCCGTATCGAAATACCCCACCTCACAAGTTTTCGTATAGTGAAGTGCAATATTGAGAAAGTTTTGAATACTGGATGAATGGCCTGTCTATGTCGCATGCGAATCCCACCATCATCTTCCCCGTATCAAAATACCCCACCTCACAAATTTTCGTATACTGAAGTGAAGTATTGACGAAGTTTTAAAAATTGTCTGATTGGCCCGTCTATACGACATGAAAGTACAGTCATACATTTTCAGACCAATTATTTTTTTCACTCTCCAATTTTCCGCCGAGTTCACGCTGTTTGGGCTTCGGAATTAACGAAAACCCAAAATTAATAATTTTAGGTAGCTCCAGACTCACTAGTTTAGGTCCGCGACACGTCTTTCCGAAAACTCAAACCCTCGGACACGTCCGTACCGAGCCCCTATATTAACAGTATGGGAAAAGTCACGTCCCTGACATTCTGGGGGGAGTGTATTTTTTGTATGGGATTTTAACCCAGGGACGTGTCGGTTTAGGAACCCTAAACCCTAAACCCAGCGGTTTAACCCTCCATAAACCCTAATTCGTACTTAGTCGGGTTTGTTTGGTACTTCAAATTTTGCTATTTTATACTTAAAATTTTACCTTTAGAAAATTATAAAATAGAAAATTATAAAGGTGGTACAATGTACCCACTTATTTTATTTAAATTACAATAATTACTTTAAACAATTATTGTATTGTTATTTTAATTCCATTATTGCGAATTATTTAGGAAAATGACTCTTACACTTTTGCTATTCTAACTTCGGCTAATCTTGCACTAAGGCGACGCTTCTTTCATGTCTCTAACGTAGTTCCAGACGCTCTACACGACCATTTTTGGTAGCACTCCCAAATCTTATTTTTGATAAAGTTATTAAGTTTTAAAGTGATTTGAAAATTTTTCATCTTTGACTGGCCATAACTATACTTCAACTTCAAGTCTGCTCGTTCTACTTAGGTGGATTCAACGTAGAATTTTACGCGCTATACGATCATACTAAGTAGCATTTCTATATGTTAAGTCTTCGCAAAGTTATTCACGTTTAAACTCAATTTACTTACTTTGTACTTCGCTATACTCACTCTTTCAAAAGTTTCACTCTTTCTGCTCTAACTTTGGCTAATCTTGCAATTGGGTGACGTTTCTTTTATGTACCTAATGTAGTTTTTGACGCTCTACACGACCATTTTTGGTAGCACTCCCAAATCTTATTTTTGATAAAGTTATTAAGTTTTAAAGTGATTTGAAAATTTTTCATCTTTGACTGGCCATAACTATACTTCAACTTCAAGTCTGCTCGTTCTACTTAGGTGGATTCAACGTAGAATTTTACGCGCTATACGATCATACTAAGTAGCATTTCTATATGTTAAGTCTTCGCAAAGTTATTCACGTTTAAACTCAATTTACTTACTTTGTACTTCGCTATACTCACTCTTTCAAAAGTTTCACTCTTTCTGCTCTAACTTTGGCTAATCTTGCAATTGGGTGACGTTTCTTTTATGTACCTAATGTAGTTTTTGACGCTCTACACGACCATTTTTGGTAGCACTCCCAAATCTTATTTTTGATAAAGTTATTAAGTTTTAAAGTGATTTGAAAATTTTTCATCTTTGACTGGCCATAACTATACTTCAACTTCAAGTCTGCTCGTTCTACTTAGGTGGATTCAACGTAGAATTTGACGCGCTATACGATCATACTAAGTAGCATTTCCATATGTTAAGTCTTCGCAAAGTTATTCACGTTTAAAGTCAAATTACTTACTTTGTACTTCCCTATACTCACTCTTTCAAAAGTTTCACTCTTTCTGCTCTAACTTCGGCTGTTCTTGCACTTCAGCGACGCTTCTTTTATGTACCTAACGTAGTTTCTGACGCTCTACACGACTATTCTTGGTAGCACTCCCAAATCTTATTTTTGACAAAGTTATTAAGTGTTAAAGTGAATTTTCAAAATTTCATCTTTGACTGGACATAACTATACTTAGACTTAATGTCTGCTCGTTCTACTTAGGTTAATTCAATGTAAAATTTAACGCGCTATACGATCATACTAAGTAGCATTTCCATATGTTAAGTCTTCGCAAAGTTATTCACGTTTAAAGTCAATTTACTTACTTTGTACTCCGCTATACTCACTCTTTCAAAAGTTTCACTCTTTCTGCTCTAACTTCGGCTATTTTTGCACTTAGGCGACGCTTCTTTTATGTACCTAACGTAGTTTCTGACGCTCTACACGACTATTCTTGGTAGCACTCCCAAATCTTATTTTTGACAAAGTTATTAACTGTTAAAGTGAATTTTCAAAATTTCACCTTTAACTGAGCATAACTATACTTCGGCTTGAAGTCTCCTCGTTCTACTTAGATGGATTCGACGTAGAATTTGACGCGCTACATGATCATACTAAGTAGCATTTCCATATGCTAAGTCTTCGCAGAGTTATTCAAGTTTAAAGGCAAACTCACTAAAACTTAATACACATAGACACCACCAAACGCCCACTAATCTCGTCATAAGTTTGGCTATACTTACACGCTATCAAAAATTCTTAGATGGATTTAACGTACTTTTTATGCTCTTTCCGATGGTATCTCGTCCATCAACCAAATTTAATATCTTAAGTCAGTATTAGCTTATACAGGCGTTTTTAAAAATAAGACGTTTCTTACTCTATCATTGGCTATATCTACAGTGTCCCTTTCTTACGCACATGGAAACAATGTACTTTTTCATGCTCTTTCCAATGGAACTTCGTGTGTCGGCCAGATTTAATATATGAAGTCAGTATTAACTTATACAAGGAGTTTTTAGCATGAAGACGTTATACGTGCGTTCGGCCCGTTTATGCTACATGGGAGTCTTACCATCATTTTCCCCGTATCGAACAACCTCACCTCACAAATTTTCGTATACTGAAGTGCAATATTGAGAAAGTTTTGAAAAATGGCTAATTGGCCCGTCTATGTCTCATGGGGATACCACCATCATCTTACGCGTATCGAAATACCCCACCTCACAAGTTTTCGTATAGTGAAGTGCAATATTGAGAAAGTTTTGAAAAATGGCTAATTGGCCTGTTTATGTCACATTGGGATACATCTTACCCGTATCGAAATACCCCACCTCACAAGTTTTCGTATAGTGAAGTGCAGTATTGAGAAAGTTTTGAAAAATGGCTGAATGGCCTGTCTATGTCTCATGGGGATACCACCATCATCTTACCCGTATTGAAATACCCCACCTCACAAGTTTTCGTATAGTGAAGTGCAGTATTGAGAAAGTTTTGAAAAATGGCTGATTGGCCTGTTTATGTCACATTGGGATACCACCATCATCTTACCCGTATCGAAATACCCCACCTCACAAGTTTTCGTATAGTGAAGTGCAATATTGAGAAAGTTTTGAATACTGGATGAATGGCCTGTCTATGTCGCATGCGAATCCCACCATCATCTTCCCCGTATCAAAATACCCCACCTCACAAATTTTCGTATACTGAAGTGAAGTATTGACGAAGTTTTAAAAATTGTCTGATTGGCCCGTCTATACGACATGAAAGTACAGTCATACATTTTCAGACCAATTATTTTTTTCACTCTCCAATTTTCCGCCGAGTTCACGCTGTTTGGGCTTCGGAATTAACGAAAACCCAAAATTAATAATTTTAGGTAGCTCCAGACTCACTAGTTTAGGTCCGCGACACGTCTTTCCGAAAACTCAAACCCTCGGACACGTCCGTACCGAGCCCCTATATTAACAGTATGGGAAAAGTCACGTCCCTGACATTCTGGGGGGAGTGTATTTTTTGTATGGGATTTTAACCCAGGGACGTGTCGGTTTAGGAACCCTAAACCCTAAACCCAGCGGTTTAACCCTCCATAAACCCTAATTCGTACTTAGTCGGGTTTGTTTGGTACTTCAAATTTTGCTATTTTATACTTAAAATTTTACCTTTAGAAAATTATAAAATAGAAAATTATAAAGGTGGTACAATGTACCCACTTATTTTATTTAAATTACAATAATTACTTTAAACAATTATTGTATTGTTATTTTAATTCCATTATTGCGAATTATTTAGGAAAATGACTCTTACACTTTTGCTATTCTAACTGGCTAATCTTGCACTAAGGCGACGCTTCTTTTCATGTCTCTAACGTAGTTCCAGACGCTCTACACGACCATTTTTGGTAGCACTCCCAAATCTTTATTTTTGATAAAGTTATTAAGTTATAAAGTGATTTGAAAATTTTTCATCTTTGACTGGCCATAACTATACTTCAACTTCAAGTCTGCTCGTTCTACTTAGGTGGATTCAACGTAGAATTTTACGCGCTATACGATCATACTAAGTAGCATTTCTATATGTTAAGTCTTCGCAAAGTTATTCACGTTTAAACTCAATTTACTTACTTTGTACTTCGCTATACTCACTCTTTCAAAAGTTTCACTCTTCTGCTCTAACTTTGGCTAATCTTGCAATTGGGTGACGTTTCTTTTATGTAACACCTAATGTAGTTTTGACGCTCTACACGACTATTCTTGGTAGCACTCCCAAATCTTATTTTTGATAAAGTTATTAAGTTTTAAAGTGATTTGAAAATTTTTCATCTTTGACTGGCCATAACTATACTTCAACTTCAAGTCTGCTCGTTCTACTTAGGTGGATTCAACGTAGAATTTTACGCGCTATACGATCATACTAAGTAGCATTTCTATATGTTAAGTCTTCGCAAAGTTATTCACGTTTAAACTCAATTTACTTACTTTGTACTTCGCTATACTCACTCTTTCAAAAGTTTCACTCTTTCTGCTCTAACTTTGGCTAATCTTGCAATTGGGTGACGTTTCTTTTATGTACCTAATGTAGTTTTTGACGCTCTACACGACCATTTTTGGTAGCACTCCCAAATCTTATTTTTGATAAAGTTATTAAGTTTTAAAGTGATTTGAAAGTTTTTCATCTTTGACTGGCCATAACTATACTTCAACTTCAAGTCTGCTCGTTCTACTTAGATGGATTCAACGTAGAATTTGACGCGCTACATGATCATACTAAGTAGCATTTCCATATGTTAAGTCTTCGCAAAGTTATTCACGTTTAAAGTCAAATTACTTACTTTGTACTTCCCTATACTCACTCTTTCAAAAGTTTCACTCTTTCTGCTCTAACTTCGGCTGTTCTTGCACTTCAGCGACGCTTCTTTTATGTACCTAACGTAGTTTCTGACGCTCTACACGACTATACTTGGTAGCACTCCCAAATCTTATATTTGTAAAAGTTATTAAGTTTTAAAGTGATTTTTTGAAATTTCATCTTTGACTGGACATAACTATACTTAGACTTAATGTCTGCTCGTTCTACTTAGATGAATTCAATGTAAATTTTTACGCGCTACATGATCATACTAAGTAGCATTTCCATATGTTAAGTCTTCGCAAAGTTATTCACGTTTAAAGTCAAATTACTTACTTTGTACTCCGCTATACTCACTCTTTCAAAACTTTCACTATTTCTGCTCTAACTTTGGCTAGCCTTGCCATTAGGCGACGCTTCTTTTATGTACCTAACGTAGTTTCTTATGCCCTACACGACTGTTCTTGGTAGCACTCCCAAATCTTATTTTTGACAAGGTTATTAACTGTTAAAGTGAATTTTCAAATTTTCACCTTTGACTGACCATAACTATATGAAGTCCGCTCGTTCTACTTAGATGGATTCAACGTATAATTGGACGCGCTATACGATCATACTAAGAAGAATTTCCATATGTTAAGTCTTCGTAAAGGTATT
The DNA here is from genome assembly GCA_018806915.1 of Phytophthora colocasiae. Taxonomy (NCBI): domain Eukaryota; phylum Oomycota; class Peronosporomycetes; order Peronosporales; family Peronosporaceae; genus Phytophthora; species Phytophthora colocasiae. Next base: position 878,919 of record JAGKQI010000048.1, on the reverse strand, counting down.
CACGTTTAAAGTCAATTTACTTACTTTGTACTCCGCTATACTCACTCTTTCAAAAGTTTCACTCTTTCTGCTCTAACTTCGGCTCTTCTTGCACTTAGACGACGCAACTTAGATGTCTACTACGTAGTTTCTGACGCTCTACACGATGGTACTTGGTAGCACTCCCAAATCTTATTTTTGACAAAGTTATTAAGTTTTACATTGAATTATCAAAATTTCACCTTTGACTGGACATAACTATACTTAGACTTGATGTCTGCTCGATCTACTTAGATGGATTCAACGTAGATTGTTACGCGCTATACGATCATACTAAGTAGCATCTCCATATGTTAAGTCTTCGCAAAGTTATTCAGGTTTAAAGGCAAACTCACTTAAACTTAGTACACATTGACACCACCAAACGCCCACTAATCTCGTCATAAGTTTGGCTATACTTACACGCTATTAAAAATTCTTAGATGGATTTAACGTACTTTTTATGCTCTTTCCGATGGTATCTCGTCCATCAACCAAATTTAATATCTTAAGTCAGTATTAGCTTATACAGGCGTTTTTAAAAAATAAGACGTTTCTTACTCTATCATTGGCTATATCTACAGTGTCCCTTTCTTACGCACATGGAAACAATGTACTTTTTCATGCTCTTTCCAATGGAACTTCGTGTGTCGACCAGATTTAATATATGAAGTCAGTATTAACTTATACAAGGAGTTTTTAACATGAAGACGTTATACGTGCGTTCGGCCCGTTTATGCTACATGGGAGTCTTACCATCATCTTCCCCGTATCGAACAACCTCACCTCACAAATTTTCGTATACTGAAGTGCAATATTGAGAAAGTTTTGAAAAATGGCTAATTGGCCCGTCTATGTCTCATGGGGATACCACCATCATCTTACCCGTATCGAAATACCCCACCTCACAAGTTTTCGTATAGTGAAGTGCAGTATTGAGAAAGTTTTGAAAAATGGCTAATTGGCCTGTTTATGTCACATTGGGATACATCTTACCCGTATCGAAATACCCCACCTCACAAGTTTTCGTATAGTGAAGTGCAGTATTGAGAAAGTTTTGAAAAATGGCTGAATGGCCTGTTTATGTCACATGTGGATACCACCATCATCTTACCCGTATCGAAATACCCCACCTCACAAGTTTTCGTATAGTGAAGTGCAGTATTGAGAAAGTTTTGAAAAATGGCTGAATGGCCTGTTTATGTCACATGTGGATACCACCATCATCTTACCCGTATCGAAATACCCCACCTCACAAGTTTTCGTATAGTGAAGTGCAATATTGAGAAAGTTTTGAATACTGGCTGAATGGCCTGTCTATGTCGCATGCGAATCCCACCATCATCTTCCCCGTATCAAAATACCCCACCTCACAAATTTTCGTATACTGAAGTGAAGTATTGACGAAGTTTTAAAAATTGTCTGATTGGCCCGTCTATACGACATGAAAGTACAGTCATACATTTTCAGACCAATTATTTTTTTCACTCTCCAATTTTCCGCCGAGTTCACGCTGTTTGGGCTTCGGAATTAACGAAAACCCAAAATTAATAATTTTAGGTAGCTCCAGACTCACTAGTTTAGGTCCGCGACACGTCTTTCCGAAAACTCAAACCCTCGGACACGTCCGTACCGAGCCCCTATATTAACAGTATGGGAAAAGTCACGTCCCTGACATTCTGGGGGGAGTGTATTTTTTGTATGGGATTTTAACCCAGGGACGTGTCGGTTTAGGAACCCTAAACCCTAAACCCTACCAGCGGTTTAACCCTACAAAAACCCTAATTCGTACTTAGCCGGGTGTTTTCGGTACTTCAATTTTGCCATTTTTATATTTAAAATTTTACCTTTAGAAATTTATAAAATATAAAATTATAAAGGTGGTACAATGTACCCACTTATTTTATTTAAATTACAATAATTACTTTAAACAATTATTGTATTGTTATTTTAATTCCATTATTGCGAATTATTTATGAAAATGACTCTTACACTTTTGCTATTCTAACTTCGGCTAATCTTGCACTAATCTTGCACTAAGGCGACGCTTCTTTCATGTCTCTAACGTAGTTCCAGACGCTCTACACGACCATTTTTGGTAGCACTCCTAAATCTTATTTTTGACAAAGTTATTAACTGTCAAAGTGAATTTTCAAAATTTCACCTTTAACTGAGCATAACTATACTTAGACTTGAAGTCTCCTCGTTCTACTTAGGTTAATTCAATGTAAAATTTAACGCGCTACATGATCATACTAAGAAGCATTTCCATATGTTAAGTTTTCGCAGAGTTATTTACGTTTAAAGTCAATTTACTTACTTTGTACTTCCCTATACTCACTCTTTCAAAAGTTTCACTCTTTCTGCTCTAACTTCGGCTGTTCTTGCACTTCAGCGACGCTTCTTTTATGTACCTAACGTAGTTTCTGACGCTCTACACGACTGTTCTTGGTAGCACTCCCAAATCTTATATTTGTAAAAGTTATTAAGTTTTAAAGTGATTTTTTGAAATTTCATCTTTGACTGGACATAACTATACTTAGACTTAATGTCTGCTCGTTCTACTTAGATGAATTCAATGTAAATTTTTACGCGCTACATGATCATACTAAGTAGCATTTCCATATGTTAAGTCTTCGCAAAGTTATTCACGTTTAAAGTCAAATTACTTACTTTGTACTTCCCTATACTCACTCTTTCAAAAGTTTCACTCTTTCTGCTCTAACTTCGGCTGTTCTTGCACTTCAGCGACGCTTCTTTTATGTACCTAACGTAGTTTCTGACGCTCTACACGACTGTTCTTGGTAGCACTCCCAAATCTTATATTTGTAAAAGTTATTAAGTTTTAAAGTGATTTTTTGAAATTTCATCTTTGACTGGACATAACTATACTTAGACTTAATGTCTGCTCGTTCTACTTAGGTTAATTCAATGTAAAATTTAACGCGCTATACGATCATACTAAGTAGCATTTCCATATGTTAAGTCTTCGTAAAGTTATTCAAGTTTAAAGGCAAACTCACTCAAACTTACTACACATTGACACCACCAAACGCCCACTAATCTCGTCATAAGTTTGGCTATACTTACACGTTATCAAAATTTCTTAGGTGGATTTAACGTACTTTTTTATGCTCTTTCCGATGGTACTTCGTGTGTCTGCCAGATTTAATATCTCAAGTCAGTATTAGCGTATACAGGCATTTTTAAAAACCAAGACGTTTCTTGCTCTATTATTGGCTATATCTACAGTGTCCCTTTCTTACGCACATGGAAACAATGTACTTTTTCATGCTCTTTCCGATGGTACTTCGTTTGTCGGCCATATTTAATATCTCAAGTCATTATTAGCTTGTACAGGCATTTTTCAAAATAGGACGGTTCTTGCTGTATCATTGGCTATATGTACCGTGTCCCTTTCTTACGCACATGGAAACAATGTACTTTTTCATGCTCTTTCGGATGGTATATGGTCTGTCAACCAAATATAATATCCCAAGTCAGTATTAACTTATACAAGGAGTTTTTAACATGAAGACGTTATACGTGCGTTCAGCCCGTTTATGCTACATGGGAGTCTTACCATCATCTTCCCCGTATCGAACAACCTCACCTCACAAATTTTCGTATACTGAAGTGCAATATTGAGAAAGTTTTGAAAAATGGCTGATTGGCCTGTCTATGTCTCATAGGGATCTCACCATCATTTTCCCCGTATCGAAATACTCCACCTCACAAGTTTTCGTATAGTGAAGTGCAATATTGAGAAAGTTTTGAATACTGGCTGAATCGCCTGTCTATGTCACATGGGGATCTCACCATCATCTTCCCCGTGTCAAAATACCCCAGCTCACAAGTTTTCATATAGTAAAGTGAAGTATTGAGAAAGTTTCAAAACCCGATGATTGGACCGTCTATGCCACATGGAGATACCACCATCATCTTCCCCGTATCAAAATACCCCACCTCACAAATTTTCGTATACTGAAGTGCAATATTGAGAAAGTTTTGAAAAATGGCTAATTGGCCCGTCTATGTCTCATGGGGATACCACCATCATCTTCCCCGTATCGAAATACCCCACCTCACAAGTTTTCGTATACTGAAGTGCAATATTGAGAAAGTTTTGAATACCGGTTGATTGGCCCGTTTATGTCACATGTGGATACCACCATCATCTTCCCCGTATCGAAATACCCCACCTCACAAGTTTTCGTATAGTGAAGTGAAGTATTGAAAAAGTTTCAAAAAGCGGCTGGTTGGCCCGTCTATGTCTCATGGGGATCCCACCATCATCTTCCCCGTATCAAAATACCCCACCTCACAATTTTTCGTATAGTGAAGTGAAGTATTGAAAAAGTTTCAAAAAGCGGCTGATTGGCCCGTCTATATCACCCGTGAATCCCACCATGTCGAAATACCTCACCTCTCCGATTTTCGTATAGTGAAGTGAAGTATTGACGAAGTTTTGAAAAACGGCTGATTGGCCCGTCTATACGACATGGGAGTACAGTCATCCATTTTTAAACTAATTATTTTTTTCACTTTCCAATTTTCCGCCGAGTTCACGCTGTTTGGGCTTCGGAATTGACGAAAACCCAAAATTAATAATTTTAGGTAGCTCCAGACTCACTAGTTTAGGTCCGCGACACGTCTTTCCGAAAACTCAAACCCTCGGACACGTCCGTACCGAGCCCCTATATTAACAGTATGGGAAAAGTCACGTCCCTGACATTCTGGGGGGAGTGTATTTTTTGTATGGGATTTTAACCCAGGGACGTGTCGGTTTAGGAACCCTAAACCCTATTAGCGGTTTAACCCTACATAAACCCTAATTCGTACTTAGTCGGGTTCCTTCGGTACTCTGTATATTGCTTCGTTTTTTACCCATATTTAACCCTTAAAATTTATAAAATATAAGTTTTAAAGTTGGTACAGTGTACCCACTTATTTTATTTAAATTACAATAATTACTTTAAACAATTATTGTATTGTTATCAATTCCATTATTGCAAATTTATTTAGGAAAATGACTCTTACACTTTTGCTATTCTAACTTCGGCTAATCTTGCACTAAGATGACGCTTCTTTCATGTCTCTAACGTAGTTCCAGACACTTCACGACTATTCTTGGTAGCACTCCCAAATCTTATTTTTGATAAAGTTATTAAGTGTCAAAGTGAATTTTAAAAAAATCACCTTTGACTGGCCATAACTATACTTAGACTTGAAGTCTCCTCGTTCTACTTAGGTGGATTCAACGTAGCATTTGACGCGCTATACGATCATACTAAGTAGCATTTCTATATGTTAAGTCTTCGCAAAGTTATTCACGTTTAAAGTCAAATTACTTACTTTCTACTTATCTATACTCACTCTTTCAAAAGTTTCACTCTTTCTGCTCTAACTTCGGCTGTTCTTGCACTTCAGCGACGCTTCTTTTATGTACCTAACGTAGTTTCTGACGCTCTACACGACTGTTCTTGGTAGCACTCCCAAATCTTATATTTGTAAAAGTTATTAAGTTTTAAAGTGATTTGAAAATTTTTCATCTTTGACTGGCCATAACTATACTTCAACTTCAAGTCTGCTCGTTCTACTTAGGTGGATTCAACGTAGAATTTTACGCGCTATACGATCATACTAAGTAGCATTTCCATATGTTAAGTCTTCGCAAAGGTTTTCACGTTTAAAGTCAAATTACTTACTTTGTACTTCGCTATACTCACTCTTTCAAAAGTTTCACTGTTTCTGCTCTAACTTCGGCTAATCTTGCAATTGGGCGACGCTTCTTTTATGTACCTAACGTAGTTTCTGACGCTCTACACGACTATTCTTGGTAGCACTCCCAAATCTTATTTTTGACAAAGTTATTAAGTGTTAAAGTGAATTTTCAAAATTTCATCTTTGACTGGACATAACTATACTTAGACTTAATGTCTGCTCGTTCTACTTAGATGAATTCAATGTAAATTTTTACGCGCTACATGATCATACTAAGTAGCATTTCCATATGTTAAGTCTTCGCAAAGTTATTCACGTTTAAAGTCAAATTACTTACTTTGTACTTCCCTATACTCACTCTTTCAAAAGTTTCACTGTTTCTGCTCTAACTTCGGCTAATCTTGCAATTGGGCGACGCTTCTTTTATGTACCTAACGTAGTTTCTGACGGTCTACACGACTATTCTTGGTAGCACTCCCAAATCTTATTTTTGACAAAGTTATTAAGTGTTAAAGTGAATTTTCAAAATTTTCATCTTTGACTGGCCATAACTATACTTAAACTTAATGTCTGCTCGTTCTACTTAGATGGATTCAACGCAGAATTTTACGCGCTACATGATCATACTAAGAACCATTTCCATATGTTAAGTCTTCGCAAAGTTATTCAGGTTTAAAGGCAAACTCACTTAAACTTAGTACACATTGACACCACCAAACGCCCACTAATCTCGTCATAAGTTTGGCTATACTTACACGCTATTAAAAATTCTTAGATGGATTTAACGTACTTTTTATGCTCTTTCCGATGGTATCTCGTCCATCAACCAAATTTAATATCTTAAGTCAGTATTAGCTTATACAGGCGTTTTTAAAAAATAAGACGTTTCTTACTCTATCATTGGCTATATCTACAGTGTCCCTTTCTTACGCACATGGAAACAATGTACTTTTTCATGCTCTTTCCAATGGTACTTCGTGTTTCGGCCAGATTTAATATCTCAAGTCAGTATTAACTTATACAAGGAGTTTTTAACATGAAGACGTTATACGTGCGTTCGGCCCGTTTATGCTACATGGGAGTCTTACCATCATTTTCCCCGTATCGAACAACCTCACCTCACAAATTTTCGTATACTGAAGTGCAATATTGAGAAAGTTTTGAAAAATGGCTAATTGGCCCGTCTATGTCTCATGGGGATACCACCATCATCTTACCCGTATCGAAATACCCCACCTCACAAGTTTTCGTATAGTGAAGTGCAAAATTGAGAAAGTTTTGAAAAATGGCTGAATGGCCTGTTTATGTCACATGTGGATACCACCATCATCTTACCCGTATCGAAATACCCCACCTCACAAGTTTTCGTATAGTGAAGTGCAATATTGAGAAAGTTTTGAAAAACTGGGTGATTGGCCTGTCTATGTCGCATGCGAATCCCACCATCATCTTCCCCGTATCAAAATACCCCACCTCACAAATTTTCGTATAGTGAAGTGAAGTATTGACGAAGTTTTAAAAATTGTCTGATTGGCCCGTCTATACGACATGAAAGTACAGTCATACATTTTCAGAACAATTATTTTTTTCACTCTCCAATTTTCCGCCGAGTTCACGCTGTTTGGGCTTCGAAAAGGACCAAAACCCAAAATTAATAATTTTAGGTAGCTCCAGACTCACTAGTTTAGGTCCACGACACGTCTTTCCGAAAACTCAAACCCTCGGACACGTCCGTACCGAGCCCCTATATTAACAGTATGGGAAAAGTCACGTCCCTGACATTCTGGGGGGAGTGTATTTTTTGTATGGGATTTTAACCCAGGGACGTGTCGGTTTAGGAACCCTAAACCCTAAAACCAGTCGCGCCACTGCTTCAGCACTGACACAACCGATGTGTTGCTATTTTGCGTTTTTGTTTCTCAGCTATTGAGATATCTGTACCGTATGAACAGAATGCATTTGAATTCGCTCTACTAAGTATACCCAATAATTTGTATTTAAACACTTTTTTTTTGGTCAAAGCAATTATGGCGTTGTGACTTTTATACCATTATTGGAGTATTTCTAAAGAAAACCTTTTCTGTTCTAACAAAAAAAAGGCACATACATAATAAAGGCCCGCATGTATACAGACTGTATACATCCGGATTCGAACCCGTAGCAATTCTAGCCAGTGCATTTTGCTCTCACTTGCAAACCCCCCGCTGCCACCACAAACCCGCCCAGCCATGACGCACCCCCGATGCCCCCGAGTACGACCTCAGTGTCGACTCATGGCATTTCAGGTCATGCTCGCATGCGCTACGGAGGAGGGTGCTCTTATGTGGTGCATGCGAGCCGGCTTGATTGCCGAATCGATGGACTGCCCCCGCGGCGGCGACATGCGACCCCAAGGAAAGCGCTGGCGCTGTAACCGCTCCGGCTGCAGCGCAGCGTTCGAGCGAACTCGTTTTTCGCGCGTTCGAGGGCTCCGCTGTCGAAGCTCGTGAAGGTGCTATACTTTTGGGCCAGCCGCACGCACGTAGGCGAGGCCACTCAGCACGTGGAGCTGACGCCTACCGCGGCTGGCCAATGGTATATGTACGCGAGGGACATTTGCTCAGCGGAGATGAATTTGTGTGATATGCGAGTAAGTACAATTGTATTTACGTATTTTATTGTGTCATCTAAGTCCCCGTGCTCGTACAGGTTGGTGGTGAGGGCCACGTGGTGGAAATTGACGAAACCAGTATGAAGAAGAAGCAGAAGTACCACCGGGGAACTAAGCACCCCGACTTCGGGGTCTTCGGGGGCGTCGATCGCACCACGAAGAAGTGGTTTGCACGTGTGGTGTTTGAGGACAGAACGAAACCAACTTTGTCTAAGTGCATCAAAGAGTGCATTAAGCAGGGTACGTTCAAGATGTACTGATTTAAGATGTAATTTCAATGGGTGAACTGACATAAATTATTACAGGACTTTGATCACGTCCAACATGATCAAGTCGTACGTGACGGAGGTGCGGAGCGGGCCGAACAAGGGCTTACTTCACACACTCGAGAACAACCAATACTTGGCCGGGATGGGCTACAGCCATCAGTGAGTTAACCACTCTAAGAATTTCGTAGACCCCTCCACCGGCGCCCATACAAACCGGATTGAGGGGGTCTGGGAGGTAAAGATAAAGGCACGCCTGAAAAGTGAGCGGGGCATGCGGAAGAGCGTCGTCCTTCAGTACCTCGATGACTGCCAGTGGCGATCTTGGTACTTCAATCAAACCAAGACGCCACAGGCGAGCCAGTACTCCCATGGGCTAGTGCTGGGAATTCGGCGCAAGTATCAGTTGTGATGTATACTTAGCTGTAAAGGGTAATCTACTAGCGGGGTTGCTTTGCTGTGTATCCGGATACCCTCCGGTTGAGTCTGTATACATGCGGGCCTTTATTATGTATGTGCCCAAAAAAAAAAATGCGGCGCATGCCCACCCCGACCGCCTAAAATGACAGCAACAACCTCGCTGCTAGTACCTCGACTCGTTTGACGCCGTGTGAGCGCATGCGCAAGCTGCTATCAGTCCATAATGCCGGTGGGGTCCTATGAAAACGATACGCACACATCGCCACTTTTTGACGTCACAGAATCGCCCTTATTTTAGACTTTTGGCATCACTATCGCAATTCATTGTTTTGGGAACCAGGCTTGGTCAAAATGCCCAAGACAATGGTAGATTAGGGGTATCCATTATCGGAAGTGAAAGAGCGCGTGGTCCCCCTTCTCGTCCCCGTCCCGTCGCCGTCCCGTCCCTCTGATAGTTGTGTTATCAAAAGTGTCGTCCCCTGAATAACAGCTGCTATCAGAAAAGTTTGTTAGCACATTTTTAACCCCAACCCAACATTGTCATTCGCGGAAAAAACGGGAGGAATCAAGCGCCTTGTGTGCGGCGGTGCAGACCGGCCGGGGGGGGGGGGGGCTGGAGGAGGTGGTGGCCGCGCGCGCGTCGGTGCAGACCGGCACCAGCCGGCCAGGAGGAGAGGCTGTAGCGACGAGGAGGCGATGGCCGCGTGCGCGGCGGTGTAGTCGAGTATGTAAGTCTCCATTGAGTTCGAATGTAGTTCAACGACAAGTGTACTAACTCTAGAGTGTATATGTTGCCTACGTCGATCTTTCCTTTTAGATTCTCGCTCAAAGCGTTCAACGTTAGGTGCAACTGTGTTCTGTGATTCTCTAGTAAGCATACTGTTTGCTCATAAGTGACGTGTTGCTGTTGTGCCATCAGGATAACTCGGTCAATTATACGTTTTCTGCGGAAGAAGAATCGCTTTTCGGTTGCGTTGCTGCGCCAGCTCGAGCCACAAGTTTACGCACGGCAGGACCCCCATTTATTCCGACATCCCACTCCTGCCACACTTGGTGCACAGTTTTGCTGGATCTGAAGAGCTTGTACGAAGATGCGAAGACTTTCCGGTGGTCGCTGCAGTGTTGTATGAGTTAACTGATGAACAGATCAAGTCCGGCCGGAACTTGGATCAGGCCAAGGAAGCGTTCGGACTTCTGAAGCACAAGATCGTCTCGACTCCACTGCTTCGACACCCCGACCGGACTCGACCGTTCGTGATCATCCCGCATGCAAATGCTTGGGCGGCTTGCGCTGTCTTGGGCCAGGAGTATGATGGTGTAATCCATCCGGTCAGATATACCGGTCGCGTTCTGAACGACTCTGAACTGCGATATCACATTGCGGAAAAGGAGGTCATCGCAATACTGAGAGTACTCCAAGTTTTTCGGACGCTGGTTGAACAGTCCAAGTTGATCGTGTACACACGGTATTCCGTCTTGAAGTGGGTTATCAATTCCAAGTCGGCGGATGGACGGTGTGTACCCTGGGGACTCACACTGTCCCACTGGAATTTGGACATTCGGAAGGTCCAACGGGATGAAGATGGTTTAGCGGCCATTATGGGCGCCGGAATCACTCCTCGTGAACACTTGGACGAAATCTCGGAGTCGTTGATTCCATCCGGAAACCACCAGTGATGAGTATCGAGATGTTGGAGTCCGACTACGAAGGCGTTGTTCCAAGTTTCGACGGAGCTGCCAAGACCTCCAACCGGAAAGGCAGTTGTGGATGCATCCTTTGGAAGTTACCCGGTTGGACAATCCTCGAGGCTCGAGGTTTCATCTTGGAAGATGTCACCGTGAACGATGCCGAGTACCACGGCCTTCTGAAAGGTATGCTGATGGCGTCCGATCGGAAGGTCCAAGAGTTAGTTATCGTTGGAGATTCTCGGATCGTGATTCAACAAGTTCAGGGTCTGATCAACTGCAATCAACCGCACCTCCAAAAACACCTTGCGGAGGCGGAGGTTTTGAAGGCAAAGTTCCAGAGGGTCCGACTGGTGCATCTCAAACGAGACTACAACCAGGCCGCCGACTATCTCACTTCTAAGACTCTACTCTTGGGAGCGTCATGGGATGTCGAGGATGAAAGTGATCTACGTCATTTGGAGTACGTATCCAAGATTCCGGAAAAGTTGATGAAGCCTGAGGTTCCGGAAGTCAAGATCACTCCAAAAGACAACGGACCAGTTGAACCTCCGGATGGTCATACTCTGAAAGATAAATCGCCGGATGATCAGCCTTCAAGTTCTGCGCGCATGAGTGCCCAGGGGCCAGCGGACGACATCCAAGTTGTTGGAAGTTCAGATGACAATCCTCCGGTTGGAGAAAATCTCACTGGATCAGAATCTGCCCCCCTGACGTTCGCCGCTCGAGTCATGGCTGCGATAGCTCAGAACGATGATGAACCGCCTGGACGTCTAGATGGACCTCCAATGGGACCACTGGAGTTCCAGGCAGAGCGATGGCGGAGGATCAAGGTCCACCAAGACGAAGTCACAGCATCCAAGATGCATCTTTTTCTTCAAGAGGAAGTCGTAGATCGCCAGGTTCGTGTCAAAAGCTCTACGCGGAGAGTCAGCGGAGCTACTGTTGAAATGTATGTAAACGCTCTGTCTGATTTGTACAACGACCATCACAGCAGGGGGCCGCAACAGCCTCATTAAGGCTCTGCTGACTTCGTTGAAGCGCGAGAAGCACGACAAGAATAAGCGTGAGCACGTTGATCGCGGTATTGGGTCTCTTCTAGATGGTTACCGCACTACTAACGAACTCGTGGTAATTTCTCGCTACTACATGAACTTGAATACGGGAGACTTACGAAATCGCCTCAGCCATTTCTTGTGTCATGCTTGCCTTCTGCGAGGCGAGTCTGCGCGTAACATGGAATTACCTGATCTTTTCAGTGTGGAGTTGGAACACGATGGCTTCACAGAATGCAGAGCGCTCGTGATGATTATGGAGCAGGGTAAAACGAATCAATTTGGCCGCCGCGAGTTCGGCTCTTGCATTCGACACAACAACGTCGAGATTTGTCCGATTGGAGCTCTCGCTTTGTATTTTTTCTATCGATGGTGTGTGCAAATGGAAGCGATTCCTGACTTTCTGATCGCGCAAAACTGGTATGACATTAAGGTGCTCAAGTCAGGAAAAGAAACAAACAAAGCACTGTCTTACCGGGCTCATTACGACGCAACCGTGAGGCATTCTCCGCCCTGGGCTTGCACTCCAAAGCAAAGACCCATGCGGCGCGAGGATCTGGATCCAGAATGGCTGAGCTGGCAGGGGTGACAGAATCTCAAATTAGACGTTTAGGCAGGTGGAATGCAACAGCAATGGAGGGGTGTTACCTTACTGCACTACCTCGGGAAGCAATGCGTTCGTTGGCTGGGTTTTCTCCTGACCGCCGCTCGTTTTTCTTGGAGCGCGCAACACTCTCTCCGCCCGATAGCCTTCAGCGCGAAGTATTTCCTTTTGTGGAAAATTACATGACAGCCTACAACCAACAATCAGCACCACACGTTGCCACAGGGGGGTTTCTTAACTTGTTACTGTACCTTCGGATTGTCCTCTTGCAAGATTCAGTGCTACTGCACGAACTTCATCCTGCTCACAAACTCTACTCGCACTCTCTGTTCGGCTCCAGCGGCTATGAAGCATTCGCCGCGGAATTGAAAACCAAAATGCTTATCGATCAGTCACGGCAAGTGAAGCAATTGCATGAAATGGTGCCAGATTAGATGGACCACCTGAAACAACAGCACCAGCAAGTGATATCACATATCGATAACAAGGTCAGGGAACTTCAAACATCAGTGGTGCATGTAAAAGAAATGTTTACCCAAATTACCTCCGGCTCTGCGTCTGTCCGTCTGAGCGTCGACTGGGGAGCTTCTGGCAGTGCGCAAGATCGTTCTGGCTGTACTGCAGCTTCGCCAGAGACACATTCGCGTCGCCCGCCACTCCATGAACTTGTGGTAATAGTTCAAACTTCCAAGGAACGATTGGACCCCTTTCAGAGTGTTCGGAAATGGTAGGTCCAAAACGCCCTTCGCGATTTTTGGAGTCGCTCTGATACCCTCCGCACTGATCTCGTGGGACAAGTACGGGATGGTCAGTTTTCCAAACTCGCTCTTCGGAAGGCTCACCGAGATGTTCCAATATCGGAGTCGAAACAGAAGTGCGTTCAAGTCTTCACATAGCTGATCCCATGTTGGAGCACCATGAGCAATGTCGTCGATATACGAACTTCGACCTAACACCGGGCTCATCTGTGACGGAGCAGGGATGTTCCGTTGGAAGACTGTCATGGTGTCCGACAGGTTCGGCACTTGAACTCCAACGGGTCGATCGTCCAAAAGTGATTGCTCAGGTCGGACCAATCCCAAAAATTCCATAACCTCCGGTTGAACTTCAGCTTCTTCCTCTGGCGGGAGTCGGACAAAACCCCACAGACAATTGTTGATAACCGCCTGGTAGACTAGTGGAGCATTCTTCAGTCCAAATGGCATTCTCACCCATTGGAAGTGTCCAAACGGACATACGAAAGCCGAGATCAGTTTCGCCCTCTCAGACATCCGGATGGCCCAGAATCCACTGGCCATGTCAAGACTCATAAACCAGATCGCACTTTCGAATCCAATCAGCAAATCGTCGATCAGAGGTAGCGGGTAGTTCGACAGTAAAATGAACCCATTCACGACCCGGTAGTCAATGCACATCCGGATGTCGATCCCATTCTTCTTCAGAACAATGACGATTGGAGAGGCCCATGGGCTTTCGGAATGTTCAATCAGACCTGTCTCCAGAAGCTTCTTGAGCAACTCGTACACCTTGATCGCCAAGTGAGGAGCTATCGATCGGGGTCGTTGAGCGACAGGTTTTGCCGACCCGACGTCCAAGTCGCATATCACACCTCTGGCCGGAGCAGGAGCCGCATTACCGTCTCCCAAGAAAATACTCCGATGGCACTTCAGAATGTCCCGAAGTTTACGTTCCTCTTCTGGAGTAGTTTTTCCCGGTTCACCTACATCGGCCGATTCGATATCACACTTTGGAGTCAGCTCATGTATTTCCGGAAGCATAACCAGCTGCTCACACAACTGGGACAACATGTCGCTTCCCTCATGTACATATACAGCTGGCTCCAAGTTCAACTCTTCGGCATTCACGTGCAGACATCGGACGAACTTGGTCTCTAGTTTCCGGATGGCTCGATTTACCACGTCCAACTTGGACTCAGTCTCTGACTGGACATCTTCAGATTCGAGTTCTTCAACCAACGTTTCTTCCGGAAAGCATTCTCCGTCAGCATCACTAATCGCGTCGAAAAATTCATCATCATCTAAATCTCCAGTTGGATCACCACCTGATCTTTCCAAAATCGTCAATTTTGTCGATCGTTCCACGGGTACACCTTCGTCATCCATGCTAATCACATCGAAAAAATCCTCATCATCCGAACTTCCAACAGGCTCATCGTTGGTAGGACAATCATTACTGCCTCCATCAGACACTTCATCGGGGGTGACTCCAGCATCTTCTGGCTGTTCGGTAACAGAATCTGCAACTTCTGGATGTAACACCTTCTGAACTTCCGACGGTGGAATCTGCAGTTGGACCATATGAACCCTGGTACTCCCACGCGGCGACCGTGTCAACAACTTCTTCGGCCATGGGTATTTCGGTCTTTGGACCGACGGTGGCGCAGACTCGGACATCATTTGGAGGTATTTCTCCTGTCTGAGCTGCTCCTGTCTGGAATTCGTATTCTCGTAAATGAGCACTTCCCACTCACGGTACCTCCGGAGTCCGGGCCGAACAAATCTTCCGAACGGGTAACACCCATACTCTACAATCTGAGCCACAGTAGTATTCGTCCCAAGCCAGACATTCTTCTCTGAGATATTCACCACTCGGACTGCAACCGCCCAGGACTTCGCTCCATAGATGAGTTGAGTCACCCAACGGTCACCACGACCAGCCCACACAACTTCGCGCTGTGGGTTACGCTGACCGTAGTTAATCCGAATGACAGTCTGCTCACCCGGTTGAAGGCATATCGTCCCTGACGGTCGAACGTCCAACCGTAGTCCTTTCCTTTGCTGGTCGAATGTCCGACCAGACAACATCACGTTTTCTTCATCCGGCAACTGAACCAATCCTTCTCGAACGCACAGTCGTACTCCAGCTGAGTACATGAAGTCCATTCCAAGTAACACGTCAACACCTTCACCGATGTTCGCCACCCATAATTCCAGAACGTAAACCACGTTCAGTCCAAGGGTGATCTTCACTTCGGTCCGGGCGGTAATCACGGTTGGAACTCCACCCAATCCGGACACCCGGAGCTGCTTCTCAAAGTTCAATTTGAGCTTGAGCCTACGCGCAAGGTCTAAGCTCAACATGCTCACAGAAGCTCCGGAGTCCAAAAGGATGTCGGTCCGACAGTTGTTCACTGCACCATGCACCATCGCAACTCTCTTTGAACTGTCCGAACGGTGTTCTTCCCACCATCCGTAACCTTCTCCCGGTTTCAGTCTGAACTCCAACGGGGTGTCATCCAGATTGTCTGGATTCCAATCGTCTGAAAGTTCATCTCCGACCGGATCGCCAAAGTCACTACCAACCGGAGTACGATAGTCGTCATCGATAATTGTCGTAATGCATTGATGGTTAACCTGTCGCTTCAACTCTGGTCCAACATACGCTAACACACACAATTCGGGGGGTTTCTTCAGCCCGGCGCGTTCTGGATCCCCATCCAGCGGGCTTATTGGTTTGACGGCTGTTCCCCTGAATTGTCCTCCGGATCCAAAAGTTGGTTTCGGATGGCAGTCGGTATGTCTAGCGCACCTTGTCGGATCAGGTTCTTGATATCTTGGAACGCCTTGAACTCTCCACACAGTCCTTCATGATACTTGTTGCAGAATTCACACTGTCGAGTCCGGCAGAAGCGGGGCGGATGTCCCTTTCGATGGCATCTTTCACATTCAATGTCCGCCCAGCAATCTTCCTTGACATGTCCAAAACCCCGACAATTCTCGCAATATCTCGCGGAGTAATTCGGATTCCGGAATCCTTGTCGCTTGGATTCCGGATGGCCTTGACGTCCGGAATCCGTATGGTCATTCGGACTTCGAGACTTCCATCCACCTTCCTGAAGGATCTTGAACACTGCGTCCGAAAGATCATCCATAGTTGGAAAAGTGACGTTTGAACTCTCGGAGTTCGGAGTGTCCGAAGTCGCATTCGCTTCCGGAGTGGTTGTGGCTTCATCTTCTTGGAACGTCACATGACGGTCATCATCGTCCGAAGTATCGTCACTCCGAGTGAGATATGCCCGTCCGGACCGCTTCAACCGGAGTTTGTCACGGGACACATTGTCCGCCCGGAAGTCCCGTTTTGGAGGAGGGGTATCGTAGTCGTCATCCAAATTCAAGTCTTCGTGCTGTTTCAAGACGTACTCGACGTCCTTCAGACTTCGGAGACGCTGACCTTGGAGTGTTGTCCGGAGGCGGGAGTCTAAAAGCTTCTTCATGAAAACCTTCAGATGGTCTTCGCGGCGCTTACTCGATCCATCGGTTTCAATACCCGCTCGGTCCGCCACCTTGTTCAATCGGTAGTAGAACTCCAACGGGGTCTCCGACTTCTTTTGGATCATCGTGTAATAGCGTTCCGCATCCGAAGTCTTCGCCTTGCAATATCTCTCTCGGAATGCCTTCAAGAAGGGCTTCCACTTCCGACGCACTTTGGAGTCCAAATTCGCACGCCAATTCCGGACAGCCGGGGACATCTTCAACTTCATTTCGTAGATCTTGACATTGTCCGCCCAGCCGCCTTGAACCGCCATACTTTGAAATCGCTCTAACCAGCGCATCCGGTTGGACAACGCGGCCTTCTCGTCGAAGTCTTCCAACGTGCTTGCGTTTACGAAAGGCTTGAACAGGTACGTTGTCGTCCCATTCGAACCAGTCGTTGTCGTGAGTCCCGGAGTTGCGTCTTCAAACGAGCTGCTATCGGAGCTTCCAGAGTCAGAATCACTGCTCGAACTCGAACTCGAACCGGAAGAACTTGGATCATCGTCGGAGTATCTCTTCCTCCGGGTGGAGGACGGCTTCCTCAACGACTTGTCCTTCCTCGACGAGGTCTTCTTCGGTACATCTGAACGTCTCGAGGAGCTCCGTCCGGACGTGTCGTTCGACCCCTTCCGGGCATCACGCGAGCTCCGTCCGGACATACTTCGTCGTCCAGCGTCTGCATCTTTACTCGCCACCAGAGCCTGCTGTGTCGGCGCCTTCGCCTCGTGAGTCTTGGGCGCTTTCGTCTCCCGAGTGACAACTTGGAGGGCGGCCGCAAGTTGAGCGGCCAGCAATCCATCCGGATCCAAAACATCTGTTTTCTGGGAACCGGCTGAAGATGCTCCCTGGGATGCGCCGCTGGATACTGGGTGCAAAGACGTTGGATCAGACGGCTGACGATCTTGAATATCCGGAGTGCGTCCGGACGCCATTGGCTTCACAAATTCCTTGGCTGTCGTTGCCCGAAGATCTCGGACTTGCGTAGCTAGGAACTTCTGGACAGCCAAAGATGCCTCGCGCTCCTTCTTCCGGGTAGCTTCCGATTCTTCTAGTTCTCGCCGTAGTCTGCGGAGCTCCTTCGACGGCTTGGACTTGGACTTGACGTCCCGAGTGGTGTCCCTCTGGTCCTGTTCGAGTTCCAACGAGGGGCCATCTGGACGTCCAAAATCCGCTTGGACTTCCGGACGCGCAGTGAACACTTGGGTCGGCTCCTGCTTCGGGGACAGCTTATCGAACTTGGAGTCCAACAGTCGGTCCAGCTTGCTGTCCAGGTCTCCATACATCTTCTCGAGTGCAGAACCTTGCTGGTCCTCCATCCGCGCCATGACCTTCTGAAGCTGGTACATGGTGTTCAACGCGACCTGGGTAGATCCGGAACTTGCAGACTTGGAGGACCGCTCGGACCGCACTGATCCAGTTGGAGTCTCATGGCGCCGTTCGGACTTTCGACTTCCACGTTCTTTGGATTTCGAAGACTTGTCTGCGCGGGCCGCTTCACGTCGCCTCGAATGCTTCTTCTTCGGCTTCTCCGGTTTAGACTCTTCCAGATCGACATCACCTTGTTGGACAACGCTTGAACGTCCACGAGGATTCTCGTGAGTAATCTGGAAAGCCATTCCGGATTCCATGGGCATAGCGCCTCCTGAAGTCCGAGCGGACATGGCCATCGGAGTAAACCTGGGGAACGGCATATGCGATCCGGCGGATCGACTCATTCCGAACCCTGACGAATCTGACGTGCTCTCCCTGGAAGTCCGCGTCCCTGACGAAGCGCTAGCCATCGACTCACTCGACCCTCCGAAGGTTCCAAACAAGCTTGACTCTTGAATCGAACTCGTTCGTTCGGATGGATTCGTCTGATCGGACATGCTCTGTTGAGAAGTCATGCCGCTTCTAGACGACCCAGTCCGGCTGGACCCCAAACTCTGGAATAACGACGATGGTGCCGATGGGAACGATGATGTAGCGGGCGACGGGATAGACGATGGTGGCGCTCGGGGCATCACTCGCTGGACTCGCTTCGGTTGAACCTCTGGCTGGACGGGTCCTCTTGGACTGCGTACCTTCCGGAATCCAGCCGACTTCAGCAGCCTCGCGAATTCCCATCCAAACAGCGATACTTCGTAATCCGAAATAAACACACCTTCATCTTGGCTGAACACTTCTGGATGTTGTTCGTATAAGCTTTGTCTCCCAGAAGTTGCCAATATCCGGTTAAACTCTGTCGCTTGGACAACCACTCGCCTCCATTCGACCAATTCGACCACCAATAGCTGGAGCATGTCTCCGACCACTTGACGGACCAAATCCGGATGCACTTTGTAGACACGCGTCCGGAACCATCCCGGGACGAGGTTGACAAATCCAAATCCAGCTTCGAAAAGTCATGTCTGAAGAACAGCAATACATTCCCGCGGAGAAAACTCCGAAGGTGGAATCAACGCCGCTTGGATGTCCCGAGCCATTCCGAACGTTCGACGGTGTATCTGCAACTCGGAGATCCAAGCGTCAGTCTGAGCTGGCATCGACATCCGGCGGTCCAAATACTGCGAGGTCATGGACGCCGCCCGAATGAACGGTTCACAGTTCAGCCTGACTTGCGGCCAGTCGAATCGGGCCTCGGGTGGGATATTCCTTTCGGAACCATCACGCTCCCAACGTCGTACTTGATCGGCCACATACGCCTTCGCTTGAACTTCCGTCATCTCGAATTCCGACGGTGCCGGTTGAACTCTCGGCTGAACATTCGGAGGTTCGAACATTTGGGCATCCGGGATGTAAACTCCAGAAGCTTGTTGAGCCGGCGTCCCAGACTGTTCCACAACAGGTGATTCGTCCGGAATCAGCGGTGGCACTTGGACGTCCGGAGTCATTGGCGAAGTCACGATCGTGTCTTCCAGCGCAATGTCCTCCCGGACCGGTGACAATGGTCGATACTCCTGTTTGACTGAGGCCATTCCAACGGGGGCATCAGCATCCAAATGAAAATCTTCCAAGGGAGGAGAATCCGGAACTCGATCCTCCACCTGGACATCTTCAAACACGTCCTCTCCATCGGAGTCCTCAGCCTCGTTTTCCACAGCTTCGATCTCCTCCCCTTCGGACACCTCCTGACCGGACTCATCTGAAGGGTCTTCGTCCGGGTCGACATCCGATCCAGACTCCTCTTCTCCATCCGGATCCTCCTCGGACCCGAACTCCTCCTGCTCAGGATCGCCTTCTCCATCCGAAGCTTCCTCGGAAGCACTTCCGTCTTGACTCGCGTGGTGCGCGTCCAACTGGTCGGCCTCCGACTGGACTTCTTCACGTTCTAGCAATTCCTTCGCCTCAAGGGCAGCCTTCCGCTTTGCAGCGTTCGCCTGACGATTTCTTCTCACAATGGTTTCCAAATCTTCATGCTCCTCAGGCTGCTGCCCTTTCAACCTTCTCGACGCTCTCGTAGCCATACCGCTTCCAGATGCGTCGCCTCTTCCTTCGCGTGTAGTTTCACTTCCAGTCATAACAACCACGATCAGAAAGTTAGTTAGTACTCAAACCCCGAAACTAATCAAAATATAAAAATAACTCGGTGATATCCTCGGTTCGAATCCGGGCACGCGCACCAGCTGTGGCGAAGTGGGTGAACACTTTTCCCGCCCAGGTGCGTATAGCGTGTCTTCCGGAAAATAAGTCCGACTGGAAAGATGTCCGGTCGGACTAACGAAAGTCAGAACCTCCAACCGGGATCCAAATGGGTATCCGGAAAGAGGGTTGGCGTGTGACCTTGTGACTACCCTCGTAGGTGTCGTTTGTCTTCGAACGCGAGGAGTTCCACCTGGATGAGTTACTTCCAAAAGCTTGACTGGATCCAGATGTAGAGTGCTAATGCACTTCCAAATGCAGTGGTTGAGTCTGAATGCAGGTGAGAGACTATTAGCAAAGCCTTCCAACAACAGATAACCAATATACAAGAGAGTTAAATGCAAATATACAGCCGCTTCTTATTCTTTCCGGCCCTTGAGCGGTGGGCACTCCAAATGCCAGTACGACGTTGGACACTCCAACCGGGACACTGGCACAGTCCCGGGGTCCTTTAGCGCACCACTTCTGGCAAGTCCACTTGGACTCCCAGAAGACAATTATCCAAATGTACCAGGAATACTATAGAGCACTCCAAAATACACACACACAAATACAGTCCAATCACACAGCAGTCAATCAATCAATTTCAGGGGTGACTACTAATAACCTCCTATAACGCAGTTGTAATATGAAATGTACAAACCAAACGACGGTTTGGAATGTCCAACTGGGATATGAAATGGGAGGGGTCACGCCCGGGAATCGCCGCCCGGATCACCTTCCCAACTTGGTCTTAACCTGGCGGAGATTCACGCGGCGGTGACGATAGTCGACGCGGGCATGACCTGGCCCTTCTGTTCGCTGACTCCGAGCCCTCGACTTCGAGGCTGGTCGGCAGTGCTCACAGTGGTGGCTTATGGGAAACCTCCCGCTCTTCCACTTGCGCCCTTGGTGGCAAATTGAACTCTCTTTAATATATAAATATCCGTTGTAAAGCTAAACATGCAAAATAGACTTGGTTTCACTATAGGTAGAGGCGTGCTTATCCGGAGGCGACCTGACACATCCGAAGAACACCGAAGAACATGGCCGAATTCCAGCTGTGCCGAACAGATCATGGTCGGTCGTCTTGGTCGGTCGGAAAACACTTGGGTCTAGTATGGTCGGATCTTCAACGGCCGATTGTGGGTACAAATCAGGGCTAGTCCGGTTGGACTCTGGGTACAAATCTGGACTGGTCCGGTTGGACCTGTTCAATCCAAACAGCCATCTTCCACTTGGACATCCAAAAGTAACTCCAATATCTCGAAATCAGGTAACTGTCAACCGGGCAGAAGGCGGCAGTCCAGGAAATCACTTGACTTGAGTATGTACGTCCAACCGGACATATACCACTTGGACTCCCAACTGGAGATCTTGGACTGACTTCGCCTGGGCTCTCCGGAATCCACATTTATTTCGTCCATTCAATCCTCCTTGGCTCGCAGCGTCCCAATATAGTACTTTCAGAGCCAATCAGAGCGTAGCTGGGGTATTTACTCCGTAAAAACTGGAGCCACATCTTCACAGCTCTCCTACGGAGGAAGGCGAGGTCGAAGTGGACTACGAATAGTCCGAACAGGGCGATGACCATGCGTCTCCTACTCCTGCGAGCTCTCGGTCGACCCGATCCGAGCTGCGCTCTCCACGTGATCCGCGTCGGTACTCAATTCCTCGGCAGCTGCGTCAGCCGCAGTGGACTACGAAGAGTCCCAACAGGGCGATGCCCATGCGTCTCCTACTCCTGCGAGCTCTCGGTCGACCCGATCCGAGCGAGCTGCGCTCTCCACGTGATCCGCGTCGGTACGCAATTCCTCGACAGCTGCGTCAGCCCAATCCATTCCCGGAGGGACCTTCGAGCCTTGCGCAACGCACCACCACTTCCTGCTCGCGATGAGCCAGAGTCGCTCAGGGGCGTCGAAGACGCGATCACCAACCCTCTGGATGAGGCGCAGGAGGCTTCTATGAGCGGTGCTCCAGAGTCACGTCGACCGGTCCAACGGGACATCGTGGGGACTTCGTCGCGGCGCGACTACGGCTTCGAGCCTCGTGACCCTGCCGAGCAGGTGAAGCAGTTGATGGCACAGCCCAACCTGCACGGTTACGCCATAGGCGCTCCGCCTCGCACTGTGGCTGAGACTCAGCAACGGCAAGGGCTCCATGAGCGCTTCATGACCCCGCAGGTGTGCACACTCGCCGAGTATCGGCAACGCTTAGATAAGCAACGGCGACGGGAGTCTGTACCACAGATGAGGACTTGTCCACTCCTTCTCCAAACGGGAGAGACTACCCGGGACTACATGGTCCACGTGGCCACCTGGGCCGTAGCTTCACGGAAGCTCGCGTCGTTCGATCGGCTCATGGAGAGCTCTTCCGAGGTGGACGTCCGCCTCACTCGAGGTCTACTCTTCCAGTACGCGAAGCTACGCGTGCGGCCCGGCCGCTTTCCTCGTCACACGACGGCGGTGGCTCCCGCCTCTCAGGCCACTATCCCTGCTTCGCAGGACGCTCTTCAAGTCTCCGAAGGAGACTCACTGGCTATGCCAGCCACGGACCAGAGCCTGAGCTCGGCTGCTAGTCCGTCAGCTTCTCATACTAGTGGTGAGAAGCGGGTGTCGACCGAGTGGTCGACCTCGAGCCCTTCGGGCGCCTCCGATCTTCGTGATCAAAGGGCAGTCCTTCCTCAGGGGCCCTTCAAACTCCCACGAGTTTTGGGAATGAGGATACCCACGCCACTTCACCAGATACTGGTTTTGACTACGGTGGCGACGCCGCGCCATCAGGCGCTCCACGTGGTAATGGGGGGTCCCCTGCTCGTCGAGCAACGGTGGAGGAGGCCGATTCGCTGCGGAACGCAATACTCGATGAGTGTGACGAGCGTTATCTGTCGCAGCGTGTCTGGTATCAACTCGATCGCTCGATCGATACTCTCCAGAGTCAGACTCAGCCCCTTCAAGGGACGTGGAGAGTGTTTGACATTCGCATGCCCGTCTCGCCCACGACATGGAGGAGATCGAGTGCCGAATGGCTTGGCTCGAAGGGCCTCAGTCTCTGACCGCTCGGCTGCATCAGCAGGAGCTTCAGCTCGCTGAGCTGCGGGGTCAGGTGACGTTGCTGCTGCAAATGACGCAGCCTGGGCGCGTGTCGTCGGCGCCAGCGCCTCCGCGCTCACCCCCGCGGGGCCCCGATATGGCTTAAGCAAGCCGACGTAGAACACAGGGTGTGTTCGCATCCGCTTTGGCAAGTCAAGCGTGTATGCCAGGCCCTACTTGACCACGACCGTAAACGGTCCGATGAAGCGCGGACGCAAGTTCGTCTTAAAGACACTCGACACTGCATGTGTAGGTAGGTTCTTAGCGTTTAATAAAACTTGGTCACCGACCTTAAATTCCCACACATTGCCTCTACCTTTTGCATCAGCTTGTTCCTTCTGAACGTCTTGGATTTCAGCCATCGCGTCACGCACACGGCGTAATACGCTCAATCTCACCGAGAGGAAGTCATCGACTTGTTTACGCACGGCAGAAGGGCTGATATCAGTAAGCTCGGAGTCGAGCGACGGCACAGCCTCTCCCCCACTAAGCCCGAGGCCACCGCGTGGCGGCGTGAGTGGGACGCGCAGATGTGCAAGGCCGTTCACGTAGAACGGAGTGAAGCCTGTCGAGGCATGCACCGCATTGTTCATTGAGAACTCAACGAGAGGGAGCATAGCGCTCCAACGCTTCGGCGTTTCAGCGCATATGCTGCGGAGGATGTCCTCCAAAACGCGATTGACCGTTCAGTCTGACCGTCGGTCTGCGGATGATCCGTCGTGGACATATCCAGCCGAGTGCCAAGCACTTTAAAGACGGACGTCCAGAAGTGACCCGTGAAACGGGGGTCTCGATCCGAGACAATGGTCTCTGGCAGCCCATGCTGGCGGAAGGCCAGATCGATAAAGATCGTCGCTGTACCAGCGCCATCGACGGTGTCCGGCACAGCCGCTAGGTGAGCCATCTTGCTCAGACGGTCAACGAAGACCACAACGCCCGTGTTGCCTGCCGAATCCTTCGGTAGGCCAAACACAAAGTCCATACTCATGGACTGCCAACACCCAGAGGGTACAGGCAAGCTCGCCAAAGGCGCTGTCGCATGCGGTGAGGGTTTAACCCGCTGACACGTCTCACACGTGTGCACATATGTGCTGACCCACTTGTACATCTTCGGCCACCAGTACATGGAGCTCACCGAGCTGTAGGTCTTCTCACGACCGAGGTGGCCGCTGGTGGGCGTGTCGTGGGCCTCATAGAGGATACGATACTTCAGGTCCTCATCGTGAGGAACCACCACACGTGGTGGGTCATCCTGACCCGTGCTGTAGTACAGCAGACCACCTTCCAGGCTATAGCGCTGGAGTCTCGCCTTTAGGCGTCGTGACAGAGTCACCTTTGAGTCCTTAAACTCATCGCTCCCTAGAGCTTGAAGCAGCGCGACACATGAGTCGTTCTGAGCGTACGCTGCTCGAACCATGTCCGTCACGGACGACGTCACCGAGGTGACATGAGATAGCTCATAGTCCGGGCGACGTGATAACGCGTCAGCGAGGACGTTCTGCCTGCCAGGCTTGTACTTCACCTCGAAGTTATACTCCGCAAAGAAGGAGAGCCATCGGGCCATCCTCTGTGAGAGGTGAGGCGACTGCGTCGCTGTGCGTAGTGACGCATGATCCGTGTAGATCACAAACGGCTTGGAGCCGAGCAGGTGAACCCTGAATTTGACGAGAGCGTACTTCATCACAAGTAGCTCCTTGTCATGAACTGGATAGTTCTTCTCAGCAGCCTTGAGCTGCCGAGACTCAAACGCAATGACGCGTTCGCGCCCGTCGGCGTCCGCTTGTAGCAAAGCACTGCCGATGGCAACGTCCGAGGCGTCACAGACGACGATGAACGGACGATCGGGGTCTGGCAATGCCAGTATCGGTGCCTGAAGCAGGCTATCCTTGATACGAGTGAACGCACTCTCGTGCTCAGCACGCCATACCCATTCGGCATCCTTCTTAAGGAGATCCGACAGTGGCCGAGCCAACTCAGCGTAGTTCTCGCTGTACTTGTGCAAGTAGTTGGCCAAGCCCAGCCACTTACGCAAGTCCTTCTGGTTCAAGGGAACCGGCCAGTCCACAATGGCCTTGACCTTTGCTGGATCAGCACGAAGGCCATGCTTCCCAATGAAGCACCCTAGGAAAGGGATTTCTTCCGCGCCAAAGACGCACTTATCCGCGTTGGCGTACAACTTGTTGGTGCGCATGCACTCGAGCACTGCTCTCACGTGTTCCACGTGTACCTCGACATCAGTCTTCCCGTGTTCGGCCTGACTGTGGACGAACACGTCGTCAAAGTACGTCTGTGCGAAGGCCCGTAGGGGCCTGAACAACTGCGTCACTAGACGATTGAACGTTACAGGCGCATTCGACAGCCCTTGGGGCATGACGAGCCATTCCCAGAGCATACCGCTCGGGGTGCTCACCGCTGTAAGCGGAATATCACTGGCTCGCATGAGCAGCTGATAGTAGCCATCGACTAAGTCGAGCGCACTGTACATGGTGCAACCCACCATATTGTTCTGAAGAACATCCTTCCTAGGAATCGGCGTCTGCGCCGGAATCGTGGCAGCGTTGAACTTGTTAAAAGCGTGAACGATACGCCACTTGCCATTCGGCTTTCTGACGCAGAACGTTGGCGCGGAGTGCGGAGACTTGCTCTCGCGCACGAGACCCGCCGCGTGCTTCGCACGGAAGAAGGCGTCAATGACGTCGCATTGCTCTTTAGGAAGAGGCCACTGCCGGGTCACGCAGTATTTAGTTCCGGGAACTAAGTCGATCTCGTGACGAACGCCTCGGTCAGGAGGCAGGCCACTCGGTGGTTCCTTCGAGACAACGTCTCCATATTCCTTCAGCAAGGAGTAGATGGGATCCGAGGGATTCTTGAGGATCTCCGATCCACTCCTGGCGTTCAACGCCTTCTTGACCTCGGCCAAGACGGACTCGTCAACGAGGGATGATGAGTTTAACTCCTCTTCTGGTCGGACGATGACCACCTCGGCGAGTTCGCCAGCCTTCAAGGCATCGCCAAAGTCGGCGAACGACATCTCCTCTAGCTCAAGGAGCTTGTCAACACTCGGCAGTTCGTCCAGCAGGACGCTGCCTTCGGCACTGCCGTCCACTCCATCAACCAGAGTGTATAGCTGCCCACAGCCCTCCCGTGCGTTGACACTTGACGTCACGGACGACTCAGACGCAGAGCGTCTCGCCCATAGGGCCTTACGACGACGTCGCCTAGCCGACGAACGTCCACTCGACGGAGTACGTGCCGCTGCACAGGTAATGGCCTTGCCCGGCCCAGTGTCAGTGACACTCAGTGACTGACTCAGTCTACCGCCGACGTCACTAGACGGAGTACGTGCCGCCGCACAGGTTTCGGCCCCTTCAGGCCCAGTGTCAGTGACACTCTGCGATCCACTCGGTCGACGACCGATGCCGCTCAGCGGAGTACGTGCCGCTGCACAATCAATGACCGTAACAGGTCCAGTGTCAGAGACACTCAGCGATCGACTTGATCCACGACCAGTATCACTCGACGGAGTACGTGCCGCCCCACAGTTCACGGCCTGGTAAGGCCCGATGCCATCGGCATCCAGTGACGGTCCATGACCGGCGTCACTCGGCGGAGTACGTGCCGCCCCACAGGGGTTACGTGAGCTTTGCCCACACGTTGACTCACTGTCAACCAGCGCTACGCGCTCAACAGGACTGCGGTCCTCGCACTCGGTGCTGTCCACCAACTCGGACACACCGACTTCCAGCATCATAGCCGACTCGGCTCGATGCTCGCGCCAATAGCGCTTCTGCTTCCTAGCAGAGGTGGGTTCATGACTCGCCAAAGCTCCACTAGGAGAGAAGTGCGTAGCACCTAAGGTCTTCGACCTCCAATCAATCCATGGCTCGTGGCGCTCCAGCCACGCCATGCCAAGGATGAGGTCGTACCTCGAATTCAGGTCCAGGACCAAGCAGCGTTCTACGCTGTCGAAGTCCAAGAACTTCAGCCGCAGGTCCATGGAGACCTTGGCTGCCGTGACACGGACGCCCGTCGCTAGACGGACAGTGACGGTGTCACCTCTTCGCGCTCGAAGCGCCTCAGCATATTGCTGACTACCCTCAACGGTGGAGCGCCTGACATAGTTGCCAGACGCCCCCGAATCGATCAACACGATCCATGGCTTCTCAAAGCCCTTCAGCCCTGCTTGCTGACACGTTCCGTGTTCAAGAGCACGGAGCTCTTCGGGGCTGAGCCCCAGTGCCTCTCACGCACCGCAGAACTCAGTTCTTCCCCAGTAGACCGCCCCGCGTCTACTGGGAGCCGTCGTTTCCCTGGGCAGAGCCCAAAGCGGGACCCGCGGCAGGGTTGCGGCCATTCTGGCCGGCGCGCTCTTTGCGCAGAGGGCAGTTGGGCCTCAGGTGTGAGGGACTGCCGCATGTATAGCACCGGCGGGTGCTCATACGCTGCACCGCAGCTCGTAGCTCAGCTACCTCATCTTCAGCATAGCTGAGGTCCATGGGCTCAGGTCCCCCGGACCCTGTGCTGTTAGCACCGACCCTCGACAACTTAAAGTTGTGTTCGGCATTCAGTGCCACGCTGACAGCGTCTTCGAAGGTGCGAGGATTCTGACGGAATGCCTCCGTCCTGGCCACGCCAGCTCGTAAACCTTCCATGAAGATGGTCACGGTGACCACCTCAGGTAGAGGGTCGGCAGCCATGCCGGCAATGAGCGTGCGCAGCTCTTGGACATAGTCCACCAGGTCCTTCTTGCCCTGTCGGCAAGCAAGGAAGCGTGACCGCACGCGATACACCTGGTTAGGCGGAGCAAACACTTGCGTAAGCTTGGCCTTAAGCTCACCCCAAGTGGGGAAAGCCATTTCTACCGACGTCCCAGACGTCAAGGCCCATTCTCGTGCTCGCCCTTCGAGCTTAGAGATGGCGAACGCCACGCGTTGGCCTTCCAACTGGAGCATAGCTGCCCCCATGGCCATTTCGACCTCTCGGGTCCACAACAGGAGGTTCTCTCCTTCGTGCCCGTGAAAGGTCTTCACGCTGAGCGTGACGGGCTTAGCTCTCGGAGCGGGGTCAACCCCTTTTACATTCCGTTGGATGTGCTAAACGAGAGCGTTTTCGTACGAGGCAAATGCCTCGAGGCGCGCGTTGACGGCCTCCGGCCCTTGGGACGCAAGGTGCGCCATACCTTCTGGGCCCAGCAAGGACGTAACCTTGTTAAGCGTGTCCCGCTGACTCAGAGTCAAGTGAGCGTATGCTTCTGGCTCCATTCTCGCAGAGAAACAGTCTTCAACTCAGGAGTTGGATTAACTACAAGTGCTACCAGATGCAGCGGGGCTGCGTAGGTGTGCACGGCACAGAGGAAGTTTAGTTGACTCGTAGAGTCCAGCTTGCAAGGCACTAGCCTTCGGTTCTATACAAGAACCAAGTATTCCACTGAATACGGGACTCACACAATCAGTGTCCCTATAATAAAGGAACTAACACTAATTATGTAAAATGCAAACTGATATTTATTGACTTTATTGCCCTAATCCTAAATGTAACGGATTTAGTATCTAGCATACTAAATCCTAATCAAAATGCAATGTGTGGCTCTGAGCTAACTGCCAGCAACTGGCTACATATGTGACGTGTGAGAAACACTATGTATCGTACACAGATCTGTGACTTGTGACCGGGATGGTGTATACCACACCAACTGTAGCCAAGGCGCGCAGCGCCGTGTAACCCCGTTACATTTTCGGTGCAAAGCCACGTCCATCGTTACTGGAATGTTGGTCGTGGAAGGTGGTCCAATTTTGCTGCCAAGGACGTCTTATTCATGCTACTCGTTGTGATGAAAGCAGGAGAAACCTGGGATATGCTTGCGAGAATCTTTAGAATAAAAACACCAACATTCATCAAGACGATCTCGGGATTTATAGAAGTGGTTGCACCGAAACTCCACGAAGAATGGGTAACTAGTGAAGCCGACGAAACGACGATGAGATCGTTGAGGACGTCGGGAAACGCGTTCAAGAACTTCCCGTCCGCATTGTACGCCACTGATGTCACATTCCAACAGTCTAACAGGCCAGCAGGGTCGATGGCAGAAGCCATGCCGTTCTACAGCGCAAAGCATAAGCTGTACGGGTTCAAGGTAGAAGTGTCTGTCAATCCCAAAGGACTCGCAGTCAACTGCACGCGCCACGCACGCGGAAATACGGCTGACATCACCATGTTTCGAAATAATAAAGAATTTCACGATTCTGCGCGTAAGAAGCTGGATGGCGACCAACGTCTTCCTGACGGATGCCCCTTGGCCGCGGACTATCCTGAAGAGTGGGCGGTGTTGGCAGACAAAGGTTATCAAGGCCTCGCTGAGCATGTTCGGTGTATCCATCCAACGAAAGGTAGCAACCTCCCACAGGACGTGCAACGACAAAATGTTCTTGTTTCCAGCGATCGAGTAATAGTTGAAAACTATTTTGGAAGATTGACGGGACTTTGGAGGACCTGCGCAGAAAAGTTTCGATGGAGCGAAACTCTCTACGATGACATTTTCTTCGTTTGTGCAAGTCTTACCAACTACCACGTGACGATGAACCTTCTACGACAATAAAATGGCGTGGCATATCGGCAATATAGCAACAGGCTTCTGGCAATAGGAGTCGATATGAAGAGGAAGCGCCGTCAGAGTCAAGACAGATATAGGCGTAATACCCGACTCCGCCACCTCATGACATTGGACGATCATCCAGCACACGACAGTAACGATTCATTCAGCGATGACGACGACCCAGATGGAGGAAAGCGGGTAGACGGTTGTTATTATCTGTAGGCGTGTAAATTCTGAGGTCGGTGTCCATTTGATTTTCCTTTGTAGCATCTTTATTTGACACAGTATATTGTGTTTTTAACGGTCTAACAGTATGGTACGTGATTAATTTAT
This sequence comes from Phytophthora colocasiae, assembly GCA_018806915.1. Classification (NCBI taxonomy): domain Eukaryota; phylum Oomycota; class Peronosporomycetes; order Peronosporales; family Peronosporaceae; genus Phytophthora; species Phytophthora colocasiae. Next base: position 848,605 of record JAGKQI010000048.1, on the reverse strand, counting down.
TGGAACAGAGTACATTACATTGAACGCAATGACTTCGTGGTTACGATCATTCTTCTTTTGTGGTCTATTGAATCCATCTAAGTAGAACGAGCAGACTACAAGTATAAGTATAGTTATTGTCAGTCAAAGGTGAAATTTTGAAAATTAACTTTAACACTTAATAAATTTGTCAAAAATAAGATTTAGGAGCGCTACCAAGAATAGTCACGTAGAGCGTCAGAAACTACGTTAGGAACATAAAAGTAGCGTCGCCTAAGTGCAATGATAGCCGAAGGTAGAGTAGAAAGAGTGAATATTTTGATAGAGTGAGTATAACGGAGTACAAAGTAAGTAAATTGACTTTAAACGTGAATAACTTTGCGAAGACTTAAGATTAGGAAATGCTACTCAGTAGGATCGTATAGCGCGTCAAATTCTACGTTGAATTTATCTAAGTAGAACGAGCAGACATTAAGTCTAAGTATAGTTATGGTCAGTCAAAGGTGAAAATTCACTTCAACGATGAACGGAAACTACATGACGTTCGTACGGTACAAAAATCTCTATAACTGAGAAACAAAAACGCAAAATAGCAACAAACCGGTTGCGGCGGTGCTGAAGCAGTGACGCGACTGGCCTAGGGTTTATGCCTAGGGTTTATGCCTAGGGTTTATGCCTAGGGTTTATGCCTAGGGTTTATGCCTAGGGTTTATGCCTAGGGTTTATGCCTAGGGTTTATGCCTAGGGTTTATGCCTAGGGTTTATGCCTAGGGTTTATGCCTAGGGTTTATGCCTAGGGTTTATGCCTAGGGTTTATGCCTAGGGTTTATGCCTAGGGTTTATGCCTAGGGTTTAGGGTTTAGGGTTCCTAAACTGACACGTCCCTAGGTTAACCCCTCTAATCCGACCATAACGGATTATCCGGTATTTTGTTTTAGGAGTGAAAGTATTTCGCGTTGTCCGCAACAAATCTGGCGCTGTCTAAATCCGCATATAGAGATTTGTATGGGATAATTTTTACCAGGTTGACTGTAGCGTGCCTGGGCGGTGAGACAAGAAATTTTCGGGAAGAGATTAGGGTTACAGATATAAGAATCCACGGACGCCACGAGCCTTTCATTTCGAGATCTGCGCCCGAAAAGAGACCATCACTCTGCGCGATGAAGACCTTCACGTATGCTACCGAAAAAAGCATTACCCAGATGTGGAGGGAGTTGACCAAGAAGGGGTGGAAATTCCGCAAACCTGTGGGCCTCAGCAACGACGGCAGATACCTGCCCCCAGACGGGAGTGTTACCGGAACAGAGAGAGTGGACTACTTTCTTGGTGCGTGATAATGTGCTAAACGCTGTGATAAACAATCTAACACTCGTTTATCGCTAGGAAACAAGAGCTTGATGGACTATTGTCGAAACCAGGGCTGGCTTGCACTCAAAGCTGCTCCCGTGACCACCAGTACGCTGGCAGCTTTTCCAGTGATCTGCGGTACGCCAGCAGCCGCCGCATCGACTTCTTGACCCCCAAGTGCGCTGACAGCTGGCTTGCCAACCCCCCATGTGATTCCATGCTCTTCCGCCAAGAAAAACACACGGGAGCCAAGGCACGCAGCAAAGGCAACTCCTAGAGACGAAGAACTTCCAGTCCCAGCTGCTGTTCCCGTACCACGAGCAGAGTCGAAGCGAAAGGCACCTGTGCCAAGCACAGATCCTAAACGTCGTCGAAGCGGTATGTTTACTGTTTTTGTTTTAGCGATGAAACAGTACTAACATGCCTGTTACGGATTGTATAGATCACATTGTTCAGGATATCTCCGCAGCTGTCACGGATACTACCGATCGAGATTCTCGATTGTCCGGCGCCTCTTCCGCCTACTACCGCTCGTGCTATTCCGGCGTACTCGGTCGAAGCGGATATCAATCCAGTGCCAGCTACGGAGGCACCTATTCCAGCTGTCGCCGCTGTCAGACGTGGTGTTTTGCTGGATGACTTCGACTCGGACGGCTTTCTAGATGCTCTGCGGCGCGATCGGCTGTTTGTCGGCGGTGGTGCAGACGATATCAACGCTGGTAATGATGATTGGTTGCTCGCGCTTGACTCGGATGCAGAGGGAGATGAAGAGTCGATTCTACAAGATGAGAATGAAGACGATAATGACATCGAATCTGTTGATGGTGTCGATAGTGACGACGAGCGGAGGTGCCTGTTGAGTTTGACCTGACTGATGCAGATTTGGATCGCCTCCAGAACCAAGAGTGGGACGTGTACATGGAGGACCGGTCTGGTCAAGTGCAACACGATGCATTACCTCTCTACGATTGCCCATGGGGTCCAACCCGAGCCGCGCTTGCGTACGCTGAAGATCCGCTAGCGATGTTTTATTTCTTTTTGCGGAAGGAGTTGTGGCGCAAGATCGCAGCGGAAACCAATAACTATCGTCGGGAAAGTGTCGATGCGTGGCCCAGCAGATGCGTACACGTGCTCTCCAGCGCCAACAAGCAGTTCCATCAACACTTGTGCTTACTCTGGAAGAGTACAAGAGGAAACTGTCTCGTAAGAGCACCATACAACCCCACGAAATCGTCCGATTCGTTGGCCTGTTGGTTGCAAGGACTCTGGAGACTCGCCGTGAGAGCCTCAGTCGACACTGGATCACGAGAGCTGAAGGAGCACTCTCCCGTGGGACACTCGGGCAGTTAATGAGCCGTGACAGATTTCACGATATCACACGATACCTCCATTTCAACGATAACAACTTGCAGAGCGACAGCAACGACCGGGCGTTCAAGATACGACCCGTTATCCAAGCTTTGCAGAAGACGTTTTTTCGTGGCTATAGGCTCGGTGCAAAGATTTTTTTCGACGAGGGCATGGTGCCAATGCGACACCGTCGTAATCCGGCAGTACATGCCTGCCAAGTCGAACAAGTGGGGGACCAAGTTTTACCTGACGTGCTGCGCAGACACCGCATACTGTGCCAGGTAATGAACACTGCTATGACGGATATCCGTCGAATGCGACGGATGTCCGTTGTAGTTGTATTACGTAGATCCGTTATGTATTCAGCAAGAGCCGTAATGATTTCGAGTGGTTACTAACTGCTTCGTGTAGGTTGGACATTTATTGCGGCAAGGCCAACGAAAAGGAAGATTCTGTGGCGCAGCGAGCTGTTGTAAAGAATCTGGCAAAGGTGCTAGAAGATCAGCCGTCTGGACGACTTGTCTGTACAGACAATTTCTACACTTCGATCCCGCTATCGGACAAACTACTCAGCATGGGTCACTTTCATGTTGGGACCATTCGCAAAGACCGGAAGGGGTGGTGTAAGGCTATCGATTTCAAACAGAAGAAGCGTCCAAAGCGGATGCCTCGTGGCCTATATCGCATCGCGGTGTGGAGAGATCGGCCTGAGTTTGTGACTCTGGCTTGGATGGACAGCAAGCCTGTGCGTTTCCTGGCGACCGGATGGTCTACGCAGATCACCCATGTATCCCGTCGAGAGCCCGGCGGCTCAATCTCGCAAGTCCCGTGCCCCCAGCTCGTTCGTGATTGCCATGAGGCAATGGGCGGGGTCGATGTGCACGACTAGTTGCGCTTGCAGAGGTACTCTATCCATCGCGCAATCCGAATGAGGAAATCTTACAAGACAATTTTTCTCGGGCTAGTCGATATAGCAATCATCAACGCGTTTATAGTTCACAAGATCGCCATGCGCACACGCGGGAGGACTGTACCGACGCACGCTGCGTTCATGCGGCGGCTGCACATCGCACTGCTGGGTCAGACGAACGACGATTTTGACGGGGATGACGACTTGGCTGAGCTCGTCACTGAGCCGCTCCCGCGAGGCCCCCACACACTCGAGCTGACAGAGGAGAAGAACGGTCAAAAGCGGCGCCAATGGTTGTGCAAGGTTTGCTCGGCGTACGCGGAGGTGTCCGCAGCTTTGAGACGAGCTACTCATGTCCGTGCACGAAGGCCAAGAGAGGGCGCGTCACCTTGTGCAACAAGGTACGGCGGCTGCAACACGGCAGCACCCTCACCTGCAACCAGATCTGGCACCAGAGCTGGCGGAATGGAATGGTCATCCCACCAGAGTTCCAGCACAAGATTCGCTTTGTGGACCGACGTAGGCGCGAGGTTCTTGGTAACGACTCTGACGAAGATGAATAGGGAGCTAATGGAGCTAATGGAAGGATTCTTGAGTGTTGGTCATTGTCGTGTCGTTACAGTAAAGTGTAACGGATTTGCAGGGAGATCGCAATAGGCAGTTATTTGTACGCGTTTTGTACTGCACATCCCCCCCCAGCAACCAATCCTATGCCTTCTTCGTCATGCGAAAGGGCTTGAAACATCATATATAGTACTGATTTTCCGGCGTGTTAATTCATTTATTAGCAATTCAGGATAATCCGGAACGTCCTTCGTAGTAGAGGGGTTAAAATCCCATACAAAAAATACACTCCCCCCAGAATGTCAGGGACGTGACTTTTCCCATACTGTTAATATAGGTGCTCGGTACGGACGTGTCCGAGGGTTTGAGTTTTCGGAAAGACGTGTCGCGGACCTAAAATATGAGTCTGGAGCTACCTAAAATTATTAATTTTGGGTATTCGTCATTTTCGAAGCCCAAACAGCGTGAACTCGGCGGAAAATTGGAGAGTGAAAAAAATAATTGGTTTGAAAATGTATGACTGTACTTTCATGTCGTATAGACGGGCCAATCAGACAATTTTTAAAACTTCGTCAATACTTCACTTTACTATATGAAAATTTTGTGAGGTGGGGTATTTCGATACGGGGAAGATGATGGTGGGATCCCCATGAGACATAGACGGGCCAATCGACCAGTTTTTGAAACTTTCTCAATACTTCACTTTACTATATGAAAATGTGTGAGATAGGGTATTTCGACACGGGGAAGATGATGGTGGGATATACATGCGACATAGACGTGTCATTTAGCCAGTATTCAATACTTTCTCAATATTGCACTTCAGTATACAAAAATTGGTGAAGTGGGGTATTTCGATACGGGGAAGATGATGGTGATATTCCCATGAGACATAGACGGGCCGAACACACGTATAACGTCTTCATGTTAAAAACTCCTTGTATAAGTTAATACTGACTTGAGATATTAAATCTGAAAGACACACGAAGTACCATCCGAATGGGCATGAAAAAGTACATTGTTTCCATGTGCGTAGGAAAGGGACACTGTATATATAGCTAATAATAGAGTAAGAATTTAAAAAAATGCCTGTACTGTAACGGGGATGTTACACGAATGTTTCTCGTTGGTGTGTGACACACGTGGATACATTTATGTGGGTACATAATAGTGTGTGACACTCATGATACATTTATGTGGGTACATAATGGTGTGGCACACACGAGTAGATACGTAGATGGCCTCAGAGCCTCACGTTGCATTTTGATTAGGATTTAGTATGTTAGATACTAAATCCGTTACATTTAGGATTAGGGCAATAAAGTCAATAAAAATCAGTTTGCATTTTACATAGTTAGTGTTAGTCCTTTGTTATAGGGACACTGACTCTGTGAGTCCCGTATTTAGTGGACTACTTGGTTCTTGTATAGAACCGAAGGCTAGTGCCTTGCAAGCAGGACTCTACGAGTCAACTAAACTTCCTCTGTGCCGTGCACACCTACGCAGCCCCGCTGCATCTGGTAGCACTTGTAGTCAATCCAACTCCTGAGTTGAAGACTGTTTCTCTGTGAGAATGGAGCCAGAAGCATACGCTCACTTGACTCCGAGTCAGCGGGCCACGCTTAACAAGCTTACGTCCTTGCTGGGCCCGGAAGGTACGGCGCACCTTGCGTCCCAAGGGCCGGAGGCCGTCAACGCGCGCCTCGAGGCATTTGCCTCGTACGAAAACGCTCTCGTCGAGCACATTCAGCGGAATGTAACAGGGGTTACCCCTGCTCCGAGAGCTAAGCCCGTCACGCTCAGCGTGAAGACCTTCCTCGGGAATGAGGGAGAGAACCTCCTTTTGTGGACCCGAGAGGTCGAAATGGCCATGGGGGCCGCCATGCTCCAGTTGGAGGGGCAACGCGTTGCGTTTGCCATCTCTAAGCTCGAAGGACGAGCACGAGAATGGGCCTTGACGTCTGGGACGTCGGTGGAAGCGGCCTTCCCCACATGGGGCGAGCTAAAGGCCAAGCTCACGCAAGTGTTTGCTCCGCCTAACCAGGCGTATCGCGTGCGGTCACGCTTCCTTGCTTGCCGACAGGGCAAGAAGGACCTGGTGGACTATGTCCAAGAGCTGCGCACGCTCATTGCCGGCATGGCTGCCGACCCTCTACCTGAGGTGGTCACCGTGACCATCTTCATGGAAGGTTTACGAGCTGGCGTGGCCAGGACGGAGGCATTCCGTCAGAATCCTCGCACCTTCGAAGACGCTGTCAGCGTGGCACTGAATGCCGAACACAACTTTAAGTTGTCGAGGGTCGGTGCTAACAGCACAGGGTCCGGGGGACCTGAGCCCATGGACCTCAGCTATGCTGAAGATGAGGTAGCTGAGCTACGAGCTGCGGTGCAGCGTATGAGCACCCGCCGGTGCTATACATGCGGCAGTCCCTCACACCTGAGGCCCAACTGCCCTCTGCGCAAAGAGCGCGCCGGCCAGAATGGCCGCAACCCTGCCGCGGGTCCCGCTTTGGGCTCTGCCCAGGGAAACGACGGCTCCCAGTAGACGCGGGGCGGTCTACTGGGGAAGAACTGAGTTCTGCGGTGCGTGAGAGGCACTGGGGCTCAGCCCCGAAGAGCTCCGTGCTCTTGAACACGGAACGTGTCAGCAAGCAGGGCTGAAGGGCTTTGAGAAGCCATGGATCGTGTTGATCGATTCGGGGGCGTCTGGCAACTATGTCAGGCGCTCCACCGTTGAGGGTAGTCAGCAATATGCTGAGGCGCTTCGAGCGCGAAGAGGTGACACCGTCACTGTCCGTCTAGCGACGGGCGTCCGTGTCACGGCAGCCAAGGTCTCCATGGACCTGCGGCTGAAGTTCTTGGACTTCGACAGCGTAGAACGCTGCTTGGTCCTGGACCTGAATTCGAGGTACGACCTCATCCTTGGCATGGCGTGGCTGGAGCGCCACGAGCCATGGATTGATTGGAGGTCGAAGACCTTAGGTGCTACGCACTTCTCTCCTAGTGGAGCTTTGGCGAGTCATGAACCCACCTCTGCTAGGAAGCAGAAGCGCTATTGGCGCGAGCATCGAGCCGAGTCGGCTATGATGCTGGAAGTCGGTGTGTCCGAGTTGGTGGACAGCACCGAGTGCGAGGACCGCAGTCCTGTTGAGCGCGTAGCGCTGGTTGACAGTGAGTCAACGTGTGGGCAAAGCTCACGTAACCCCTGTGGGGCGGCACGTACTCCGCCGAGTGACGCCGGTCATGGACCGTCACTGGATGCCGATGGCATCGGGCCTTACCAGGCCGTGAACTGTGGGGCGGCACGTACTCCGTCGAGTGATACTGGTCGTGGATCAAGTCGATCGCTGAGTGTCTCTGACACTGGACCTGTTACGGTCATTGATTGTGCAGCGGCACGTACTCCGCTGAGCGGCATCGGTCGTCGACCGAGTGGATCGCAGAGTGTCACTGACACTGGGCCTGAAGGGGCCGAAACCTGTGCGGCGGCACGTACTCCGTCTAGTGACGTCGGCGGTAGACCGAGTCAGTCACTGAGTGTCACTGACACTGGGCCGGGCAAGGCCATTACCTGTGCAGCGGCACGTACTCCGTCGAGTGGACGTTCGTCGGCTAGGCGACGTCGTCGTAAGGCCCTATGGACGAGACGCTCTGCGTCTGAGTCGTCCGTGACGTCAAGTGTCAACGCACGGGAGGGCTGTGGGCAGCTATACACTCTGGTTGATGGAGTGGACGGCAGTGCCGAAGGCAGCGTCCTGCTGGACGGACTGCCGAGTGTTGACAAGCTCCTTGAGCTAGAAGAGATGTCGTTCGCCGACTTTGGCGATGCCTTGAAGGCTGGCGAACTCACCGAGGTGGTCATCGTTCGACCTGAAGAGGAGTTAAACTCATCGTCTCTCGTTGACGAGTCCGTCTTGGCCGAGGTCAAGAAGGCGCTGAGCGCCAGGAGTGGATCGGAGATCCTCAAGAATCCCTCTGATCCCTTCTACTCCTTGCTGAAGGAATATGGAGACGTTGTCTCGAAGGAACCACCGAGTGGCCTGCCTCCTGACCGAGGCGTTCGTCACGAGATCGACTTAGTTCCCGGAACTAAATACTGCGTGACCCGGCAGTGGCCTCTTCCTAAAGAGCAATGCGACGTCATTGACGCCTTCTTCCGTGCGAAGCACGCGGCGGGTCTCGTGCGCGAGAGCAAGTCTCCGCACTCCGCGCCAACGTTCTGTGTCAGAAAGCCGAATGGCAAGTGGCGTATCGTTCACGCTTTAACAAGCTCAACGCTGCCACGATTCCGGCGCAGACGCCGATTCCTAGGAAGGATGTTCTTCAGAACAACATGGTGGGTTGCACCATGTACAGTGCGCTCGACTTAGTCGATGGCTACTATCAGCTGCTCATGCGAGCCAGTGATATTCCGCTTACAGCGGTGAGCACACCGAGCGGTATGCTCTGGGAGTGGCTCGTCATGCCCCAAGGGCTGTCGAATGCGCCTGCAACGTTCAATCGTCTAGTGACGCAGTTGTTCAGGCCCCTACGGGCATTCACACAGACGTACTTTGACGATGTGTTCGTCCACAGTCGTGCTGAGCACGGGAAGACTGATGTCAAAGTACACGTGGAACACGTGAGAGCAGTGCTCGAGTGCATGCGCACCAACAAGTTGTACGCCAACGCGGATAAGTGCGTCTTTGGCGCGGAAGAAATCCCTTTCCTAGGGTGCTTCATTGGGAAGCATGGCCTTCGTGCTGATCCAGCAAAAGTCAAGGCCATTGTGGACTGGCCGGTTCCCTTGAACCAGAAGGACTTGCGTAAGTGGCTGGGCTTGGCCAACTACTTGCACAAGTACAGCGAGAACTACGCTGAGTTGGCCCGGCCACTGTCGGATCTCCTTAAGAAGGATGCCGAATGGGTATGGCGTGCTGAGCACGAGAGTGCGTTCACTCGTATCAAGGATAGCCTGCTTCAGGCACCGATACTGGCGTTGCCAGACCCCGATCGCCCGTTCATCGTCGTCTGTGACGCCTCGGACTTTGCCATCGGCAGTGCTTTGCTACAAGCGGACGTCGACGGGCGCGAACGCGTCATTGCGTTTGAGTCTCGGCAGCTCAAGGCTGCTGAGAAGAACTATCCAGTTCATGACAAGGAGCTACTTGCGATGAAGTACGCTCTCGTCAAATTCAGGGTTCACCTGCTCGGCTCCAAGCCGTTTGTGATCTACACGGATCATGCGTCACTACGCACAGCGACGCAGTCGCCTCACATCTCGCAGAGGATGGCCCGATGGCTCTCCTTCTTTGCGGAGTATAACTTCGAGGTGAAGTACAAGCCTGGCAGGCAGAACGTCCTCGCTGACGCGTTATCACGTCGCCCGGACTATGAGCTATCTCATGTCACCTCGGTGACGTCGTCCGTGACGGACATGGTTCGAGCAGCGTACGCTCAGAACGACTCATGTGTCGCGCTGCTTCAAGCTCTAGGGAGCGATGAGTTTAAGGACTCAAAGGTGACTCTGTCACGACGCCTAAAAGCGAGACTCCAGCGCTATAGCCTGGAAGGTGGTCTGCTGTACTACAGCACGGGTCAGGATGACCCACCACGTGTGGTGGTTCCTCACGATGAGGACCTGAAGTATCGTATCCTCTATGAGGCCCACGACACGCCCACAAGCGGCCACCTCGGTCGCGAGAAGACCTACGGCTCGGTGAGCTCCATGTACTGGTGGCCGAAGATGTACAAGTGGGTCAGCACATATGTGCACACGTGCGAGACGTGTCAGCGGGTTAAACCCTCGCCGCATGCGGCAGCGCCTTTGGCAAGCTTGCCTGTACCCTCTGGGTGTTGGCAGTCCATGAGTATGGACTTCGTGTTTGGCCTGCCGAAGGATACGGCAGGCAACACGGGCGTTGTGGTCTTCGTTGACCGTCTGAGCAAGATGGCTCACCTAGCGGCTGTGCCGGACACCGTCGATGGCGCTGGTACAGCGACGATCTTTATCGATCGGGTCTTCCGTCAGCATGGGCTGCCAGAGACCATTGTCTCGGATCGAGACCCCCGTTTCACGGGTCACTTTTGGACGTCCGTCTTCAAAGTGCTTGGTACTCGACTGGACATGTCCACGGCGGATCATCCGCAGACCGACGGTCAGACTGAACGCGTGAACCGCGTCCTGGAGGACATCCTCCGCAGCGTATGCGCTGAAACGCCGAAGCGTTGGAGCGCTATGCTCCCTCTCGTTGAGTTCTCAATGAACAACGCGGTGCATGCCTCGACAGGCTTCACCCCGTTCTACGTGAACGGCCTTGCGCATCCGCGCGTCCCGCTCACTCCGCCACGCGGTAGCCTTGGGCTTGGTGGGGGAGAGGCTGTGCCGTCGCTCGACTCCGAGCTTGCTGATGTCAGCCCCCTTGCTGTTCGCAAGCAAGTCGATGACTTCCTCTCGATGAGGCTTAGCGTCTTACGCCGTGTGCGTGACGCAATGGCTGAAAGCCAAGATGTTCAAAAGGAACAAGCTGATGCCAAAGGCAGAAGCAACATGTGGGAGTTCAAGGTTGGTGACCACGTTTTATTAAACGCTAAGAACCTGCCTACACACGCAGTGTCAGCCGTCTTCAAGACGAAGTTGCGGCCGCGCTTCATTGGACCGTTCACGGTCGTGGCCAAGAAGGGCCTGGCATACACGCTTGACTTGCCAAAGCGTATGCGAACACATCCTGTGTTCTACGTGGGCTTGCTTAAGCCATATCGGGACCCTGCTCTTGTGAGTTCTGAGGCGCTGGCGCCGAGTCGGACGAAGGCTGCACGGCAGCAGGTGGCAGAGCCACAGGTGGTTGCATCCGAACCAACAGGTCTTGTCGATCCGGAGCAACGTGATGCTCGAGGTCATAGACCCGCTGATGCAGCACCAGAGGCGACTCAGACCGGTCCCCGCGACTCTAGGTCTCCTCGAGACCAGTCGCTAAGCGATGGGTCGGATGACCGACGTGGTGGTCGTGCTCCTTCACCGAGCCCACGCGGGTCTGCAAGCAATGCAGCGCGTCTACACTCGCAGCACGAGAACCCATCGACCGCTCGTCCTCCTCCTGCTCTGCTCGATGAGCAAGGTGAGCTTTACTATCACGTGGATCGCCTGATGGCGCGGCGTCGTCGCCGAGGTCACAACCAGTATCTGGTGAAGTGGCGAGGTTACCCTCACTTACAGAACTCGTGGGAGTTTGAGGTGCCACTACGGCAGGATTGCCCCGACGTCGTTGACGCGTATGATCGGGCACACCCGGTGTCAGACCGCCCGATGGGGGTGCGACGGAGTCGCCGGGTGCCAAGCACCTCCCACTAAGGTGGGGGTCCACAGGGTCGTTGCTGAGCTCAGGCTCTGACCCGTAGCTGCAATACTTGCAGCGAGCACGTCGGTGCCGTCGACATGGCATCGAATGCTCAAACTGCAAGTGCAGTAGAGCTACATGCGCCTCGCGCGCGTGTTTCAAGGGTCTATGACCCTTTAACAACACTGGCCTATGGCCCGGAGCTTCGCGATCATGAAGCGAAGATGGTTCGTGATGAACAACCGTCTTAATGACGTTCGGTCTAAGCGACAAGTGGTGATGGAAACGGATTCTATCCGATCACCTGACGCTAGAAGCGTTCAATGGGTATGACTATGTCATGAGGCACTGTGGGTGCCAGGGATGCCAATGCATTGGACCCCGCATGCTGCATAGCAGTAGGAGGTAGGTAAGCTCCTCCTGAGCGACAGCTTAGCTGTCTGGTGCTCGTTGTCGTGTCTACGACTGTGCTGAGCACGTGTATTCACAAGACACAGTGTCTGGCGACACATAGTGGCGCTTGCGCCTGCTTCAAGGACAACTTAGGCATCAAGCCCTGCACACAGTGCTCATCCGAGGGTCACATTAACTGTGAAGCGAGTGGGCCCCACTGCTGTGTGGTTCGTGGAACCGTTGGTAGCTTGGAAGGCTTGCCCTGTGGATCACTGATCCAGTAGTATCATAGATACGCCACCTGTGGCCTTCTTTCCATGCCCGTAGAGCCCCTTGACTCGAGCCAGTAGGCTCCTATGCTTGGTAAGCATTGGGCCCAAGTGTGTACCAAGTGGCATCGCGTACGGAGGCGTGTAACACGCACGAGAGACAGCGCCGTCCGCGCAAGGCAAGGTGCCGTGGCCATCGGCCGATAATCGCGTCGTGTGTTTACACTTTCCGGATACGGTATCCGGAATCTTGGTGGGGGAGAGTGTAACGGGGATGTTACACGAATGTTTCTCGTTGGTGTGTGACACACGTGGATACATTTATGTGGGTACATAATAGTGTGTGACACTCATGATACATTTATGTGGGTACATAATGGTGTGGCACACACGAGTAGATACGTAGATGGCCTCAGAGCCTCACGTTGCATTTTGATTAGGATTTAGTATGTTAGATACTAAATCCGTTACATTTAGGATTAGGGCAATAAAGTCAATAAAAATCAGTTTGCATTTTACATAGTTAGTGTTAGTCCTTTGTTATAGGGACACTGACTCTGTGAGTCCCGTATTTAGTGGACTACTTGGTTCTTGTATAGAACCGAAGGCTAGTGCCTTGCAAGCAGGACTCTACGAGTCAACTAAACTTCCTCTGTGCCGTGCACACCTACGCAGCCCCGCTGCGTGTACAAGCTAATAATGATTTGATATATTAAATATGGCAGACACACGAAGTACCATTTGAAAGAGCATGAAAAATTACATTGTTTCCATGTGCGTAAGAAAGGGACAGTGTAAATATAGCCAATGATAGAGTAAGAAACGTCTTATTTTTTAAAAACACCTGCATAAGCTAATAATGACTTAAGATATTAAATTTGGTTGACAGACGAGATTCCATCGGAAAGAGTATAAAAAAGTACGTTAAATCCATCTAAGAATTTTTGATAGCATATAAGTATAGCTAAACTCATGACCAGATTAGTGGGCGTTTCGATGATATTAACTTGAAGTAAATTTGAGTGAGTTTGCCTTTAAACTTGAATAACTTTGCGAAGACTTAACATATGGAACTGCTTCTTAGTGCGATCGTATAGCGCAACAAAATCTACATTAGTACTTTTGTTGAAGTTATTGAGTTTGTCGCTAGTGACGATGCTACATAAGAAATGAAACACTTGTTTTATTACCCGCTTTTGACGCTAGGAATGATAATCTGTTTAGTAGATAATCACATGCTGGAACTACTTTCCACCGTCTTCTCTACCTTATCTCGCGATGTAACTGCGAAGGGACGCTCGCTATTACGAATTGAATGTATCATTTCCGAATTCTCTAGATCTCTGCTCAACCACAAGACAATCCTCAACTTCCGGTATTAAAGAATGTCACAACGCCAGTCGTCTCCTGCTACTCGCGCGAAACGATCGTCAATGCGCCGGCTTTCCAATGCAAGAAACAACCGTAGAACGCTATCGCTTGGGCAGGAATCGAGCGAAGCAGGGCACGTTCCACGCGCTCCCGCACTGCCCATATAGGACATCTCCAAACGATGTTAGAGATGCTAGAAGACCGTGAAGAAGCTCGACGAGAGGAGCTGGCGCAATTTCCAGGTGATACGCATGAAACCTGCGGTGATTCCACCGATAACACGTCGCCATGCCCTATTTTAAACGGGATATTTCAAGACGGTGGTGCTGAGGCTGTACTACGGCTCACGAATTTCTCTCCAAGTGAACTCAATGTGTTGTGGTTTTCTGCAGCGGGGCTGCGTAGGTGTGCACGGCACAGAGGAAGTTTAGCTGACTCGTAGAGTCCAGCTTGCAAGGCACTTGCCTTCGGTTCTATACAAGAACCAAGTAGTCCACTGAATACGGGACTCACACAATCAGTGTCTCTATAATAAAGGAACTAACACTAATTATGTAAAATGCAAACTGATTTTTATTGACTTTATTGCCCTAATCCTAAATGTAACGGATTTAGTATCTAGCATACTAAATCCTAATCAAAATGCAATGTGTGGCTCTGAGCTAACTGCCAGCAACTGGCTACATATGTGACGTGTGAGAAACACTATGTATCGTACACAGATCTGTGACTTGTGACCGGGATGGTGTATACCACACCAACTGTAGCCAAGGCGCGCAGCGCCGTGTAACCCCGTTACACACTCCCCCACCAAACCGTGGATACGGAGTATCTACAACTGCAGACATAACTGCCTTGTCAAGGCCTGTCACCGGCAATTTTCCGATAAAAGAAATCTCTCAACGAGAGTGCGCGTGCGCGCTGGCTCAACGAGCACATTCTCCAATTCTCCCCAGCGAGCCAACCGCTCCTGAGGTGTCCCGTGTCCAAACGTCTACGCCTTAGCGCCTCAGCGCTTTCCGGACTGAGCCCTCGGCCCCTCTCACTCTCTCTGTTTCGGAGTATTTCGCGGCGTCTCGCCTTCGCTACGGAGCGATGTTCAAGGCCATCCCGACTTCAAGTGGTAGCGGTGGCTCACCCTTCGAGTACACGACAGCGTCGCACGTCGCTCTGTGGCGAAGTGGGTGAACACTTTTCCCGCCCAGGTGCGTATAGCGTGTCTTCCGGAAAATAAGTCCGACTGGAAAGATGTCCGGTCGGACTAACGAAAGTCAGAACCTCCAACCGGGATCCAAATGGGTATCCGGAAAGAGGGTTGGCGTGTGACCTTGTGACTACCCTCGTAGGTGTCGTTTGTCTTCGAACGCGAGGAGTTCCACCTGGATGAGTTACTTCCAAAAGCTTGACTGGATCCAGATGTAGAGTGCTAATGCACTTCCAAATGCAGTGGTTGAGTCTGAATGCAGGTGAGAGACTATTAGCAAAGCCTTCCAACAACAGATAACCAATATACAAGAGAGTTAAATGCAAATATACAGCCGCTTCTTATTCTTTCCGGCCCTTGAGCGGTGGGCACTCCAAATGCCAGTACGACGTTGGACACTCCAACCGGGACACTGGCACAGTCCCGGGGTCCTTTAGCGCACCACTTCTGGCAAGTCCACTTGGACTCCCAGAAGACAATTATCCAAATGTACCAGGAATACTATAGAGCACTCCAAAATACACACACACAAATACAGTCCAATCACACAGCAGTCAATCAATCAATTTCAGGGGTGACTACTAATAACCTCCTAAAACGCAGTTGTAATATGAAATGTACAAACCAAACGACCGTTTGGAATGTCCAACTGGGATATGAAATGGGAGGGGTCACGCCCGGGAATCGCCGCCCGGATCACCTTCCCAACTTGGTCTTAACCTGGCGGAGATTCACGCGGCGGTGACGATAGTCGACGCGGCCTGACGCTTGTTCGCTGACTCCGAGCCCTCGACTTCGAGGCTGGTCGGCAGTGCTCACAGTGGTGGCTTATGGGAAACCTCCCGCTCTTCCACTTGCGCCCTTGGTGGCAAATTGAACTCTCTTTAATATATAACTATCCGTTGTAAAGCTAAACATGCAAAATAGACTTGGTTTCACTATAGGTAGAGGCGTGCTTATCCGGAGGCGACCTGACACATCTGAAGAACACCGAAGAACATGGCCGAATTCCAGCTGTGCCGAACAGATCATGGTCGGTCGTCTTGGTCGGTCGGAAAACACTTGGGTCTAGTATGGTCGGATCTTCAACGGCTGATTGTGGGTACAAATCAGGGCTAGTCCGGTTGGACTCTGGGTACAAATCTGGACTGGTCCGGTTGGACCTGTTCAATCCAAACAGCCATCTTCCACTTGGACATCCAAAAGTAACTCCAATATCTCGAAATCAGGTAACTGTCAACCGGGCAGAAGGCGGCAGTCCAGGAAATCACTTGACTTGAGTATGTACGTCCAACCGGACATATACCACTTGGACTCCCAACTGGAGATCTTGGACTGACTTCGCCTGGGCTCTCCGGAATCCACATTTATTTCGTCCATTCAATCCTCCTTGGCTCGCAGCGTCCCAATATAGTACTTTCAGAGCCAATCAGAGCGTAGCTGAGGTATTTACTCCGTAAAAACTGGAGCCACATCTTCACAACCGTCCCTCTCGTCATGTGCTCTCAGTGAGAAATTTACTCTCGAGGTGAAAGGACACGATGAGACGAAGTGGGGCGACATCATCTTGGACATCTAAAACTCCCAGTCGGTCTAAACCTTCAGGTCGGTTCGGTCGGAATGCTCAGTCCAAAAAGGTCGATCAGTCCGGCGGGAGCTTTGTGTCCACGAAAATTCAGTACAACAGAAGATCTCCTTTCTCAGCAAACTCCAACTCCGTTCTTCAACTGGCGGAGGTCGCTTCCTTTCTGCGCCCCGTCCCAAGTTACCCAATCAAGACTCAAATCAAATCCAAACGGCAGTTCGCCAATCATAACCCGATTTCCAAGCTCTTGAACGCATCGATGGCGACCCCAAGCAGCGCCTCGGCGTCCGACGCACCTGCGACAGGCGCCTCGACTTCACGCGCATCTTCCGATGCTCTTGCGGCGACTGGCGCCGACGACGACGGTGGTGGCGGCACGGAAGTGTCTGCCGGAGCGGCTCCCGGCGGTTCCACGGCTGAGGATGACTTCAGGGAGGAGGACGACGACAGCGGCCACGTGTCGGAGACTCCTGCACCTCCTTTCCCAGACACGGCGAAGGTACCTGGCTCGCTCGTGACCATCAGAGAGGCCTCCAGCGTCGGATTGTTCAAGCGCAAGGCTGTGTCCACTCTCACGTTGGGGCCCGGTCATTACACTTTGGAGGACTTGAGCTCCGACGAGCGCGTCCGTATCGCTGGAGTCCCACTGGCAGATCGCCACTTGGAGCCTGGTGTCTTCGTCCAAGATGGGTATGGTGGTCTGGAGGGCATGGTTCATCCGGAGAGTCTGTCAACTGCAGAGAAGTCCGAGTTGTTCCGGTTCTTCGATGATAAAGTGAACTTGGACTATCGCGTGCTGGTGCCCCGAGATCGTCCTCTGGATGGGGATGCCCTGGATTCCCAAATGAACAACCTGCTGGTCCGACGGGAAGTTGCGTCTATCCTGACGCAGTTCGAACCCGAAGGCCTCGCGCGTCGCGTGTTCGGGACGGTCTCTCTCCTTCGTCGCGTCATCCAGAAGCTCTCCCGGAACCAGACACTGCTCGAAGATACAGACGCGGCGGTGACGGATGCACTGGCTGTCCAGGATTCCTTGGACAACTTGAAACGTGAGTCTCAGCTGAAAATTCAAGCCCTGGAGCGGCTTGCATCGATGTCGGCAGCCGAGAAGGAGGAACTCGTGCAGAACTTCCGAGCAGATCCAGCAGCTCATGGCTGACGCACCTTGGAGTGAGATGTTCTCCAACCGGACCCAAACGTTCTTCTTTCACAAGCGCGATGACGGATGACACGGTGGAAGCGTTGGGTCGGTGGATCAAGTTCGTCTCACGGAATGTCCGGTCGTTCTGGAACGCTGGTCACTGGTTGACATTGGATGGTTCGGCCGATGCTCCCGCTCTCGTACGTCAGATGCAGAATGATCGGACGAACCACCAAGCGTCCTTCCGGAAGCGCGTTCTCGCACTCCAAACGGAGCTGGATCCCGACATCCCGGACTCACTTTGGATGGAGCCTGGCATCTGGGCGTACCCGCACAAGCTGTGCCACTGGATTCTCATGGATCCAAAGCACGTCAACCCGGACACTTCGGCGCCGTATACTGTCCAAGAGCAGTTGAAGATCTTGGACAAGCGTGAACCTGGACGAGCCCAATGGGGCCATTCCAAGTCGGACAAGGAGCGCCTTGCGCACCTCCCACCAGACGTTCGTGCCAAGTTGATTCCGGTCGGACAACGCGTGAAGTTCTCTGACCTGTGGGCACTATGAAAGTCCAAGCGAGTGTTTTTCATCTGGATGCCTTCGTAGCCTTGCATATTTCATACGTAGTGACCCCACTATAATCATCCAGAATACACTCACCTTCATTTCCATCACTGTTCCATCTCGTCATAGCTCGCCATCTCGTCTCCAATTTTCACCATTCGAAAACTCCAATCTCTAACATCTCCACAGTCACTCGAACACTCCAAAAGGTACAATCAAAATCAAATCAATGTCCGTCGTAACAGTTCCAATAGTCACACCACCCAAACGTCCAACATGCCATAAGACTTGTTGGACGTCTAAGCCCGGGGATGATCGTCCCCTGCCTGCATCGCTTGGAATCTCGCCCGCGCTCTTGCCCCTTGATTGAACTCATAGAGCAGGACACCGCAGCTAAGTTGCGACACAGGTAGCCATTCTGGTTCGTCGTAACCTTTCCACTTGACCTGATACTCTCGGACTCTTTTGGAAGTTCGGGTCCGCTTGGACCATCGGAGATCCAAGATCTTTTCGACCTCATACTCGTTGTTTCCGACATCCGGTTCCCAACTGTCTTCGGGAAGCAAGGCAGCGTTGAAATCATCGTCATCGTCCGGTTGGACTTCCACGGTTGGACGTTTCGGAAAGATGGCTCGTGGCTTCAGGCGACTAATGTGGACCCAAGGGTTGACACGGTAACCCGTGTCCTCAACCTTGAGCTTCACTCGGAAGTCATCGTGCACCTCTTCAATCCGGAAAGGACCATGCCACATGTGAGCCAATTTTCGACTAAGTCCCGTTTGAACCTTCGGAATGTACAGCCAGACTGAATCTCCCTTTTCGAACCCGGACTTCAACCGGTCGGACAGTTCCTTCCACTTTTGCGTTTGGACCTCCGACCGGCGCCTCTTGGCCTTCTTTTGGAGATCTTCAGCGAACGCAACAGCGTACCTGTAGTCACGTTGCACACTACGTCTCCACTCATAGGCTGTGCGCTCCGGAAGGCTATTGGCCTTTGGACCCAACATTGCCGAAATCGTACTCCGGGCGTCCCAGCCGTGCACCAAGTAAAAGGGAGTCTCCAACCGGGTGGCATCAAACGAAGTGTTCAAAGCGAACATCAACCGTTCAACATGGTCGTCCCAGTCGGACTGATCCGCTTCCATGATGTAACCTCGGATACTTTGGACGACCGTTTGGACTGACCGTTCTTGTTGACCATTCGCCTGAGGGCGATATCCCAAAGTAGCCCGTTGAAGACTTCCAAGTAGATTTCGGAAACATCCGAACACCGCACTCATGAACCTTGGATCTTGGTCATGTCGGATCATCGAACTGGCACCAAACTTTTGAAAGACCACTTGCTCGTAAACTTCAGCAACATCTTGGGCAGTCGTTGAACTCATTGGTTTGCACATGACATATCCGGAGAACATATCTTGGAACAATAATAAGAACGTATTCCCACGAGCCGACTTCGGAAGATGAGTGACGAAATCCATCGACACCACTTGGAATGGATAGGCCGGTTCGATGTTTCCAGGCGACGGTCCTCCATTTGGAGGCCGTCCCTTTCCACTGGCACAATCCACACACTCCTTCACATGCCGCTCAACATCCGCATACATTCCAGGCCAGTAGAACTCCAAGAGTAACTTTTCGTGAGTCCGACGGATACCTTGGTGACCACCTTGGAAATCCTCATGGGCATAATGTAGCATATCCGACCGGAGTGACTCCGGAACAACCAACCTCAAATCACCCAAAAATCGCGTGGACGCTTCTGGGTGACAGTAGTCATCCGGTACAGCACATCTCGACTGTCCAACGTGAACAGGTCTGCGACCTTGGCAATCTTTCGGAGTCTCCGGGGGGAGAACCGTTGGAACTCTCCTTTCAGAAATGACTTCAGCTCAGACAAGGGTAGCGTGTAGTTTCATGGAAGCCTTTGCGGTCGCACCAAGCCTTGAACTCCTTCTGTTTTGGCGCGTACGCGCGGGTAGTATTTGCCGCACGGGCAGCTCGACAGCGATCTATAGTTGTGTTCGCGCTTTCATCCAGCTCCACTAGTAGAGATGGCGACTCCATGGCTGCTGCAAAATTGAACAACTTTTTGACAAAACGCTTTCTACGATCTGCTTCCGTGACGGAGGGACGCCGTCCTCCAAACTATAGAGCGCTCGAATGTAGACACACCTACCCCTAAGGAGATAACCACTCAATATCTTCCTCATTGGTCAAAATTCAAAGTTTCAAAAAAAGACGCGATATATATTTCTTAATTCTCTTTTAATGTTGGACCCATAAGCTAGTATAGAATGGTCACATCCCTTCAGAGTAGCCAATCACTGATCGTTCATTATATCTCTGTGAGTAAAGCTCTGCTGCTGCTGCTGAAATTGTACATGTGTGCATTTTTTTACATCGCTGAGCTCAACTATATCACATTGACATATGTTTAGTAATCTATTTATGGCCAATCAGCATCGGTAAGTAGCGTGTACCACAATACAAGCAATATCGGACAGAAACAATATGTGCACGACACAGGCGACAACCTGGCGAAAGTTTATTCTACTTCACGGCGCATTACTACTTCGATTCTAACCAATCAACGTTCAGAAATGTTCTATAGTGAATACAAATCATTACAATGGGACGCTTTCCTGTGATACACACTAAATAGATGCTCGCGACATGGCCTGATTATGAGCACAAAAAACGCATTTTGGTTAACTAAGATGTGTTTTGGAGCGATAAGATCTATTTTGGTGCCAATATTTTATAGTAATGCCTAGTTATCAATACTTTCTCTGTCTGGAAATATAAGCGGTTTCAACAGAAAAAATCAATCACAACCTCAAAAAACCTAGATTTAGTGTCTCTGATTGGCTCATAATATAGCGCTAGCCACGACAATTCCGTTTTCACGGTGTACACCAAAAGTTAAGCGCGGTTCAGCACAGCCATTCCCTTTTCTTCCGCATTACCCAAGCTAAATGAATCCCGACGCAACTCATACCCTTACCAAACGGAAGAATCTCAATCCTGATGAGCGCGTTGCCGCAGTAGCATTTATCCTTCGTGGTATTGTCAATTCCGTCCAATTTTGACGATGTGGGGCGATTTCGAGAAAGGACGACCCAGGCGATGAAATCAACGAAGCGGTGGGACTGGTCAAAAATAACAAAATAGCGCGTCACTATTGGTCAATTTTTAACGAATCGGATGTAATATTTATGTTGAAGTTGTTCATGCAGTACACGATGGAGATAGCGGCTACGCGGCAGCACGCTCACGTTAATACGGTCTATCATTGCTTGTACGCGTATTACAAGCTTGGCTGCTCACGAGTCCACCTTGCACACATCTTCAACAAGTCTGAAAGTACCGTTCGCAACTGGATCAAGGTTTACGAGACTTCAGGGACACTTCAGCGTGCCAACAGCGGTGCAAAACGACAGTACACAAGCGCGCAGCGTCAATGGCTGTTCGAGTACTATCAGGACAACCCTCTTGCACACCTAGACGAGGCCGAAGACGCGTTCAAGCGAGCACATTCCTTAGACATTTCCAAGTCGTCTGTCTGGAGAATTATTCACGATTATGGTCTCACTTGGAAAGTTTTAGAGCGTCGCGCGATGCACATTAAAGAACGTGATGTTTTTCGTTTCGTGGAGGAGGTGAGCAACATTAATTGGAGCCATCAGAACCTTGTATTCCTGGATGAAGTAAGTTTTGACAACCGAGGAATGGTGCGGAAACGTGGCTACGCTTTACGCGGACAAAAAGTGGCGATTCGCGGTGACTTCCAGCGAAAACCGCGTGTGTCGATCTTGGCATTTATTGGCGCGAACGGGGTGCTCGACTACTTTAGTACTGAGGGGACTTTTGATCGTTTGGAGTTTACGAAATGCTGCCAGAATTTTATTCATTGTCCGACAGGTCCAGTTCGCCAATACCCAGGTCAAAGCTCAGTCTGGATTTTGGATGGAGCTAGCATCCACAGGCACCCCGAAATAATTCACTACCTACGAAGTGTTGGAGTCGTGCCCATTTTCCTGCCAGCGTACTGTCCATTCTTCAATCCGATTGAATTCCTGTTTGGCTATGTCAAGCGCTCATTCCAAAGACATTATCTTGAGTCCAGCGGGAGAGATCTGTTGCCTTTTGTTGTGCAGACATTCCACAAATTTCAGCATTTCAACATGCAGAAGGTATTTGAGCACTGCGGCTAGAAGATCCAAGGGTACTTTGATCCCGTCGGGCCTCTTTCAGTTGAAAGACGAACGCAATTTGAAGACAACACATCTGAGTCGAATGAAGACGAGTTAGGTTATGCCGAGATTGAATCGGAGTCGTAGGCAAGAGCTTGACTATCGGACTTGACCTCGTCCACCGCAGATTATAAACGAAAATATTAGTGAGATCAGTTCCTTTACTCCGCGTGTTCCGTGTCTTCAATGTTGTCAATCAGAGGCAGCGGATCTACAATCGAGCCAGGAGACGGAGGCACGAGATCACGAATCATCCCCTCGATAATGGCCTCACGACCCAGCAAGCGCTGCTCTTCGTCATCAAGACTTCGTGTTGCAGCCTCTAAGTAGCGTCGCATTTGCTGACAGTCTGCAAGCGAAGCCCTTACACAGTCAAGCGCCACGTTTGCTGATTGCGCCACACACGTTAAATGCTCCTCTAGACGTGACTCAGCTGGTTCCAGTAGATGCGCAATGTATCTGGGCGGCGGGTGTGCGATGTCGGCATCCCATGTTGAGCGGTTGAGGTTCCTTGTTACATGATTCGCCCACATACGCCAAACGACCGATGCTGCCTGGAACGTAGCGCCCCACTTCTGTCTGAGAGCATCCACTACTTCTCGTAGCGAACTTTCCGCCGTTGCACCTCGGTCTCCTCCGGCACAATGCATGACTTCACGAAATCATCTCGATCTTTAGCTGTCGCGATAGCCATACCGTACTCATAGATCATGAGAGTCACAGCCGTTCCACGCATTCCCACAAGCCATTGGTTCCACGCTTGGTCAGATTTGGAGGAGTCCACAACACGCTTCTTCGCCTTGAACTGCATTTGCTTAGACCACTCACCAAACACCGGCGTCTCAACACTCCACTCGCCACCGTTTTTACCGCTTGTTTATTGATGCGAGGAGAAAAGCGCTCCCATAGAGCCTCCATAATATTGCCAAACGAGCACCCATTGAAAACAGCATCACTAAGTGTTTCAGCCGAAATGTCACGTTGATTGATCGACGCCTTCACGATCGGCCGCACGAGGAGCTGGTACAGATCACCAGGGACTGCTGCAGACGCGGATGCATCCGTTGTGTCTTCTTCCGTCTCCAAAATGGCTACAGGAGCTGCTGCAACACACATTAATGCAGCTTTAGGTATTACCAACTATCCTTGAAGAGTACACATCAATACATACTTTCACTTGGTAGGGACTGTACTCGCTGGGGAGTAGCTCGGTTCTCTTGCGGGCTGTGGCTCTGCAGGACATACGGGGATGCGCGTGGGTGACTTCTCCTGGTAGGGGATCGTAACAGGATCGACACGCTCTCGTCGTGAGTCATCATAGGCGTTCGAGGCGTCTGCTTTTGCGGTTCCGCACGGAAGTGAGGCATTCCGCACGCAGAGAGCGAGTAAGCCAAACAGAAGTTTATTCGATATAGTAGGTTGTGGCATTGCGTGCGCGATTGGCCTGCTCGTTTCACTCACACGATCTCCGCAGTTTCGAATCGAACGCACAATAGCAAAAAGCTACAGGCGCACGTAGGTGCTATTAAAGCCTGTGCAGCCAAGTTTGGGTGCAGTGACGACCAGATCTCGCGTTTGTGGCGAAGAGCTGTCCAAGGCATACAAGCCGGCCGAGCAGTCAACTATGAGAGCGGAAGGAGAGGCAAGAGCGGCCGCAAGTCGCGCATGACGGAGGCGTTCCACCACGATCTCAACCACGCAATCGAACTTACGTCACTCGAGAACCGAACCGAGCTTCATAGTTTAGTGGAGTCATTGGGTATTTCGAAAGACCTCAAGCATATGGGTATTTCTGAAAGACCTCAAGCAAGACAGTAAAAAAAGGATCCCCACACCCACCAAGGCAACCCCGGATCCAATGATCCACACGATCTTCGAGTCCAAGACCAAGATCCCCCCAACCAGGACCTGTGTGCAGGAACCCCCAGGCGAGTCCAACCTCTCAAGTCCCCGCCAAGGACATTCAAGCCCTCACACCTGTGTGCACTCTCCCGTTCCTGAGAGTGAAGATCCCGCACACTAACGGGTACACAAGGTGAGCTTCAGCAACCCCCATGGCTATCGGAGTACCCCCTCCGTTAGTCAGTGTCTGGGCGCCGTGTGTGATCCTTGGATCCCTGCTCATTCCAGCGGATCCACTACACCACAAACGTTTCATGGAACTTTTTTTTATCAAGTACCAGCCAGCATGTGCAGAGTTTCCTGTCGTTTCGGAACAAAGCCCTGTTCCTATTTCTAACTTGACCGTTGAAGACGAAGTGGATCAAGGTGACGGCGAATCGAAATCGACTGATTTACAAGATTTTCTTCCACCTCGCATGCTAGAAGAACACCTACAAAGAACATATTACGTATTTCCTCTGTCCGGAAATAAAAGCGGTCTCCCAGTATTAAACATGTCCGAATATATAAGCGTTAGGTACGAATATTCTGATTTTCAGTTTATTAAACGAACTTACTAGCTGTCGCATTAGCGTAGACGCGCGGAGAGTACCTCCTGTAGCGATTGGTCTTGAGGGTGTGGAGATATCGAAGGATCCTACGGTTAAGCAATCAGCACCGTTGGATCCGAGGTCTTCACTAGCGTAAGGTAAGCCGGCCAAATCGGGGATCCGGTCTTAGCTGTAGCTAGGTATGTGAAGAAACTTGCAGGAAGACTAAGGGGAGGTCAATATACTATCCTCTTCCCTTGTCTTGGGCCCTGAAGAAAACCACTTGCGCACTAGAAGGTAAATTCGACTCTCTGATTTATGGTTATCCAGTTTCTCATCCTGTACTCTATCTTTCCCATCGCAAATCTCTATCTTGGATCATGCTGGCTCTCCTGCAACTGCTTCACTTCATTGATGTATTAGATCTCGAGGATCCGACATCTGGATCCGAAGGTCTTGGATCTTGGGGATCCGACATCAAGATCCGAGGAGCTTGGATCTGGATCCGAGGACCTTGGATCTTGAGGATCCGGCAACTGGATCCGAGGATTTTGGATCTCGAGTGTTCGGCATCTGGATCCGGGGATCTTGGCTATGGATCTGATGATGTTGGAGTGCGGATCTTCTTCCATCGGGATCCGCACTTAGGACGGTAGGATCCGCATTTAGGACGGTGGGATCCGAACTCAGGTCAGCCAGGCCAACCGGATCCCGGCCTAGGATCCGCCCTAGAGTAAGTAACCAGTTTTAGGGATCTGTCTTTATCGTGGCACAATGTCGCACGTCACCCATCATCATGGTCGTTCTGCGTCAGATCCGGCTTAATTTGAATCCACTTCACCACACTTTCAAGTGGAGTCGGAAGTGGTGCTGGATGATTCCAAAACACTTCCTTTGCCTGCATGTGGTGTTTTGGACGATTGGAGCAGGCAACGCCG
Source organism: Phytophthora colocasiae (assembly GCA_018806915.1). Taxonomy (NCBI): domain Eukaryota; phylum Oomycota; class Peronosporomycetes; order Peronosporales; family Peronosporaceae; genus Phytophthora; species Phytophthora colocasiae. Next base: position 822,987 of record JAGKQI010000048.1, on the reverse strand, counting down.
GAGCAGATCAGATCGAAATCGGTTTTTCCCTATCGTAGCCATACATATAACATTCTTAGGACGTTTCAAGGACGACGAGCACTGCAACGACCGATGTCTTGCATTCCAATTTCGACCTCGACTTCTAACAGGGTTGACACGGTAACCCGTGTCCTCAACCTTGAGCTTCACTCGGAAGTCATCGTGCACCTCTTCAATCCGGAAAGGACCATGCCACATGTGAGCCAATTTTCGACTAAGTCCCGTTTGAACCTTCGGAATGTACAGCCAGACTGAATCTCCCTTTTCGAACCCGGACTTCAACCGGTCGGACAGTTCCTTCCACTTTTGCGTTTGGACCTCCGACCGGCGCCTCTTGGCCTTCTTTTGGAGATCTTCAGCGAACGCAACAGCGTACCTGTAGTCACGTTGCACACTACGTCTCCACTCATAGGCTGTGCGCTCCGGAAGGCTATTGGCGCTGGACCCAACATTGCCGAAATCGTACTCCGGGCGTCCCAGCCGTGCACCAAGTAAAAGGGAGTCTCCAACCGGGTGGCATCAAACGAAGTGTTCAAAGCGAACATCAACCGTTCAACATGGTCGTCCCAGTCGGACTGATCCGCTTCCATGATGTAACCTCGGATACTTTGGACGACCGTTTGGACTGACCGTTCTTGTTGACCATTCGCCTGAGGGCGATATCCCAAAGTAGCCCGTTGAAGACTTCCAAGTAGATTTCGGAAACATCCGAACACCGCACTCATGAACCTTGGATCTTGGTCATGTCGGATCATCGAACTGGCACCAAACTTTTGAAAGACCACTTGCTCGTAAACTTCAGCAACATCTTGGGCAGTCGTTGAACTCATTGGTTTGCACATGACATATCCGGAGAACATATCTTGGAACAATAATAAGAACGTATCCCCACGAGCCGACTTCGGAAGATGAGTGACGAAATCCATCGACACCACTTGGAATGGATAGGCCGGTTCGATGTTTCCAGGCGACGGTCCTCCATTTGGAGGCCGTCCCTTTCCACTGGCACAATCCACACACTCCTTCACATGCCGCTCAACATCCGCATACATTCCAGGCCAGTAGAACTCCAAGAGTAACTTTTCGTGAGTCCGACGGATACCTTGGTGACCACCTTGGAAATCCTCATGGGCATAATGTAGCATATCCGACCGGAGTGACTCCGGAACAACCAACCTCAAATCACCCAAAAATCGCGTGGACGCTTCTGGGTGACAGTAGTCATCCGGTACAGCACATCTCGACTGTCCAACGTGAACAGGTCTGCGACCTTGGCAATCTTTCGGAGTCTCCGGGGGGAGAACCGTTGGAACTCTCCTTTCAGAAATGACTTCAGCTCAGACAAGGGTAGCGTGTAGTTTCATGGAAGCCTTTGCGGTCGCACCAAGCCTTGAACTCCTTCTGTTTTGGCGCGTACGCGCGGGTAGTATTTGCCGCACGGGCAGCTCGACAGCGATCTATAGTTGTGTTCGCGCTTTCCTCCAGCTCCACTAGTAGAGATGGCGACTCCATGGCTGCTGCAAATTGAACAACTTTTTGACAAAACGCTTTCTACGATCTGCTTCCGTGACGGAGGGACGCCGTCCTCCAAACTATAGAGCGCTCGAATGTAGACACACCTACCCCTAAGGAGATAACCACTCAATATCTTCCTCATTGGTCAAAATTCAAAGTTTCAAAAAAAGACGCGATATATATTTCTTAATTCTCTTTTAATGTTGGACCCATAAGCTAGTATAGAATGGTCACATCCCTTCAGAGTAGCCAATCACTGATCGTTCATTATATCTCTGTGAGTAAAGCTCTGCTGCTGCTGCTGAAATTGTACATGTGTGCATTTTTTTACATCGCTGAGCTCAACTATATCACATTGACATATGTTTAGTAATCTATTTATGGCCAATCAGCATCGGTAAGTAGCGTGTACCACAATACAAGCAATATCGGACAGAAACAATATGTGCACGACACAGGCGACAACCTGGCGAAAGTTTATTCTACTTCACGGCGCATTACTACTTCGATTCTAACCAATCAACGTTCAGAAATGTTCTATAGTGAATACAAATCATTACAATGGGACGCTTTCCTGTGATACACACTAAATAGATGCTCGCGACATGGCCTGATTATGAGCACAAAAAACGCATTTTGGTTAACTAAGATGTGTTTTGGAGCGATAAGATCTATTTTGGTGCCAATATTTTATAGTAATGCCTAGTTATCAATACTTTCTCTGTCTGGAAATATAAGCGGTTTCAACAGAAAAAATCAATCACAACCTCAAAAAACCTAGATTTAGTGTCTCTGATTGGCTCATAATATAGCGCTAGCCACGACAATTCCGTTTTCACGGTGTACACCAAAAGTTAAGCGCGGTTCAGCACAGCCATTCCCTTTTCTTCCGCATTACCCAAGCTAAATGAATCCCGACGCAACTCATACCCTTACCAAACGGAAGAATCTCAATCCTGATGAGCGCGTTGCCGCAGTAGCATTTATCCTTCGTGGTATTGTCAATTCCGTCCAATTTTGACGATGTGGGGCGATTTCGAGAAAGGACGACCCAGGCGATGAAATCAACGAAGCGGTGGGACTGGTCAAAAATAACAAAATAGCGCGTCACTATTGGTCAATTTTTAACGAATCGGATGTAATATTTATGTTGAAGTTGTTCATGCAGTACACGATGGAGATAGCGGCTACGCGGCAGCACGCTCACGTTAATACGGTCTATCATTGCTTGTACGCGTATTACAAGCTTGGCTGCTCACGAGTCCACCTTGCACACATCTTCAACAAGTCTGAAAGTACCGTTCGCAACTGGATCAAGGTTTACAAGACTTCAGGGACACTTCAGCGTGCCAACAGCGGTGCAAAACGACAGTACACAAGCGCGCAGCGTCAATAGCTGTTCGAGTACTATCAGGACAACCCTCTTGCACACCTAGACGAGGCCGAAGACGCGTTCAAGCGAGCACATTCCTTAGACATTTCCAAGTCGTCTGTCTGGAGAATTATTCACGATTATGGTCTCACTTGGAAAGTTTTAGAGCGTCGCGCGATGCACATTAAAGAACGTGATGTTTTTCGTTTCGTGGAGGAGGTGAGCAACATTAATTGGAGCCATCAGAACCTTGTATTCCTGGATGAAGTAAGTTTTGACAACCGAGGAATGGTGCGGAAACGTGGCTACGCTTTACGCGGACAAAAAGTGGCGATTCGCGGTGACTTCCAGCGAAAACCGCGTGTGTCGATCTTGGCATTTATTGGCGCGAACGGGGTGCTCGACTACTTTAGTACTGAGGGGACTTTTGATCGTTTGGAGTTTACGAAATGCTGCCAGAATTTTATTCATTGTCCGACAGGTCCAGTTCGCCAATACCCAGGTCAAAGCTCAGTCTGGATTTTGGATGGAGCTAGCATCCACAGGCACCCCGAAATAATTCACTACCTACGAAGTGTTGGAGTCGTGCCCATTTTCCTGCCAGCGTACTGTCCATTCTTCAATCCGATTGAATTCCTGTTTGGCTATGTCAAGCGCTCATTCCAAAGACATTATCTTGAGTCCAGCGGAGAGAGATCTGTTGCCTTTGTTGTGCAGACATTCCACAAATTTCAGCATTTCAACATGCAGAAGGTATTTGAGCACTGCGGCTAGAAGATCCAAGGGTACTTTGATCCCGTCGGGCCTCTTTCAGTTGAAAGACGAACGCAATTTGAAGACAACACATCTGAGTCGAATGAAGACGAGTTAGGTTATGCCGAGATTGAATCGGAGTCGTAGGCAAGAGCTTGACTATCGGACTTGACCTCGTCCACCGCAGATTATAAACGAAAATATTAGTGAGATCAGTTCCTTTACTCCGCGTGTTCCGTGTCTTCAATGTTGTCAATCAGAGGCAGCGGATCTACAATCGAGCCAGGAGACGGAGGCACGAGATCACGAATCATCCCCTCGATAATGGCCTCACGACCCAGCAAGCGCTGCTCTTCGTCATCAAGACTTCGTGTTGCAGCCTCTAAGTAGCGTCGCATTTGCTGACAGTCTGCAAGCGAAGCCCTTACACAGTCAAGCGCCACGTTTGCTGATTGCGCCACACACGTTAAATGCTCCTCTAGACGTGACTCAGCTGGTTCCAGTAGATGCGCAATGTATCTGGGCGGCGGGTGTGCGATGTCGGCATCCCATGTTGAGCGGTTGAGGTTCCTTGTTACATGATTCGCCCACATACGCCAAACGACCGATGCTGCCTGGAACGTAGCGCCCCACTTCTGTCTGAGAGCATCCACTACTTCTCGTAGCGAACTTTCCGCCGTTGCACCTCGGTCTCCTCCGGCACAATGCATGACTTCACGAAATCATCTCGATCTTTAGCTGTCGCGATAGCCATACCGTACTCATAGATCATGAGAGTCACAGCCGTTCCACGCATTCCCACAAGCCATTGGTTCCACGCTTGGTCAGATTTGGAGGAGTCCACAACACGCTTCTTCGCCTTGAACTGCATTTGCTTAGACCACTCACCAAACACCGGCGTCTCAACACTCCACTCGCCACCGTTTTTTACCGCTTGTTTATTGATGCGAGGAGAAAAGCGCTCCCATAGAGCCTCCATAATATTGCCAAACGAGCACCCATTGAAAACAGCATCACTAAGTGTTTCAGCCGAAATGTCACGTTGATTGATCGACGCCTTCACGATCGGCCGCACGAGGAGCTGGTACAGATCACCAGGGACTGCTGCAGACGCGGATGCATCCGTTGTGTCTTCTTCCGTCTCCAAAATGGCTACAGGAGCTGCTGCAACACACATTAATGCAGCTTTAGGTATTACCAACTATCCTTGAAGAGTACACATCAATACATACTTTCACTTGGTAGGGACTGTACTCGCTGGGGAGTAGCTCGGTTCTCTTGCGGGCTGTGGCTCTGCAGGACATACGGGGATGCGCGTGGGTGACTTCTCCTGGTAGGGGATCGTAACAGGATCGACACGCTCTCGTCGTGAGTCATCATAGGCGTTCGAGGCGTCTGCTTTTGCGGTTCCGCACGGAAGTGAGGCATTCCGCACGCAGAGAGCGAGTAAGCCAAACAGAAGTTTATTCGATATAGTAGGTTGTGGCATTGCGTGCGCGATTGGCCTGCTCGTTTCACTCACACGATCTCCGCAGTTTCGAATCGAACGCACAATAGCAAAAAGCTACAGGCGCACGTAGGTGCTATTAAAGCCTGTGCAGCCAAGTTTGGGTGCAGTGACGACCAGATCTCGCGTTTGTGGCGAAGAGCTGTCCAAGGCATACAAGCCGGCCGAGCAGTCAACTATGAGAGCGGAAGGAGAGGCAAGAGCGGCCGCAAGTCGCGCATGACGGAGGCGTTCCACCACGATCTCAACCACGCAATCGAACTTACGTCACTCGAGAACCGAACCGAGCTTCATAGTTTAGTGGAGTCATTGGGTATTTCGAAAGACCTCAAGCATATGGGTATTTCGAAAGACCTCAAGCAAGACAGTAAAAAAAGGATCCCCACACCCACCAAGGCAACCCCGGATCCAATGATCCACACGATCTTCGAGTCCAAGACCAAGATCCCCCCAACCAGGACCTGTGTGCAGGAACCCCCAGGCGAGTCCAACCTCTCAAGTCCCCGCCAAGGACATTCAAGCCCTCACACCTGTGTGCACTCTCCCGTTCCTGAGAGTGAAGATCCCGCACACTAACGGGTACACAAGGTGAGCTTCAGCAACCCCCATGGCTATCGGAGTACCCCCTCCGTTAGTCAGTGTCTGGGCGCCGTGTGTGATCCTTGGATCCCTGCTCATTCCAGCGGATCCACTACACCACAAACGTTTCATGGAACTTTTTTTTATCAAGTACCAGCCAGCATGTGCAGAGTTTCCTGTCGTTTCGGAACAAAGCCCTGTTCCTATTTCTAACTTGACCGTTGAAGACGAAGTGGATCAAGGTGACGGCGAATCGAAATCGACTGATTTACAAGATTTTCTTCCACCTCGCATGCTAGAAGAACACCTACAAAGAACATATTACGTATTTCCTCTGTCCGGAAATAAAAGCGGTCTCCCAGTATTAAACATGTCCGAATATATAAGCGTTAGGTACGAATATTCTGATTTTCAGTTTATTAAACGAACTTACTAGCTGTCGCATTAGCGTAGACGCGCGGAGAGTACCTCCTGTAGCGATTGGTCTTGAGGGTGTGGAGATATCGAAGGATCCTACGGTTAAGCAATCAGCACCGTTGGATCCGAGGTCTTCACTAGCGTAAGGTAAGCCGGCCAAATCGGGGATCCGGTCTTAGCTGTAGCTAGGTATGTGAAGAAACTTGCAGGGAAGACTAAGGGGAGGTCAATACACTATCCTCTTCCCTTGTCTTGGGCCCTGAAGAAAACCACTTGCGCACTAGAAGGTAAATTCGACTCTCTGATTTATGGTTATCCAGTTTCTCATCCTGTACTCTATCTTTCCCATCGCAAATCTCTATCTTGGATCATGCTGGCTCTCCTGCAACTGCTTCACTTCATTGATGTATTAGATCTCGAGGATCCGACATCTGGATCCGAAGGTCTTGGATCTTGGGGATCCGACATCAAGATCCGAGGAGCTTGGATCTGGATCCGAGGACCTTGGATCTTGAGGATCCGGCAACTGGATCCGAGGATTTTGGATCTCGAGTGTTCGGCATCTGGATCCGGGGATCTTGGCTATGGATCTGATGATGTTGGAGTGCGGATCTTCTTCCATCGGGATCCGCACTTAGGACGGTAGGATCCGCATTTAGGACGGTGGGATCCGAACTCAGGTCAGCCAGGCCAACCGGATCCCGGCCTAGGATCCGCCCTAGAGTAAGTAACCAGTTTTAGGGATCTGTCTTTATCGTGGCACAATGTCGCACGTCACCCATCATCATGGTCGTTCTGCGTCAGATCCGGCTTAATTTGAATCCACTTCACCACACTTTCAAGTGGAGTCGGAAGTGGTGCTGGATGATTCCAAAACACTTCCTTTGCCTGCATGTGGTGTTTTGGACGATTGGAGCAGGCAACGCCGGAGCAGATCAGATCGAAATCGGTTTTTCCCTATCGTAGCCATACATATAACATTCTTAGGACGTTTCAAGGACGACGAGCACTGCAACGACCGATGTCTTGCATTCCAATTTCGACCTCGACTTCTAACAGGGTTGACACGGTAACCCGTGTCCTCAACCTTGAGCTTCACTCGGAAGTCATCGTGCACCTCTTCAATCCGGAAAGGACCATGCCACATGTGAGCCAATTTTCGACTAAGTCCCGTTTGAACCTTCGGAATGTACAGCCAGACTGAATCTCCCTTTTCGAACCCGGACTTCAACCGGTCGGACAGTTCCTTCCACTTTTGCGTTTGGACCTCCGACCGGCGCCTCTTGGCCTTCTTTTGGAGATCTTCAGCGAACGCAACAGCGTACCTGTAGTCACGTTGCACACTACGTCTCCACTCATAGGCTGTGCGCTCCGGAAGGCTATTGGCCTTTGGACCCAACATTGCCGAAATCGTACTCCGGGCGTCCCAGCCGTGCACCAAGTAAAAGGGAGTCTCCAACCGGGTGGCATCAAACGAAGTGTTCAAAGCGAACATCAACCGTTCAACATGGTCGTCCCAGTCGGACTGATCCGCTTCCATGATGTAACCTCGGATACTTTGGACGACCGTTTGGACTGACCGTTCTTGTTGACCATTCGCCTGAGGGCGATATCCCAAAGTAGCCCGTTGAAGACTTCCAAGTAGATTTCGGAAACATCCGAACACCGCACTCATGAACCTTGGATCTTGGTCATGTCGGATCATCGAACTGGCACCAAACTTTTGAAAGACCACTTGCTCGTAAACTTCAGCAACATCTTGGGCAGTCGTTGAACTCATTGGTTTGCACATGACATATCCGGAGAACATATCTTGGAACAATAATAAGAACGTATCCCCACGAGCCGACTTCGGAAGATGAGTGACGAAATCCATCGACACCACTTGGAATGGATAGGCCGGTTCGATGTTTCCAGGCGACGGTCCTCCATTTGGAGGCCGTCCCTTTCCACTGGCACAATCCACACACTCCTTCACATGCCGCTCAACATCCGCATACATTCCAGGCCAGTAGAACTCCAAGAGTAACTTTTCGTGAGTCCGACGGATACCTTGGTGACCACCTTGGAAATCCTCATGGGCATAATGTAGCATATCCGACCGGAGTGACTCCGGAACAACCAACCTCAAATCACCCAAAAATCGCGTGGACGCTTCTGGGTGACAGTAGTCATCCGGTACAGCACATCTCGACTGTCCAACGTGAACAGGTCTGCGACCTTGGCAATCTTTCGGAGTCTCCGGGGGGAGAACCGTTGGAACTCTCCTTTCAGAAATGACTTCAGCTCAGACAAGGGTAGCGTGTAGTTTCATGGAAGCCTTTGCGGTCGCACCAAGCCTTGAACTCCTTCTGTTTTGGCGCGTACGCGCGGGTAGTATTTGCCGCACGGGCAGCTCGACAGCGATCTATAGTTGTGTTCGCGCTTTCCTCCAGCTCCACTAGTAGAGATGGCGACTCCATGGCTGCTGCAAATTGAACAACTTTTTGACAAAACGCTTTCTACGATCTGCTTCCGTGACGGAGGGACGCCGTCCTCCAAACTATAGAGCGCTCGAATGTAGACACACCTACCCCTAAGGAGATAACCACTCAATATCTTCCTCATTGGTCAAAATTCAAAGTTTCAAAAAAAGACGCGATATATATTTCTTAATTCTCTTTTAATGTTGGACCCATAAGCTAGTATAGAATGGTCACATCCCTTCAGAGTAGCCAATCACTGATCGTTCATTATATCTCTGTGAGTAAAGCTCTGCTGCTGCTGCTGAAATTGTACATGTGTGCATTTTTTTACATCGCTGAGCTCAACTATATCACATTGACATATGTTTAGTAATCTATTTATGGCCAATCAGCATCGGTAAGTAGCGTGTACCACAATACAAGCAATATCGGACAGAAACAATATGTGCACGACACAGGCGACAACCTGGCGAAAGTTTATTCTACTTCACGGCGCATTACTACTTCGATTCTAACCAATCAACGTTCAGAAATGTTCTATAGTGAATACAAATCATTACAATGGGACGCTTTCCTGTGATACACACTAAATAGATGCTCGCGACATGGCCTGATTATGAGCACAAAAAACGCATTTTGGTTAACTAAGATGTGTTTTGGAGCGATAAGATCTATTTTGGTGCCAATATTTTATAGTAATGCCTAGTTATCAATACTTTCTCTGTCTGGAAATATAAGCGGTTTCAACAGAAAAAATCAATCACAACCTCAAAAACCTAGATTTAGTGTCTCTGATTGGCTCATAATATAGCGCTAGCCACGACAATTCCGTTTTCACGGTGTACACCAAAAGTTAAGCGCGGTTCAGCACAGCCATTCCTTTTCTTCCGCATTACCCAAGCTAAATGAATCCCGACGCAACTCATACCCTTACCAAACGGAAGAATCTCAATCCTGATGAGCGCGTTGCCGCAGTAGCATTTATCCTTCGTGGTATTGTCAATTCCGTCCAATTTTGACGATGTGGGGCGATTTCGAGAAAGGACGACCCAGGCGATGAAATCAACGAAGCGGTGGGACTGGTCAAAAATAACAAAATAGCGCGTCACTATTGGTCAATTTTTAACGAATCGGATGTAATATTTATGTTGAAGTTGTTCATGCAGTACACGATGGAGATAGCGGCTACGCGGCAGCACGCTCACGTTAATACGGTCTATCATTGCTTGTACGCGTATTACAAGCTTGGCTGCTCACGAGTCCACCTTGCACACATCTTCAACAAGTCTGAAAGTACCGTTCGCAACTGGATCAAGGTTTACGAGACTTCAGGGACACTTCAGCGTGCCAACAGCGGTGCAAAACGACAGTACACAAGCGCGCAGCGTCAATAGCTGTTCGAGTACTATCAGGACAACCCTCTTGCACACCTAGACGAGGCCGAAGACGCGTTCAAGCGAGCACATTCCTTAGACATTTCCAAGTCGTCTGTCTGGAGAATTATTCACGATTATGGTCTCACTTGGAAAGTTTTAGAGCGTCGCGCGATGCACATTAAAGAACGTGATGTTTTTCGTTTCGTGGAGGAGGTGAGCAACATTAATTGGAGCCATCAGAACCTTGTATTCCTGGATGAAGTAAGTTTTGACAACCGAGGAATGGTGCGGAAACGTGGCTACGCTTTACGCGGACAAAAAGTGGCGATTCGCGGTGACTTCCAGCGAAAACCGCGTGTGTCGATCTTGGCATTTATTGGCGCGAACGGGGTGCTCGACTACTTTAGTACTGAGGGGACTTTTGATCGTTTGGAGTTTACGAAATGCTGCCAGAATTTTATTCATTGTCCGACAGGTCCAGTTCGCCAATACCCAGGTCAAAGCTCAGTCTGGATTTTGGATGGAGCTAGCATCCACAGGCACCCCGAAATAATTCACTACCTACGAAGTGTTGGAGTCGTGCCCATTTTCCTGCCAGCGTACTGTCCATTCTTCAATCCGATTGAATTCCTGTTTGGCTATGTCAAGCGCTCATTCCAAAGACATTATCTTGAGTCCAGCGGGAGAGATCTGTTGCCTTTCGTTGTGCAGACATTCCACAAATTTCAGCATTTCAACATGCAGAAGGTATTTGAGCACTGCGGCTAGAAGATCCAAGGGTACTTTGATCCCGTCGGGCCTCTTTCAGTTGAAAGACGAACGCAATTTGAAGACAACACATCTGAGTCGAATGAAGACGAGTTAGGTTATGCCGAGATTGAATCGGAGTCGTAGGCAAGAGCTTGACTATCGGACTTGACCTCGTCCACCGCAGATTATAAACGAAAATATTAGTGAGATCAGTTCCTTTACTCCGCGTGTTCCGTGTCTTCAATGTTGTCAATCAGAGGCAGCGGATCTACAATCGAGCCAGGAGACGGAGGCACGAGATCACGAATCATCCCCTCGATAATGGCCTCACGACCCAGCAAGCGCTGCTCTTCGTCATCAAGACTTCGTGTTGCAGCCTCTAAGTAGCGTCGCATTTGCTGACAGTCTGCAAGCGAAGCCCTTACACAGTCAAGCGCCACGTTTGCTGATTGCGCCACACACGTTAAATGCTCCTCTAGACGTGACTCAGCTGGTTCCAGTAGATGCGCAATGTATCTGGGCGGCGGGTGTGCGATGTCGGCATCCCATGTTGAGCGGTTGAGGTTCCTTGTTACATGATTCGCCCACATACGCCAAACGACCGATGCTGCCTGGAACGTAGCGCCCCACTTCTGTCTGAGAGCATCCACTACTTCTCGTAGCGAACTTTCCGCCGTTGCACCTCGGTCTCCTCCGGCACAATGCATGACTTCACGAAATCATCTCGATCTTTAGCTGTCGCGATAGCCATACCGTACTCATAGATCATGAGAGTCACAGCCGTTCCACGCATTCCCACAAGCCATTGGTTCCACGCTTGGTCAGATTTGGAGGAGTCCACAACACGCTTCTTCGCCTTGAACTGCATTTGCTTAGACCACTCACCAAACACCGGCGTCTCAACACTCCACTCGCCACCGTTTTTACCGCTTGTTTATTGATGCGAGGAGAAAAGCGCTCCCATAGAGCCTCCATAATAGTGCCAAACGAGCACCCATTGAAAACAGCATCACTAAGTGTTTCAGCCGAAATGTCACGTTGATTGATCGACGCCTTCACGATCGGCCGCACGAGGAGCTGGTACAGATCACCAGGGACTGCTGCAGACGCGGATGCATCCGTTGTGTCTTCTTCCGTCTCCAAAATGGCTACAGGAGCTGCTGCAACACACATTAATGCAGCTTTAGGTATTACCAACTATCCTTGAAGAGTACACATCAATACATACTTTCACTTGGTAGGGACTGTACTCGCTGGGGAGTAGCTCGGTTCTCTTGCGGGCTGTGGCTCTGCAGGACATACGGGGATGCGCGTGGGTGACTTCTCCTGGTAGGGGATCGTAACAGGATCGACACGCTCTCGTCGTGAGTCATCATAGGCGTTCGAGGCGTCTGCTTTTGCGGTTCCGCACGGAAGTGAGGCATTCCGCACGCAGAGAGCGAGTAAGCCAAACAGAAGTTTATTCGATATAGTAGGTTGTGGCATTGCGTGCGCGATTGGCCTGCTCGTTTCACTCACACGATCTCCGCAGTTTCGAATCGAACGCACAATAGCAAAAAGCTACAGGCGCACGTAGGTGCTATTAAAGCCTGTGCAGCCAAGTTTGGGTGCAGTGACGACCAGATCTCGCGTTTGTGGCGAAGATCTGTCCAAGGCATACAAGCCGGCCGAGCAGTCAACTATGAGAGCGGAAGGAGAGGCAAGAGCGGCCGCAAGTCGCGCATGACGGAGGCGTTCCACCACGATCTCAACCACGCAATCGAACTTACGTCACTCGAGAACCGAACCGAGCTTCATAGTTTAGTGGAGTCATTGGGTATTTCGAAAGACCTCAAGCATATGGGTATTTCGAAAGACCTCAAGCAAGACAGTAAAAAAAGGATCCCCACACCCACCAAGGCAACCCCGGATCCAATGATCCACACGATTTTCGAGTCCAAGACCAAGATCCCCCCAACCAGGACCTGTGTGCAGGAACCCCCAGGCGAGTCCAACCTCTCAAGTCCCCGCCAAGGACATTCAAGCCCTCACACCTGTGTGCACTCTCCCGTTCCTGAGAGTGAAGATCTCGCACACTAACGGGTACACAAGGTGAGCTTCAGCAACCCCCATGGCTATCGGAGTACCCCCTCCGTTAGTCAGTGTCTGGGCGCCGTGTGTGATCCTTGGATCCCTGCTCATTCCAGCGGATCCACTACACCACAAACGTTTCATGGAACTTTTTTTTATCAAGTACCAGCCAGCATGTGCAGAGTTTCCTGTCGTTTCGGAACAAAGCCCTGTTCCTATTTCTAACTTGACCGTTGAAGACGAAGTGGATCAAGGTGACGGCGAATCGAAATCGACTGATTTACAAGATTTTCTTCCACCTCGCATGCTAGAAGAACACCTACAAAGAACATATTACGTATTTCCTCTGTCCGGAAATAAAAGCGGTCTCCCAGTATTAAACATGTCCGAATATATAAGCGTTAGGTACGAATATTCTGATTTTCAGTTTATTAAACGAACTTACTAGCTGTCGCATTAGCGTAGACGCGCGGAGAGTACCTCCTGTAGCGATTGGTCTTGAGGGTGTGGAGATATCGAAGGATCCTACGGTTAAGCAATCAGCACCGTTGGATCCGAGGTCTTCACTAGCGTAAGGTAAGCCGGCCAAATCGGGGATCCGGTCTTAGCTGTAGCTAGGTATGTGAAGAAACTTGCAGGAAGACTAAGGGGAGGTCAATACACTATCCTCTTCCCTTGTCTTGGGCCCTGAAGAAAACCACTTGCGCACTAGAAGGTAAATTCGACTCTCTGATTTATGGTTATCCAGTTTCTCATCCTGTACTCTATCTTTCCCATCGCAAATCTCTATCTTGGATCATGCTGGCTCTCCTGCAACTGCTTCACTTCATTGATGTATTAGATCTCGAGGATCCGACATCTGGATCCGAAGGTCTTGGATCTTGGGGATCCGACATCAAGATCCGAGGAGCTTGGATCTGGATCCGAGGACCTTGGATCTTGAGGATCCGGCAACTGGATCCGAGGATTTTGGATCTCGAGTGTTCGGCATCTGGATCCGGGGATCTTGGCTATGGATCTGATGATGTTGGAGTGCGGATCTTCTTCCATCGGGATCCGCACTTAGGACGGTAGGATCCGCATTTAGGACGGTGGGATCCGAACTCAGGTCAGCCAGGCCAACCGGATCCCGGCCTAGGATCCGCCCTAGAGTAAGTAACCAGTTTTAGGGATCTGTCTTTATCGTGGCACAATGTCGCACGTCACCCATCATCATGGTCGTTCTGCGTCAGATCCGGCTTAATTTGAATCCACTTCACCACACTTTCAAGTGGAGTCGGAAGTGGTGCTGGATGATTCCAAAACACTTCCTTTGCCTGCATGTGGTGTTTTGGACGATTGGAGCAGGCAACGCCGGAGCAGATCAGATCGAAATCGGTTTTTCCCTATCGTAGCCATACATATAACATTCTTAGGACGTTTCAAGGACGACGAGCACTGCAACGACCGATGTCTTGCATTCCAATTTCGACCTCGACTTCTAACAACCTCAAGCTTGCGTCTCCACGCTCTACGCTACTCTCTCGGACCAAATACGACGCCTGTAATCACGGGTGCGTCCGGAAACATCTATTCCCTGCGACCTGGGACATTCGAAGTCATCGAGTTCGCGTGTATGGACGCACATAAGGCTTGGCTTTGCGACGAGGAAAAGTGGCGGTTAGTCTTGTTCGAAGTGGACGGTGGACAACCGAGGGGGAACAAGAAGTAGAGATTTAGCGGCAGACTCCTGAGCCACTGCGGCGGATAAAACAGCGATCTAACCGATCTTCGACATCGTGAGCTCCGAGTTGTTTCGTGTCACGGTTAAACATATTTTAAATTATGTCTACTACAAGGATGACAAACGATCTCCACCATGAGGACTGGTGTTTCCTGATTCTATTCTTACTCCTGACGAAGAGATGCGTCCTGTAGTCAATGTGGTCCCACAGCAGCTAGATGATGGTCTAAGTGATTCAGATGACGACGACAGCTTTGTTCCAGCAAGCGCGACAAATTCGCGAAGAACTGAAGAATTTCCTAGGAAAAGGCGGCGAACTAACAGCGGAACAAGTGGTGGCAGAAGATAAATTACAAGAATTACAAGCACGATGGGGAGATGGTCGAGATCTTCTGACGGATTTAGACCAGCTTATCTCGTTACGACGTGTGGGAGCTACGACTGAGCGCAACGGATTAATTACAATGCCTGTGAGTGGTGCAGCAGATGTTAAAGTCATTTCCAGCCTTCTGGAACTCAGAATCGGATCCAACAGGCTCTAATACGCGGTAAGTTTGCGAATTTGACTCCACAACAATTTGTTGGGCAGATACATTGGAATACGTACGGCTTCTTTCCACACCCTGCTGTGCTGTGCGGTCTCTTCAGTTGGAACTTTGGTACCCGAAGAATCTCAATAATGCATTTTGTGCGGATCAGCGATCGCGAGAAACGCGACGCAGTTCGAGACCATGACACGAGCAGTTTCTCGAGAAATAATACGCTTGCCCAGCTAAGACCTGTTACTGATTTCCTGACAGTCCTTGGAGCCATTGACGTTCTATCCAACAGGACCAACCAACTGTACCAGACAGGGGTCCAGGAGTTATTCGCCGAACGTCAAGACTCTTGGTAGAACTACATGTCCGAGAATACCAACATCTGGAAGGGCCCTGCTAGAACTGGTTTCCTGAATCGACGATCGTCTCGAACTGTTTCGTGTGCATATGGAAGACAACGCGGTACTTCAGACCGCATATATCAAAGCTCAGTTCAATACCTCGCATGAGGCATTTATGCGGAGTAACCAGCGAACTCTGCGTCAAGATGGCGGGCAGCCCTGGAAAAATCCCGCGCCATCGGTAGTTCAAGCCGGCTGGAGGGACACCCGGCTCGAAAAACGGTGGGAAACTTTGATAAACGCCGTGCCAAAAATCCGGTCCCAATAGAGACGCAAAAGGCACTGCCGAAACTTGGCGGTAAGGCTATCGGTATACAAAATATGTCGCAAGAGGTATGTTGCGGCTGGGGAGACCTTTGCCGCGTTGACGATCGGGTTTACTTCAAGCATGCTGCCCTGGATGAGTCGGTCAAGAAAGACATTGAGAAGACGTACGGGATCTGTCAGCAGACATACAATGACGGTTAAAGAGCAGCAGTACTACGGGGGGACGTGCATGCGGGTGATAAAGAGGCAAGACTCGGCGTATCTTCCTCAGAGATTAATTTGACTTCACCACTTGGGCCCGGCCATCGTAAAAATGTTCCAGTTAAAAGTTGAAACAAGATAAACCAGTCCCTCCCATGACACAACTTCTCCCGATCTGTGCTCGTATAATACCCCACGCATTGGTAACGGCAACAGCTCCCAAGTGTGCGGGTCCAACGTGAAAAGAATGTCGAGAAACGTCGAGTGTGTCACTCACCTTTTCGATAGTCACAGCAGGAGCGAATGTGGTCCCCCGCTGGAAGTATATCCATCACAGCGCCAACGCATTTATGACAGTACCCTCCGTGTATTGAAGATCATTGGAGTCTTCCGTGACAGATCGTTTTAACACAGAACTGTAACGACATAAGTTGTCCTCATCGAAGCCGTGTCCAGCTTCAACTACCGCTGGGGGTCAAGTAAAGTACCTAATTGATCGACAAAAGAAGCGTATCTACAGTGATTTCTTACGTCAGTCAAACGTACAGATTCCTGAGTTTGTTCATCTTTTACGAGGAGAGGCCGTTTGAGATACAAGACCGAACAAGGCTCCGGACATTCCTGCTCGGCATCCTGCATGGGAAACCTACGAACACAAAAGCGAATGGGAAGAGATTGTTCAACACGGAGTCACGTCAAAGCGGAAGAAACCGTTCGTAAAACAACAAGCACCACCTGCTTATCGTGGTTCTGCTCGGCGCGCTTTAAACACAATCATCAAGAGCTGGACAAGACACGAGCCGCTACCTTATTCTCGATCTTGACTTGTTGCTGTCACTGGATGGGATTACTTGCAGTCTGTTTGGAGCAGTCCAGAAGGGAGATTTAGATCTCTCAATTGATGCACGCCTCATACACGACCTATCATTCCCAAAAGGATCTCCAGTAAACGACAATACTGGCGGCGAACGAGTGATTCCAGTTTCTTATTACTATTATGCTCGCGCTAATCGTGTATTGGATGTGGTTACCGAGCACCCTGGTAAACAATAGATTATGTCCGATGACGTGAATGGCGCTTTCCAAAATATTCCGGTCATGCAAAGTCTGTGAGCCGATTTGCGGGAACAACCCCAGAGTTGTGTATTCTCGTGATCGTTTTATATGGTCCGTTTGGGTGAAGCAACTCACCGTCAGCGTATTGTATCGCTGGAGCTGGTATAAACCACTTATATTCTAACTCCAGACCAACGTGGCCAGGTCGTCACGAGTTTGATATGCCTCCGTTTGATGGAAAAGTGTGGTGTGACGACCACGTATCAATTGAAGCTGATGTTAGCTCACGATTGTCTGAAGCAAATCTGGCGCTGCGAACAGCTATGATTACTGTGCTGGGATCCAATGCTTGCCATGAGAAGAATTTTTCCGTGTTTCCAGGAAGGCAAAGCTCTTGGGCTCTTGTGGAACCTCACCGAGTTGTCGGTCTCTATACCCCCTGAGAAAGTGGCAAAGACCTTGCTTCGAATCCGAGAGATGGAAACCTCCGCAAAAATGACAAGGACAAAGATAAACAAGATTGTGGGTAGTCTTCGACATGTAGTAACATGTATCTGTCCCGCAGCATCTTTCTTCCAACGGATCGCTGAACTAGCGCAACTGGCACCTCATTTCGGCTCGACAATTATCCAGTTATAGAGGATCTACGGTGGTTCGACCTGATACTGCAAATAGGTAGGCTAAAATCGATCCCAATGCGGGGGTTCGTGGAGCGTTCCGTCCCTGATTTTCATGTGCAGATGGGTGCAAGTGAAAGAGGCCTTTGCGCGCTTTTTTTTTTCAGCACGAAAACAATATTTTCAGCTCGAGCTCGACGATGCTCAATTGCAACTGATTCAAAACTTCAATCAATCCGGCGACAACGATTTTGGGTAAATGTTCGGGAACTTATGATTGTTGTTTATGCCTCTCTTGTCTGAGGAAGCGCGTGGGCAAGCTCGGGCGCTAGGAACAAGACTCACATCAGATTCTGGATCGATAATATGGCTGCAGTGCCGTGGAGCAACAAAAGATTCAGCATAAATTCGTTCGCGTAATTACTGGTGCGAATCTTGAGCCTAGAGGTGCAACACGGGCTTTTCGCAACGGCTGCACACATCGCGGGAGTCAAGAACGACATGGCAGACGCTGGCAGCAAGTGCGTGGCAGCCATCAACACGTGCACTAACATTTGGCTATTCGTCTTCCTCCTGGGAACAGGTGGAGATCCGAAGCGATTGGCGAAATCTCTCAAAGCTCTGGGAGCACTGTAGCGCGCGGGAGCAAACAATATGTCCAAAATACGAAGCAGCATGGTCTCAATGGGCAAGGCGGTGTGCCATGATGGATTTCGACCCGTGGTTGCACGAGACTAAAGACGATCACAACACAATGCAACTCGGTGCGTACGCGGTCTACCTGTGGCAGTTCGGTATGAACCGGTCAAGCAAAGGCAATACCTACTCCACTATATGCGGTAAGCTCTACACTATCCGCAGTACCGATGGGTATGACGTTGATGTGAACGCGAGTCACGGGATTTTACTCCGAGGAATACGCCGATTTACAAATCCGGTGACCAAGCAACAGCCCCTGACTGCCAGGTCAATTTTTAGGATCTTGATCTTACGATTCCGCGCAATCAGCTTCTTTTGGGTGGACTTGTGCTCGGGTAATTTTTTCCTGCTAAGAAAATCAGAGTACCTGTTTATTGGCAGCGAATTTTACAGCTACATCCTTCGACTGTCCGCAATCCAGTGTGTTGATAAGGACGGTCGACCTACATCACCTTCCAAGGCTACGATGGTTGGGACCACATTGAATGGTGCCAAGAACAACTAGTATGGAATTGAAGAAGTGCGGTTTCATCACTTATGAGGCGACAAGTGTGAGAGCGGCTCGTTGGATCCATAGCATTACCGCCGAAAACACAGCGCAAAATTTAAACTCGAGCCCACCCGCTTTTCAACTCACTCGGTACGAATCGGAGGAGTAACGGCACTTCTCAACTCTAGTACGGATTGTCTACTCATCAAGCGGATGGAACGGTGGTTATCCAACGCGTTCGAGGCCTACCCAGTTCTCTATTGTAAGGGATCAGCTGGCACGTCCCGCCGGATGTGTTTACAATGAGAGAACCAACCAGTGCATCGTCGGATCGTGTCGACTGGCAAATTTCTATGCTGGGGGTGTCCGCCACGCCACGCCCCTGGAGTGGTGAGCATCATTTTCCTCAACAAGAAGATAGCTGGAAAGTTTGCTGTGCAATTAATTAATTCAGTAGCCCCATTGATTGTAGACATGACTAGTTGGATATATAAACCCAACGACTTGAAATGAAAAAAAAATAGGTTTCATTTTATAGACTTCGTAGCACCTCAAGGGTAGCACATGGATTCGTAAATATCATATTCATGGCGACGATCCTCGAACATTATCCCGCGAGGCTTTGTTCGCGTTAGAACCTTCTTTCACAGTCGGTCGTTTTCGAGGAGAGGTTGATATGCTACGATGAACATGTACTCCTTTTCTCTGCTTAGCACGGTAAGCATTCGTTTACTATCGTTTAAACCCAATTCGGTCAGAACGTATCAAGCTTATTAGGACGATGTCAACATCACGGCCAATTCAACTATCGACGGTAGCCCAATCAACAACCAGCTCATTCTCCCAACACCATTAGTAATTCATGCCATAACGCTTTAGTAGTTTCAGATGTTTTCGGTATGGCGACATCACAAATACTGTAGTCTTTCGGTGCTGTTTTTTTCCTTAGCCTTTTTTGTGAAGCGCAATTTCTTCGATTTTAGTAATAATTCATAAGACTTCTGTAATACAGTACAAACTACCGCCATCCTTCTCGGATGAATTCTTCCTGCCTTTCGCACAAACGAAGCCGAATCTTACGCGTCTGCAGTTGACGTATAACACGCGGACTCTATTTCGTATCCGTCGCATTGAATACACTACTGGATTGAATGCTGCGTTGGTTGGTCGCCCGGCCCTCCAGCATTTGGACGTTGTTCTTCATCGTCTACAGCCACTACTTTTCATATCCACGCATAAGCGATGATATCATCACACGTTCCTCAAATAACTGAATTCCCAATCGACGAGGTCGAAATTTAAAGCCCCTCAAAAAGCCAGGGGCATCCCATTTTCATCCAGTCTTGATCGTATCGTCATAAAACATTTGTAAAATATCCATCATGTCGCGGTGGCAGCGATACCGCGTGTCAAAGCGAATCATAGTGGGTGTGTGCTCGCGTAAACGTAATCTTCAAACGCACTCTTGTCAGTCGATTATCCCTCCCGATCCCGGCAAATATCGCAATATCATAATCTCGCGTACGGTGGGGTGGAAGCTGTCTAAAATCTTCGATCTGAACACACCAAATCTGGGTCAGAGGTCCGGATCTCCTATTTCGCCGAACGTTTAATCCCCTATGAGGTGTGACCCAGATCGGAGTCCATCGTGATCAGTCAATTTCCCCGAATTGCTCCAACGCATTTGTTTTGGAAATCACTAATTAAAGGTTAGAGCCTTGCATGGATGCCCCGTCGAAATGGCAGGAAGGAAGGTGAAGCGATTTTTGGAGCGAATTGCTGAGACTTCCAAAATTCGGAAATCATTGCTGATCACTTCTCGTACCATATGTAATTTTGGTCCAATTGGAACCGTCATTGTGAACACGTGGTCCAATCAGCTTTGCTAAAAAAAATATGAAAATAGACGCAAGCTCACTTTTACGGATGTACAAGTATAGTGAAATCAAGATATCTGTATGATGTTCAGGAGGGTATCAACCATTTTGCGCACCCTTCGCGGGCAAGGGGTTAAAGAGCCTTACTTGCGGGGCTCCACTGGTTTGTCGACGAAAATTCACCTGCACGATATTATAGTAGTCAGTATCAATTTCACACGTTAAGTATTGACAACGTTATTCGTGTTTGAAGACAGATGTTAGGATTTCATGAAATTGTATATACACACAACCAAACGTGATTTATTCTAATATGTTTCTGTAGAAATATTCTTCCTGTAAATAGTTGTAGAACTCATGGAATGCTATGCCTTGGATTGACGCGTGCCCCGCCAGGAGTCTCCGACTTACTAATACATCTCCATCAACGTGTGTGGGTCGCAGAAAATACTTACGGTAATGCTGCTTCCAAAGCTGAAGTAGAATCATTGCACTTTATTTTGCGAGATTGTGATTAATATGCTGTGGTTTTTACTTGCGTAATACGTGAGTAGTTGTGTCAGCAATTTCTCGATAGAATATTATTACTTCACAATTTGACTTGAAAAATGGGACCCAGCCTTTTTGCACCGTATCCACGCGCTGTTGCCTTGTTCAGACACACCACACATGTGGCCGCTCAAAACGCTCGGAGACCGTCTAAAGGCCCCAGCAGTGGACAAAAAAGGAGATCAACATCTGTTAGACTTCAAGCCGCCACGGGCTACCCCAATATATTTCGAGTCTTTCGACTTAACCCCCTGAACGTATAAGTCATTGCTAACCACTTTTGGAAATTCTGACTTACATTTTGTTAGAGACATTGGGCGTTTAGTTCAACTGTCGTGTCAGATAAATTTGAGCTTTTCTGAAATGCCAGTGTTTTGCTATTTTTTAATCATATTGTGCAGACAATTTGATTGAACCTTCATGCTGTATCTGACCGCCTAATAACTGTTTTGAGAGGTGATAACGATGTTTTTGTTTTTGCCATATACAGAACAAAAGTTGCACAGTTGATAAAATCCAAAAACATGAACAGAACTAGACACATCAATTGAAGCGTTACTTCTTTCCATCTGACCTGACACCCCATTCAATCGTCCTTGTCTCCAGGACTGCTATTGCTGTTGAATTCATTCGCAGGTGCTTCTACACGCATATTTCTACCCCTCTCTCTCTCTTAACTACTATCCAAATCAAGTCCTCACCCGTTGACACTCCCGCTTCATAGCCATAATTTCGTGACTTTATCCACAGCCTTGCATCGTTCCATCACTCCATGCATGGCGAGTTGTACAGAATCTCCGATCGAGCATTTGGTAAACTCTTTTGAAAATGTGGACAGCAGAAAATGTGGAGAGCAGATGTCTTATGAGATCGAATTGTATTGGTACTAACGGGTTGCGTCTATCGTCGATAAAGCAGTATCTTTCATCAGTATTGACGAAGTCATCGTTAAATATAGCTCGAGGTGAGTTGATCAGATTCAGAGTAGGTGAAAAATCAAATCTGCGTACAACATTAGCGTAAGCCTATCACAGAGTCTGGTGTGAACAGATTTTCCTGTTGCTGAGATTTGATCAATGATAACCGTTTGTCCATCAAAGCAAGGGGAAAATGTAGTGAGCAAGTTTTGACAACGATCGCCATTCAGGTGCCGCTAAAAGCAACTGTCCAATTTCAAAACCTCTTACAATTATCCAGTCGGTGTGTGAAAACGTACTGTTCCGTGTGATATCGACAACGTATTACAAAAAATACTTAGTGCTTCCTATGGGGATATTACACGAATGTTGCACGTTGGTGTGTGGGTACATAATGATGACGTAGATACCACAAATTGCATTTTGACTCGGATTAAAAATGTTAAATGCTGAACCCGTTACAGTTAGATTTAGGACAGATAAGAAATGCAATAGAGTTCAGATTTCGTAGTTAAGGTGATAAGTGCCTTTTTCCTAAGGTTGTTATAATTAGCAGCCTATAAATTTCGGCCATTTTAAGCCTTTACTACCAGAGAAAAATTAGAGGACCGTCTGGTATCTATTATTTGGCTAATGAAACAGATCCATTATTTTAATTCCGCAAATAAAAATCGTGATTTTGGCCACGTCAAAGCTGGCATTTGCACTAGGCGTGCTCCACGATACTCGTCCAAATTTGAAATTTGGAGCGCGCAGTGATGGTGGCTGCTGGCAGAACGTGTGGGTACATCGTGAAAGTGGAACTAGTACCAATAAGACCTTGTTGGCTGGATGCTGGCATGCACCTCTAAGCAAAGAGCTCTTCGCCACGTCCAGAAGACGTTGTAACATTTCTACCGCTATAAAAAGCACGGTCGCCTTGTAAGTCGATGCTGATCGCGTCGATCATGGATAACACGAAGGATATCGCGCTGATCGAGTTCAAGGAGAAGTTGCTTAAGGAATATGAGCGACTGCAGAAGAGACGAGTGTCTTCACACGTCGTCTACTAAAGTAAGCATTTCTCTTCGTTATTAATAGGAGAACGGTTCCGTTGAACCGTTTAAGTGAACCGTGCATGAGATGGTGCACCGGCAGGGATTCCGATTATATAAATTTTCAGAACAATAAAATGTTGTTAGAGAAGGAAAGAGAAATCAATAAAGGCGCAATACAAGTATGTAAGGAGAATATCCAGACGCTTTTGCAGCGTTGTTACACCGAGTCAACTAGACGCATCTGTCAACGACTTGAACGTCCCCGTACTGCGTGTTCAAACATCTCGATGGCAAATAGTGTCATGCCCCAGCATAACACGAGTGTACTAAACAGCCTCTCAATATTGTTCGACGTCGGAGAAATAGCCCGGATCAGCGGGTACGTGACTGCTGGAGTGGTTTCCTTCCTTTTCTTGAGGATTCGCTTCGCCAAACTACTGTCTACAGCAATATCTTCACTCGGAGGAGCGCTCACACGACACTCCATCGGACGCAGGGCAAGACGCTCATCTCTACTCAGCATGTTGGAGAACCTTACAGCACCCCGCTTCAAATATTGGCGAATTCACAATATTTGCCGATGGTCCTGTCAGTAATAAGTGTTAGTTCTTTTTTTTAAAATAGATACACACGTTGATTTGACTCGCCGATGACTGACTTGACATTGAGGTTTTGCTCGATGAGGCCATTTAGCAAGTCTCGCGCTTCAAACACGTCCAGGCCGTCTCTCTGCAAGGCCATGGCCACCGATTGGAAGTCTTCAAAAAGAGCCTTTAACTTTCGTTGGGCAGCGGGAGACGGCATTATTTCAGCAAGGTCTTCGTCTATAGGTGGCCTCCCAACGAGTTTCCTGTCGCAAGACAGGTCGTAGCGGCGTAGCGGACCTAAAATAAAAATAAAAAATATATAACAATCAGCACCATAGTAAAATGAATACAATCTTACCGGCCAGCCAGCTCCTGCGCACAGAAGCTCAGAGGTAATCCGGATTTTACAATCCATTCCAACCAGCCAAAGCGATTGGATGCCTTCTGACTTACCCAAGGAATGAGGGTGCCGGTTGTGGAGGCAGTGGCGTTCGACACCTCCCTCTTGTAGGTAGGGTGCTGTACGCACATGAGGCCCCTAAATTGGAGAAACCCTTTCTAGGCAACTGCTTACGGTGCTTGCCACACGCTTTGCAAACGTGGTAGCCAGTAGGATCGTCGTTTTCATCGAGTAGTGATTTGAAAAAGAAAACCGCGACTTGCTTCGGAGTGAGGCGGCTGCGCGTGAAACTGGGAACGAGGAGGTTGTCGGACATTTTAAGAAACGGGAAATGAACTATAGAGGGTTACGGTAAAGGGATGTCGTTCAAAATTAGACGACAGACTGTTGTCGATTAAGTAGTTTTGCAGGTATTAACACAGAAGAAAACAGGATTTCGAACTTTGCTGTTTCTGCCATACAAAATATTGAAGGATTTGGTCTAACACCGTAAATATTTTTGTCATAAGTAGCTATCTCGGTAATAAATAATTGCAAAGGGTTTAGGGCCTTTATTTTGATGCGCTTTATTTTTCAAAACCGCTGTGCACCAACCCAACACTGGACAGTCGAGCTCTCAACGATCAGGAAGTGGTAGTTGAATGCGAAAAATCTGCGGAACGGTCAGGAAGGGTTGAATGCGGAAATGTTAGGAGTACATGCAGACGGAGATCGTGAAGAAATGCGAATATGTACACGGGACGGTATTACAAGGACGAAAAGTTGCAGTAGTTCAAGAGTGAGATCCTGCAGTGCTGCACTAGCTCAGCTGAGGCTACTCTTGCCATTACATTTCACCAGTCCAAAAGGCCTTTGCATAGCAAACAGATTCATCAGTTCCAAATCTAACTAGTAGCGCGCAAGTCCAACGACAACCAACAGAAAAACCTACGGCAGGTCTGAACCGAGCGTACGTGCTGGGGTTGGATGTTTCAACGACCATCCAACTGTAACTGTGTTTAATTGTGAGTAAACTACTTGCATGTGTGTGTGGTGTGTGTGGGGGGAGGGGGGGGGTCTACGTATTTTAAGACAAAAAATAGGCCTCCAATGTATGGTGCTTTTGTATGTGTTGACACCTTTAACCCTTCAAGCGCGAGAGCCTGTATTAGACACGTTTGCGCAAAACCCTTATCGTGTATATACACGATAAGGGTACTTGTACTTACTTTTTGTATGGCCGCATACAGATTTCAAGTCATCTAGGGGAAGGGGTGTGGATAGGCCAGATCAGTGTACCGCGCAAAAACGGTCAGCTGGTGCATAGATTCAGATGTTTTTCTCATAAAAACGCGAGTCCAGCTAGTCATTCGAGAATCAACGGTGAAGAGCACACATGGCGTTCCGTGCACGTTGGGCTGAGCTGACCAAAGCTGGGTGGACGTCCAGCAGGCCGACAGGACTTTCAGTTGACCATGCGTATATAGGGTGGTATCTGTGGGAAGGATTACTTAAGAGAAAACTTCGTGTGCGGGCTGCTGCAGACAGTGAAGTCGAGTCTGCAAGCGAAGATGAAGCCCACAGCGCAGCCCACCCAGCCCCAAAGTCACGTCGAGTTGATTGCTCGTAGGCCATCAACGATGTGTTAGCAGCAGCTGTATCAGCGACTAACCGTAGTTTTTTTTCATTTGATTTCAGCATGGGAATATGACTTGACAATCAGCTGTGTTTACCGTCCTTGTCTCTTTCACAACATAGCACGTCTCTGTGTCAGCTTTGGACACGATAACGTTCTTATCTTGTAATTGCCGGACCTGTTAGTGGTGTGATACAGGATAATACCGGCAGGCCAAAGAAGGGTTAGGGGTGAGCCTGACCTTTGTAACGGGACACGATTAGAATTGTGTTAGGTTTACTATTGTAAACCTTACCCTCTAATACACGTTAATTCGATCGACAGGCGCAGCGAAAATCGTTCGCGCTTGAAGGGTTAAGCTACAACATGAAGTTTGCAATATTTTACTCAGAAACAAGTATTTATGATGTGGGTCCAGGCAAGGATGAGACTTTTACTCACACAACAGTCTTGAAAAATGCATTAATCAGAAAGAAGCAATGTTTACTCATTTTTAAGGCTATCCCGCATTTAACAAGGAATTGCTCTATATCTTAGCTATATATGCTATATGCTATATATATTTATATAGGTCTAAAACGGCATATGGGCTGAGAAATCGGCCAAAAACGAATTTTGCATTTTTAGGGCCATGAGACATGTTCTTGCCTCATGGCAAAATCAGCACTGATGGCGGGCTTAGAACATCGGCTTTTTTACGATGGCTTTTACAAACATAATTACCCCCAGTCGTGGGTACAAAACTGTTGGAATGCGGCTGCCCCAAAAGGAATGTCCGCGTCATTCTTGATTTTTATGGAAGCATTTGCCCATAGTCGTTTTTGAGTTGCCTGCAATTTCTACGAGTTTGTATATCTGTTTATTTGCGCGTATGTACAGCTGCCTCTACCTGTGTGATGTGCATGCTGCTGTATTCTGTGATGAGGTTAACCTTGCTATTCCGAAAGGAGGTTAAGCTTGGTGTTCAGATCGGTTTTACAATCGCATACAGCGTTACATGTGTTCCTTTTAGCCTAAATACAATCTGTTGTAGCTCTTATTCTTGTTCCTTATTCTATCGCCTTGTTTAGTTAAACGTGTTGTCTTCCACAGCTTCGTAAGAACTTCTTCCGGACAAGCAGGCGGCGCTCCTCTTCAAAGACAGCGACAGTGGACGACTTGATATACTCACTCGGCTCCCATGTCGGCTCCCAGTTTCCCAGGTAATACGTTTTACCTTTAGTGCGCTTTCAGTCCCACATCTTGCGGACGCGGTGCTGCAACTCGCCTTCAAGGTCTTCGTTGTCATCGTCTGGTGGAGGGGCTCATGCAGCCACGCGCGTACGTCTTCAAGGGTCACCTTACGCTTGGGCAGGCCGGAAAGGCTAGAAAAGATTACGTCGATGGCTTCTGGGAGCAAACTTGCCGAGGCGACAACGGTGTTCATGGTAAGGCGAAGATGACGAATGGCTTGATCACTAACCCGAAGCTTATGCTCTTTGCTTGCTGCAATACATAGGTCTTGAACTCCTTGGCGGAGCTGATGTCGTTCTTGGAAGGCTTCAGGGACATCGCGATCAAGAAGGAAATTGCAGAGTGAGCATAAGTCGATCGACTGGTGCACAGCGGGAGGTAAGTATTTGGTAATTTTGGGGCACATACTAAATCAATGATGTTTGGTGTGTGTGTGCGGGTGCTGGATCCACGATGAGACCTGCTGCTTGAAGGCGTTGATAGTGGTGAATGTGCTCTTTAAGATGGACAGTCTTGTGGAGCTTGCGCTTGGACTTCAAGACGTTTTGAGCACCCCGAGCAGTGATGCTGTGTTCGCGGAGAAAGGAAAGGAGCTGTGTCTCTGTTGATTCCCCGGACATCAGCACTTGATCAGGTACTGCGCGTCCGTCTCGCCCAAGCTGAAGCCGGTGGGAATGAAGAGCTTCATGAATGCGACGACTAGCTTGGCGGTGGATCGAGTGTGTTTTGTAGACTTGTCTGTTGAAACCCACATGCGGAGCACTTGCGAATACCACGTGAACCACGCATCCTTCGCCGGTGGATCTGTGCTTGAATGCACACGTGCTCCATGTGTTCCTGATTAATGTTTGTTATAGATTGTGTCCCCCCATCGCAGCTATGCGAGTGTCAAGCTTTTGATTGACTTGGATTAACTGCTCAATCAACGCTGCTTGGTGACGAAACATAGGATGTTCTGTGATGTCTGGCGTGATTACTGGTGCGAATGTGGTCTCTGTGATGCTTGAAGTGCTTGGCGTTTTGGTGGTACAGGCTAGGAGCGATGACCACGCCAGAAGCTCGTTTAAGGTGATAGCTTTTTTCAAAGCGCAAGCTTCAATTCGTTGAACAGCAGGATCGTTAGCATTCAATTGCTTCAATTCCTGGTAATGACGCAGTAGATACGCCATGAGAGTGTCGACCACGCGCGCATTGATGTTGTACGATGGCATCTCCAGACCCAACGAGGACCAAAAGAGCGCCGACGCAACGCCTCGTATCTTCATTTGATTATCAACGTCGAAGGTATCCAGTGCGAGAAGACGAACGGGCCTCACGGGAGCATGACTACTCAAGACTCTTCCAACTTTGTGGTCCTCTGCCGGAGTATTGAAGACGTATGCGAAAGCCTTGTTCGTCGCAGTCATGTTCCACGCTCCTCTGTCGAAGATCCACTAGGCGCACCTGCCTGCTACATTAGCGTGTTGATCCTCTCCACGGCGGAACGAGTGCGGCGTCAACTTCTCAGCAACACCTGCCGTAGCGGTGACTAGATCCAGAACTCGGTTCACGTAGCTGAGGATGCTGGGAAACGCGTTGACGCTTTTAACATTGTCTCCGGACGTCGCGTGCTGAGCCATGGATTCCAGGTGGTCGATCAAGTCAAGTAACGGAATTGTCGGGGCGACTGCAGCTTGAGACGCGAGCTGTTGCTCTGGAGGTTGACTGAGCAGCGCCACCGTTGGAGATTGCTGGGTGATCAATGCAAGGGCGATGGCGAGTAAAGGGCAGGTTGCAAAATCATCCTTCGGGAAGAGCGACAAGCCCTGTTCTTTGGAAGTCTTGACACGGATGAAGCGAACAAAGAAGATGCCACCGGAGCCATTCGATAGGTTTGCCTTGCGAAGAAGCGTCAAGTCCGAAGCACGGCGAAACAGGTACCAAAGTAGGCAGGGTAGCGCAGCATCTTGATAGTCAGCAGCAGTAACAGCAGTCGAATATAGGTGCTGGCTCTCCTCAAGGAGAGCTCCGGATTTTGCTATTGTCAACTTTCATTGTGAAATTTGACAGACAAAGCGTTTCGTACTCTCGACCGGCATATGATGTACATTAGTTTGTTCGGTAAAATCACAATTATCGCTCCGGTTTTAAGCCTCAGGAACTAAAAAGTGATTGTTATTACACTTGCTGTTTGTATGCTTTAAAAGTATAGTTCCGGTTTTATTTCTCTCACACCAACCACTGCCAACCACTCCCCCTCCTCGAGTCATTTTACGATTTCCAGTGACCAGTCCCCCAAGCATCAGCGCGCCTCCCCTCCAGCCCCCATGTCCAGCCACCCGAGTCATCACTATGCTCCCCTCCCTACCGAACAATACGATCTCAATGCCGTCGTTGCATTGACAGCGGATGATATGGGGGCTGTGAGGTGGTGGCAAGAAGCAGGCGTCCTGGAGCGGGAGATGTACTGCCCAGGATGCAGGCAGCTCATGCGCGTCAAAACGTCGGCTAAGAAGCCGACGTGGAGATGTAGCAAGAGTAAAAAGCATGAAAACGGTAAAGAAGTTTGTATTAGTATGCTAACAAACACTTGGCTCTCGGGCACAAAGCTGTCGCTCAGCCAGGTTGCACGCTTGCTGTGCGCCTGGTGCATGCGGTTAAAGCTAGCTCAGATTGCCGAGATCGCCGACGTGTCCGAGACAACGGCGCATGAGTGGAGCGCTTTTGTGCGCTGCCTGTGCTCAAAACAGCTCAGAAAAGACAGTTTCCAGGTAATTGTATTTTATTTTACTGTATTTTTGTATGCTACTAATAATTTGTTTTATAGATTGGAGGTGTAGGTCATATCGTCGAGATAGATGAGACTAGCATTAAAAAAAAAGCAAGTACCAGCGTGGACGGCAGTACCCTGACTACTGGTTATTTGGCGGTGTAGACCGGTCAACCGGCCAGTGGTTTGCGCGGTTCGTCGATGACGACAGAACGCAGGAAAGCATATTTCCAATCATCCGGAAGTTTATTAAGCCTGGGTAAGTTTTTTTGACTTGTATTGAGTATGGAAGGACATTTTTCTAAAAACTGTTTCTACAGCACTACAATTCACTCCGATATGTTCGCGACCTACGTGACTGAAAGGAAAACAAAACAGGGCACCAGGCTACGTACTCTAGCAAACAACCCCAAGCTAGCAGACATGAGTTACAACCACAAGTATGTCAACCACACCGAAAACTACGTCAACCCAGAAGATGGTACGCACACAAACACTATAGAAGGCCTGTGGGAAATTCATATCAAGCGCCATATCAAGAACTTGCGCGGTATGAAAAAATCCGAGTTGAACGGATACATCGACGAGTACATATGGAGATGCTGGTATTTCCCTAAGAAGGCGTCGACAGCTAAGATCATGAGTGGGTTAATGCAGCTAATTCAAAAACACGGTTCATAATTTGTCTCTAATACAAACTTCATTTGTCTGTCAAATTTTACAATGAAAGTTGACAATAGCAAAAACCGGAGCTCTCCTTGAGGAGAGCCTAGGTGCTCCGTCATCTTCGTAAGTGCTGTCTTCGTGCAGGCCGGTGCCTTGTTGACAAACGTGCCTGACTCGCGCTTCATACAGTGTCGCTCTAGCACTTGTCCCTTCTTCAGCAGAGTTTTGCCCACGGCGGTGCGATGAGGAGGAAAGTGCTCGAGCAGCTAATTCTTGGCTTGCCGGTAGTACTGTATCACCGAGTGTCAGGGTAGGAGGTGTCCCCTGCGGCCTTCCTTGAACGCGAGATGCATATCAAACTTGTCCACTACGGCTTCGAGGATGATGGCAGCGTTTTCCCGTCGCATACAAGCCTCCATATACTCCCAGCTTACGTCTTCATCTTTTAAGATTTTCATGAACGCTTTCGCCGCACGCTTCGTGTTGGTAGTTGCAAGGTCGCTAAGACTCCTGGGTAGTCGAAAGGATAGTCGAAGGGTGATTGTTATTTGAATGGCTAGGGAAATGTAAGAGGATATCAATATTTTGGTGTAAGCCTCCGACACGATGTCTTTTGCAATCTGGATATGCCTCTAATTAGTTAAAATAAAGTGGATCGTGACGGTTTATTCGCTAATAATACGAAATTGGATTTATGGCGCATTTTATTAGCTAATTCTAAGTGTAGTTGTCGTTTATTAGAGCAACATATCAAATATGTTGCTCTAATTCCAACAAAGAATAAGTTGCGCGAATGTTGCACGATTATACGGAGAATAGTTCTGTACAACACCATACCGTCAAAATTCCCACCGGGTCCGACCGGTGCCAACTTGTACCAGTACTTTTTCAGTGACATTTAAAAAAAAATAGTGACACACCAAGGAAACACCAATCGCTCTGCAACCATTCAGCATTCCGAGGCGCTCCAGCAAGAATTGAAGTCCCCCAGCGCACCCCAGCACGACACGAAGCTCCCGCTCTCTCAATGAAGCTCCGGACGTCGCGCAGCCAGATGCGCAGCCGATGGTGCAAACGTGCTGCAAGTAAGATCAGTTGAAGGAAGGGTCGAATGCTTTTTCGAGGTGCAAGAACGTCATGGTGGTCGACAGGCTGTGCGCGGCACCTGCTCGACGTGTAGGTACGCTTCAAGAGCCTCCAGGTTCTACTCTCTTTGACACGTGATGCTGCTGTTCGATGCGTACTGCTAATACCGTGGCGATGCCTCTCGGTTGAGGGCAGCATTTGCTGTAGGTCGGTTCAAAACCGGCCATCGTCTTCATTTAACTATGTAAAATGCTTTGTTCTTTTATGTGTACAGATTATTACTTGCGAAGGGCACGGATAAAAGCAGGAAGTGCAGCAGCAGGTGTGGGATCAACAATGTTTCCAGCATCGACACAGTCGCGGAACTGGGATATGAGTGTGTCCAGGGCTCCTGTTTTGTGAAGTTTTCGAAGGGCTTTGATGATGGTGCCTACAGCAAGTGCTGTCGAGCCGTTGGCCTTCAAGAATCCAAGGGTGTTTGCCTGTGCTTGCTCCCCAATGTTAAGCACCTCGTTTTTAAAAGCAGGGGATGTTTCGTCAAGAGCGAAGCCCATCGGTAAGAACAGCATCATGTATCCAACGGCGTGTCTAAACTCGTAAAGCGTTGTCTTTTTCACAGATCTTGAGGTGTATATACGCGGCTCTGCTGTAAACCACGTGTACCAGACGGAAGCTAGAGATTGAGAGCACTTCTTCTTGGGCGGACGAGATGCTTGGTTGCTTCGAGAGTTGGGGTGACTTGTGGGCCGACTGTACTAGATATCTCACTGGTACCTGATGAACCGAACTGGGTACGAATGTGCTCCTCCATCACTAACTGTCGCTCTTCCAGCCGCTTATTTTGTAACAGGAGATGTTCTATCTGCTCGGACTGGCGTTTGACGATCTCCAGAACCGCCGAGGTTTCGCAGCTGCAATCCGGAGGGCTAGTGTGTTCAGGTGGAGCTGGAACGAAGCCACGTCGAATTGTTGCACTCCAGGCAAACACCTCAGTTTCTCCAATCGACCGTGCCGCCATTGCTTCACGAATCATAGTGACAAGCGCAGAGTCCTCTGCCAGCACCAGCAGGTTGGGGTAGTGCATGAACAGAGTCGCCGCAAACATTCGGCCACTGCTTCGTCCAGGTTGAGTGCAGAGTCTGCGAAGCCTGTAGAGTTTGTAAAGAGTCGTGCTTGAAGTTGCAGAGCGCGAACCAAACAAGGAGGATCAAGACAGTGAAGAGTAGGAAGACAGGCACCTTCCTTTGGGCTCCAACCACTCAAGACCCGGGCTACACTCTGACCCGCCTACGTCGTTCCCAACATGTATCCAAACGCTTTGTTGACTCGGTCCAGCTGCCATCCACCACGTTCTATGATCCAGTTCTCCGCCAGTGAACCGTCATTTGCGTGCATGGCTCCTCCACGGCGAAACGAATGCGAGGTGAGTCCAGAGGTAAGCACCACCTGCTTCTCTTCTGCAATTTGCTTGACTCTAACTAACAACCGGTTCACATATGCTTGTGCACCAGGTACAGCTCGTAAGGTCGGAACCTTCTGAGTGGTATGCAAAGGGTCCAGGGTGTCGTCCGCCTCGAGGAGCTCGATGAGGCTCAGCTCTTCCACGCCGCTTTCATTTGGGGTGCTTCGTTTCGTGACGCCAAGCTGGGGGAAAAGGCACTTGGAAGGAGCCGACTGCGTCGCGAGAGATGCGGCTAAGGTAAATATCGGGCACATTAAAAAGCAATTTGGGTCCTTAAACAAGGACACGCCCTGCAATAAGGCTGTCTTCACCCTTTTAAGTCGTAGAAAGAGGACACCACCTAACACAAAGAAACGGTAAGCCTTTCTAAATGAACGAACTTTGTAGACAACAACGATACTCACCAGGTAGTACCGTGAGCTGCTGTTTTTCGAGTTGCTCTGCATCCGAGCTGCGCCCACACAAATACCACATCATTACAACAAGTGAGGCATCTAGGTAGACGCTGGTCACAGAGGTGGATGTATACAGCAACCGAACAATAGTTTCTAAATCTTGCTTAGAGCACGGTGGCGCCTTCTTTTCAAAAGTTCCATTCTCTCGATTGGTGCAGAACTTTCCGAGCCCTGACAAAATCTTTTGCAGCTGAGGTTTTACTATTGCCCCTTGTTGTGGATACATATCCAGCAGCCAGTTCTTGGCATTTCCATAGTAAGCTAGACACGTATTTGTCGAAAGAGACTTGGTTGTTGATCTAGCTAGAGAATACGCATACTTGTCTAACAAAACACGAAGTACTTTACCGGTCTTGTCGCCATCAATTAGCTCTTTCATTTTGTCAAGTGTCATGCTTTCACCTTCCAGAAACGCCGAAAACGAGTTGAGCGCCGTCGCTCTCGCCTTCTTGCTGTTCGCAGGGGCTAGCGATGCGATCGACATCGTTTCTGCTCTGTAGACTGCTTCTAATTGTGAAGTCGAAACTACCGTCGACAAAGGTAAGAAACGTTGGTATATTTTTAGAATATGCGTTTTGTATTGGTTTTTGTATTGAATATATATATATATATAAAACATTCCAACCAAATATGGTCAGATGGGTTGGAACAATTTCACTTGCTCAAGAATTCAAATGATTGGCCAAAACTATCTATATAATCTAATGTTATTAGCGGATACATCTTTTAAATATATTTACAGTAATAGACTGGTTGGAATAGAGTGGATAACTACTATAACTACTCTCAATAGTCGGGTGTTGCTCAGTGCAGTAGTGAGCGACCTCCATTCGGTCAGTATTTTTGACGAGCAGCTCCTTGAATCAACGCGAGGCAGACCGTCTGCTGCAGACGCACTGTCAGTCGTGCACAATTTGTGCGACTCACATTGCGCCTTGCTATGGTTCTCAAAATTCGATCTAAGATGATAAGGTGCTCCGTATGTACACTGAACTTCACTCGGCGACATCCATTCGGCGACACCTTTGGGGATGCTTTTGTGGATGCTTCCGGATGGGAAAATTGCAATGGCACTTGTAATTTTAACTGTAAGCACCGCTAAACGGCTGCCAGCACCCGTGGTGCCCTACCCTCTCCCTCCAAGATGTGGTCAGTGGGCAGTGGCACGCTCTTGGGACACGTGTCGCAAGCACGCGCTCACAATCGAATTTACCGAAGGCACAAAGGCAAATCCAGACACACCACAAGCGAGGACGACTGAATGAGGCAATGTACGCTGGGGAGGCCACCGTGTGCGGTAGACTGACTATGAACGCAGATCAGGTGGTGCTTCGTGCACCAGCAAGGAGATGCCGCATGCAGTAGGACGGAGTCTTCGCATGCAGTAGGACGGAGGCGCCGCATGCAGTAGGATGGAGGCGTGGCATGCAATAGGAGCACGTCGTGTACAGCATGGTGAAGGTGAGTGAAGCGTATGCAGCAGTCTGACCAGAGCAACAACTAGTCTCCACTTGTGAGCCTTTGCTAGTTTCGGTACGTGTATTTAAACGATGAATGCATGGAGTTTGAGATTGGTGAGATGCTGACTTTATTACTGTTTCTTGCTTGCGTAAAGGAAGCTAGAGCTAGTGCCTACGTCTACTTAGCCACGTGAAAGTGCATCGCTGCTGTTTACCGGGCGTCCAACCGGTTGAGAAGCAGTGTGCCGTGAACGTCTGCGTGCTCCACGGTACACCAGCGTCGCCCTTCCATAAAGATCAGTGGCCCCACGAGCATGAAGACCGCAGAGAACGTGCACGCAACAGCCAAACTTGCCGTACATTCGGCAAGGACAAGTGTGGCGTTCGACGTCGACGTCCCAACCGTCGGCAGGCATGTCCAGCCTCTCCATATTGGCTGTGAGGTCACTCAACTGAGCTGAGACGGGAAGGTTCTCGACGGTTCGACTGGTGCTAGTACGCGGAGACGGAAGGCTAACCACGCGGACGATGTTAGTAGAGTTGGCAACGCTTCCTCCCATTACAAAAGCAATGCTGTTCCGGTTCACGTGCTGCTCAAATAGCAGGCCATCCCGGTAAAGCGCTTTAGCACGCCGAATCAGTCGGGCATCAAGACATGGAGACTCAGCAAATGGCCTTGACCGGACGCTCTCACTCTCGCAGAGAGTCATCAGCTGATCGAGCAGTGCTCCCACCTTGAGCTTCCTGCGAAGCGTTACGTCCCGTTTGATGGCTGCATTGTAGGACTCGCACGGATTGTTGGTGGTGGCAAATCCACTGGGTGTGTGGTAACACTGCCAGCGCCACACCCTATTGTTAAGCCACACCGCCGAGAAATACGACGAAAACCCATCCAGCTGTGGAACTTGCGCCCACCGCTTCTGCACAGCATCAAGTTTAGTGTAAAACTCCGCCTCGCTTAGAGTGAAGTGCAGCTCGTGTAGGTCCTTCATAACAGAAG
Organism: Phytophthora colocasiae; assembly: GCA_018806915.1. NCBI lineage: Eukaryota > Oomycota > Peronosporomycetes > Peronosporales > Peronosporaceae > Phytophthora > Phytophthora colocasiae. The sequence continues at coordinate 787,076 of JAGKQI010000048.1, read as the reverse complement.
CAGCTATGCTTGGGGAGAGCGGCCTTGTTTTCTCGTAGACTTTCTTCGCTACGTGGAAGTAGCACATGAGGAAATACACATGATTGTCTGCACCCAGAACTTGCTGAACAGCATTCCATTGAGCTACGTCTGCGTCGCCCATAACATAGCGGACACGGAGTGGCTTGCCTGTAACTGCAGCAAAAGCTCTCATCAGCAGCTGCAGCACCTCTGTGAATTGAGGCTGCTTCTGCTGTGACACAATAAACACCGCGAGCGGATGAAAACGGCGCGCCTGATCGGAGAGACCAACTACAATGACGGGGTAACCCGCTTGGGTCAACTTGTACGTCGCATCTAGGTGTAGAATAAAGCGTAGAAGGGTCACGGTCTGCTTGTCGCAGTTACTGTTTCGTGCTCACACCGACGACAAACGGATTGCTGTCGGTTCCGTCGCCCACCACGGGCTTGCCCTTATTGTCGTGCCGCCAGCAAAGAGAGAACGGTGCCGCATCATCCTCTGCACCATTAAAAATAGTGTCCTGAATCTTGGCGCGAACAACATCTAGCAAGTCGCTCCCTCCCAGCCGAGCTGTAACATGGTAGTGCACTAGCCGTTGCACAGCAGCCAGACTTGGCATGCTTTGCTCATCGAGGCCGAAGCGTTGGAGAAGGCCGTTCCAAATGCGTTTCGCCTTGAGCCCTTGTGCCGCCCATTCTCGAGCAACCACTTTCATTTCCTCCGACAGTGCAGGCTGCCGAGGAGGGGAGCGAGCGACGGCGTCGTGGGCATACGCTTCCTCCACCGTCACTAGCTGCAGTTGACTGCACGTCATCAGCCGCGCCCGCCACGGGCACGTCGCCAGCGGGACTGCGCGAGCGCATATCACCGAAACACAGCAAAGCAATTGTACTCGCATAGTGTGAGGGGCTGGTAGTAGACAGATATGGCAATGTCTAACGTCGCTTTTGGAAATTTTATAGCTCTTGAAATCTTGAAGAAGTATCTTTGCATCGTCTTGCGGCATTGCAGATGCCAGCGTCACCCAGGGAAGGCGAGGCATGATCACGGGGGTGGTTTTGTGGTCAGGATGGAAGTTGAGATAGATTTTGAGAATAACCAAGCAAAAGGCTTTGGGCATGACCCGACACTGTTAGCCAGTTATTATTTGATTGGTGTTGAGCGATGGTGATGCTGTGATATCTGCATTTCTACCGTGCGAGTTCCTAATGGTTGGTGGTTAGCGATAGTTTGGCGTGCTAACATCATCTCAAACAGTGCCAGTAAAGTAGTTTTGGTGTTTGCCACATAATTCGTGGTGTGAATAGAGCGTCCTCCTTCCGGATGTGACGGGATCTGTTGCACGTCCCGCCATTTTGCTATGTGGACGAACGACTGGCCAAAAGCGCACCGATACACCACGCACATGCATATCTTACATCGCCCGGAAAGCTGCACCTGGGAGAAGTTCCGCCGCGGTTTAACGCAGCGACATCGTTTCATAAATCGATGGTGTGCTGATGTTTTGCGCGATCAAATTTCGCTGGTCTACGTCTAGGAACGGCGAACGTAGAACCGCTACCGGCCCGTGCTCTGATGCCCTTGCACTTCCTGTGCACTGCGACAACGGCAATGACGCGTGGTAGACGGACGAAGGTACAGCGCGTGGTCTTTCAACCATTTTGCGCAAACAAGGAAAATGCTGCTGGTTGTCGCGCCCGCTCTCCAGTCAAAGCACCGGCACGCAGAGTCATTGTCCATTTTGCCGTCTGGCCAAACAAGCACGATGGCAGCTCCATCATCCACTACCCGCTCTGCTCTCTTCACGCTTGAGGATTCCAAGATCGCTTTCAACATCTTCTGCTGCATTTGTGGTATCGGTTCCCTCGGTATGCCGTCCAATTACGCCCGAGCTGGCTGGGGATATGCAACCGTCGCTCTGCTCTTCATGGCTTTTGCCAACATTTACGCCACCGTGCTGCTTTCCAAGGTCCTGCTGGTCGCCCCTGCTTCTGTGAAGACGTACGGTGACCTTGGCGAATGGGTCGCCGGCCAGTGGGGTCGATTCTTTGTGGTGGTGTCCCACATGGGTGTGTGCTTGCTTGCGCCGTGTGCGTTCCTTGTGCTTGGCGGCACATTGCTTGATGTGCTGTTCCCCGACTCGTTCAGCCAGACGGTGTGGATTATCTTTATGGCTGCTCTGGTGATCCCTGTAGCACTGATCCCGACGCTGAAGGAGAGTGCTAGCATGGCTGTTGCTGGGTGCCTTGGCACGATCGTTTCTGATGTCATTGGTGTTGCAATCCTCTTGTACGAAGAGCGTGGACACCCGACGCCCCCTACTCCCGATGTGACGCTTCACCAAGTGCTGACTACGTTCGGCAACTTGTCGCTTGCGTATGCCGCGGCTATCGTGATCCCTGATCTCCAGCGTCAACACTCGCAGCCTGAGCGTATGCCCCGTGTCATAGTTGTGAGCGTGGGTCTGGCCTCGGCCTTCTTCCTCGCCATCGCCATCATCGGTTACGTGGCCGGCGGATGCCAGCTTTCGGGCAACCTTCTCTTTTCGATCGTGAACACGTCGGACCCGTACAGCACTACTACCCTGGGTTTCACGGCCAACCGCGGTGCTGTGGTCATGTCGTATCTGTTCATGCAGCTTCACCTGTCTATCGCCTTCTCGACTATCCTCCACCCGGCTTTCTACATGGCTGAGCGCGTCGTGTTGGGCATGCACAAGGTTAACCCCCTCCCTATTGAGAATGACGAGCAGATCGAGGAGAAGATGTCGTACCTCGCTGCTTCTTCTCCTGCTGTGGCTGCCACAGACCTTGAGAGCAACACGGTTGCGCAAAGCCAGCGTGTATCGGCGACGCAAAGCGAGGATGACCTCTCCGAGTACAAGGGAAGTGTGAATGTCATCCGTTACGTCCTCGTGCGTATTGCTTTGATCGCAATCCTGACCATCGCCTCCATTTTGCTGAAGGACAAATTCCTCGACCTCGTGGACTTCACTGGTGCCACTGCCATTACTGTCTGCAGTCTGATTCTGCCGCTTATCTTCTACGTGAAGGTGTTCTGGACCAAGATCCCTATTTGGGAGAAGGCCCTTTGCATCATGATTGCCACTGTTTGTGCTGTCGTCGGCTGCTACGTTATGATCTACGCCGGAAAGAACCTGTTCAACCCGGACGACGAGTCCGCGACGTTCCCGTACTGCTCAGCCGAGTACCAGGACGAGCCGTACTACGTAAGGAATAGCACGTCGAACTGATCACTTGTCAGGATGTAATAGCTCAGATGTCAATATATACTACTACTTTTCAGTACTACGCAATTGAAGTTTCGACTGTGTTGTCATCGAGCACAGGAGCGTATCGATTCGAGGCCTGTCAGTAGAGTAAATGATATGCGCTGGTATCAAAACACAAATTCTAGTCCTCTTTTTAGTCTAACGCCAATTCTTCACTTTGCAGCATACAAACAGCAAGATAAAACAAATAATGATTAGCCTCACTTTTCATTGTCCAAATTCGTGTTACGGACGACGTTGACAACCATGAACACTGCAGCTGCTGGCCCCTCGGTACAGACAATGCGTGCTCGCTCCATTGTGACGTTGGATGGATACGTCAGTCATGGCAGGTCTCCACCGAGGTCTGTGCCTCGCGACCACGCCATGTTGCAGGAATTCGCACTCTATTTGGAGTTGCGACTCAAATGCCTCAACATGTCAATGCTGCGTCGCATCTTCGCCGATTTCCTCAACGAGCAGGAGAACACGCTCGTCCCAATGATGCAAATGGGGTTCACTATCGTCACTATTTACCCAGTACTGCGAACCAGTCCCGAGAGACTCGAGAAGGCGAAGATTCTGCTGGAGAAACCGAAATCCCACCTGGACTCACGCGGATGCATCTTCCTGTACTTGCAGTACCGCACTGCGACGCGGAATATGGTTCTGTTCAAGCAGTTGTTCTTGGAGTTCGTGGAGCATCGCGAGACTTCGCTACTGGCCTTCGTACAGAGGGGCTTTGAAGTGATCAGTGTGATTCCGTTCGAACTGCCGCAGCTAGTGATGCCTATGATACCACAGCCGCCACAAGTGCAGCAAGAATCTCGTAGAACAGTGGAAAGTGTACAAGGGCAACGTCATGAAGTGGAGGGATCTCCAACGGAAGCAACCAAGGAGAAATCAACCGAGACGGCTCCGGAGAAGCCCGTAACACCTACAGCTTCGTCTTCGGCTTCAGTTGCTTTACCTAGTGGAAACAAGTCGCCAGCGGAAAAGAGACTACGAAGAAGATCTAAGCGTGTTTCTACTACTGGGAATAGTGGGTCCGTGACAACGCAAGCCCCAGAAGCTCCAAACGAGTCAACTGTACCTACACGACGAAGAAGTCTACGTAAAGCTGTTTCTACTGACGCACCTGCTACCAATGAAGCCAACGAGACGAATGATCTTGCTGCTTCAAGTCCAGCGGTAGTAGCCATTACAAGACGAGGAAGAAAGCCGAAGACTACTGCTCAACCAAGACAAGAAGAAGCTTCTACTGAGGAAGCAGTTGAATTTGGACCAGCCGAAGCTCCTGAACCAGCGGCTCAACCTCCGAAGCGTAAAAGAGGCCGACCACGAAAGAACAGTGAAATGACGCAAGCCAAGCGTGGCAAGCCCATGCTAAGCGAGGCAATGCTGCACTGCCAACTGGAGTTAACGCGCAAGATGCAGGCGTTCGAGGAGCAGATTCCATGGGAGGCAGTGTATTCCAATCTTCCCGCCCCCTTTGACGAGTCGAAGCATACCGATCTCTCCTTCATGTACCGCAGCTTCTGGCGGAAACATGCGCGTGCCGTGTGGGAGCGCAACTTCTGGTCCGCCATGTCGCGCAAGCTCAACCCGAAGGTCTTCAATGAACGCAGCTCCCGCCAACACGCAGCCAAGGCTGCGTTCGAGTCGCTCATTATCGCTGTGTACCGTGAACTCGGAGCGCAATTCTTTGTCAAGTTGGACGCAGAGCGACACCCTGGCTGGTGGTACCGAGGGTTTGTTGTGTCCCTATATTCACTCCAGCAAATTAAGGGGGAGCGAGCGATGTGGAAGTACGTCAAGGAGGACGCGCTCAAGCGTTTCCCGGACTGCCAGCTGCAGCTTCCTTTGGCGGCGTCAAACGCTGCGGCTATGCGTGCTCGACATGCACAAAAGAGCGATTCGATGTGGATGGCCAACCATGAGTTGGCAGATACGATTCTGGAGGATATGGCAGCTTTCAAGAAAGAGCAAAGAGTACGTCGTGAGCAGCAAATGTCGAGTTGATGGCGAGACACGGCTGAAGGACAGATCTATTGGATGTGAATTTGTACGTACGCATGTGCAGGAAATGTTGAAAGCAGATGAAACTTAAGTTGTGTCGTGTTGAAGATGTCAACAAACATGCAATCTTTATTTTCATGAAAGAAATCAAGTTGGGACGTCAATCTAGTTCCTTCTGTTAATGCGGAGAGGGTGAGCTTCCGTATTGAAGACGTACTTGTCCAAAGGGATGAGACTCTCGGGAGCCTGCAGCAAGTAATGGTACTTCAGTGTCTCGGCCAGGAAGAAACTCTCCATCTTGTTTTCTGTTTGGGCTGGTAGCTTCGTGACGTCTAAAATGGCAGCGTAGCCATGTTTGACCTTGGCGTGCGCCTCCAGCGCCTCGAAGATTTCCCAGCCAAACTCGCGGTACTTAGGGTTCTTCGTAGCTCGATACAGGTAGAAGAGGCTCTCAATGGTCTCAGGTCGAAGACGGTATTTGGGATCGATCACTTGCATCTTAGGAAAGCTCACAATGTCAGGAGATAACCCCGTCGGCTGGCGGTGGTAGAATTGGTAGCAAGTCTCCATCAGCTTCTCGGCCAGTTCAAGGTGCTTAGCGTTCTTTGCGTGGTCCTCGGTCTCCGACAGCGTACCTAGCGCTAGCAGTCCCGGGACGAAGCACAAAAGGTGGTCCATGCGCTGAACATGCTACAGACAGAATCCCAGCAAGAACGAGGTTAGAAACTGGGTCTACCTCTCAGAAATGTACCAAATTCACGCACCAATTCCGACGGAACTTTCATTTCTTGTAAGAAATAGAGATCGTCGGGAATAGAGAAGTACAGCAGGTGTTCCTCCATACCCCTGACTGCATCGTCGTAAAGCTCGCGGAGATACTCGTCCTCTTCGCGTTTGCCACTGTAAATGTACACTTTCAATAAATACTCGTAGAACGAGTCGCCCAGGGCTCCCAGTGTGATAACGCTTCTCTGAGTATCGAATCTGCCGTGTGTAGCATCAAAGTGAACGGGAAACAAACCCGTCTTCTTGTACGATCCTTCACGCTTTAAGATCTTATAGAAGGCATCACCCTAAGGAGTATAATCACACTCAAGCATTAAAATACCAGCGTGTGATGGGCTATCTCTGTACTGTACGTACCATCTCGGCGTATTTAGGATCTCCCGTAATGTCCGATAGATACCGCGTTTCAAGCTGAAGCGTTCCCACGTCAGCGATATGAGCCCTGCGACAACAAATGACCATTAGTCCATGTACAATTAATTCATCATGAATAAGGAAGATCATTCATACCGATAGCCAGCCCAACCAGCGAAAGTCTTCTCCTTCGTATACGGATTGAGAAGTGTGTAAAACACTCTTTCCTTCTCATCATAGGCAGCAGTAAGAAGATCCATCAGTTCCTTGGCTTTATGCTTGAAGATAATATCACCAGATAAATCAAACGCGCTCAAGAGTCCACCCACTTCACGGATGATAGTCTCAAACACAGAGACCTTGCTGCCATCACGCCCCAAATGTGAGAAGTCAAGATGGTTGGCAACATAATCTCTAGCACGATGAAACTCTTCCTTCAGATCCATGATCCAGAGTGTATCAATACCATCGACCAGCGAACAAGCGATGTCGCCCCAGACATTGCTGAGCTTCCAGCCGTTCTTCGGGTCCACTTCGTCCCCACCGAACGCGTGTTCCTCATAGTTTCCCCACGCGAACTTCATTGCTTTGCGGACAGCTAGACGTCGAGCTTCCTGTTGCTCTGAGGGTACTGCAGTTACAGTCTTGTCGGGGTCCTCCACGTCCGCGACGTCTTCGTCCGCCAGCATTTCCTCAATCGTTCCAAGTCCTCCATCGCCACCTCCACCACCTCCTGTTCCTGCTGTATTAGCCTGCACCTGTGTGGGCTGACTAAAGTGCTCGTTGCCTCTGAGATGTGCATTTCCGTTTTGTGTATCCTCCTGATTCGTGGCGCCCTGTAACTCTCCCACATGTGCTGGGACTCCGCCCAAATTGGTGGTCACAATGGTGTATTGCACCCATACAAACAGCAACAGAATGAAGACACCGCCGAGAATCCCCACACGTTTCCAGAGCTGCAGCTGCTGCGAGCGCTTGCGGCTCTTTTGGGAGTACGAAGGCAGCATCGGGACGAAAAGCAATGACGTATTTGACCCCGTTCCCGTTATTTTTTATCAGAAAATAATATCGTACTTATTTAACGGGCTTTCACGAAGACTAGGATCAGGAATGATATGTTCTTTAGAAGGTTTCAGCTTTAGCTTGCTGGTCAGCTAAAGGATCATGTTATGCATGATACAGCTACAAATGTGGCTGAATGCTGTCTTCAACGAAAAGCACGATTCCATCAGCTTACGTCTCAATGACCCGCTACTATACCATTGAAGCGCCTAACCGGTCGATAGTATTCACGGTCTCGTCGCTGACGACGACGTGTTGAACGTGCTTGTGCCGGGATGACCGTCGGCAACAACAGTTGACTCTACCGCATGCAGTTTGTGTATGCCGACAGACAGTTGCAGTGTTCAGCGAACACTGTTCACGTCTCGGTGAGGTGACTACAGCGCAACAATTTTTGCAAAGGACAAGGTGTCCGCTCCCGGTATTTTACGAGCCACGTCGAGCTACCTGCTTGTATCCCAGCCTCAGCGCCAGTAGCTCACTGCTTGATAATACGTGATGTACGTAGTGCAGGGCATTGCCCTCAGGGCAATGGTCGAACAAGGGATACTGTCCAGATCCACGGGGAGCTTGACCGACATGCCAGAAATTGAGGAGAGCGGTGTTTATTACTAACAAAACTATTAAGAATACTAAAGATTTGTTGCTGAACACTATAAATCGAAGTGATGACCACTAAAAAAAAGCATAACGGTACATACTTATAAATTGGTAATAGACACATTGCACAACGGTAACATCACCTATCCAACGGATCTCAGCACTATTTTAAAAGTGTTTGAAACTAACATTGCGTACGGCCAGTAACACCATAAATATTAGACAATTTGGCTCCCCAGAGCTTCTTTGCATGGAAGAGCCTCCCCCAACGCGCCGCCGAGAGCGTCGGCCATGGCAGGAACTGTGGAGAACTGGAGATAACTTGTCTTTAATGGATTTCACGTCACAACTACCTTCCTTTTCTACTGACAAAAATGATCTGTTGCGATGCACAATGAACCATGTTGATCGAGAAGAAGACACATTAGCTGCAACATGGCATGAGATGCGCTGCAAGTTAACAAAATGTACATCTAACCGGTGTGCAAAGTCCGATAATGCCCCAGGTTTAAAGTGTGAAGCCCGCTACAAGATCCTACAATGCGCAGAAGCTGATTTTACTATTGTGTATGGCCAAGGAGACCACACAATGGCTGCTGATGCACCACCGTCGCCTACACTGCCTAAGTTAACACCAGCTATGAAATCTTATATCGAGGCTAAAATGGATGACACGCCGTCAATGGTGGCTCAGCTGGTGTTTGCCTTTCTTTGCCGAGAGATTAATGCGCACCGTATCGATGGTCCATCGCCAGAGCTGAAGCAGGTGCAGAATTACGTCAAGTCGTGGAAACAAAAACACAAACAGGACTCTATGGGACCTGTGATTGAGATTTGCAAGCGCTCTATGTTTGATTTGCACGTGCCTCGTTCTGATGATGACATGCTGGTGTTTTGTGACTATCATATCGTGGATGGAGCTATGCTGCCGTTGCTTGGTACTGGGTCGGATGCAAATCCGTTTCGAATTGGACTGACGTGCATGAAGCTTCTCAAACGGTATATTGTTGTTCAAAGCGACCCTGCTTTAACTACAGTAATGCACCTGGACAGTACGCACGGAGTTGTGAAGCAAAAGTTTCCTGTTTTTGTGGTTGGAATATCAGATTGTAGTGGAAGTTTCCAGCCGATTGTGTACTTTTGCACATCTTCACGTCGTGCGCCTGACGTTTGTTGGTGTCTCTCGTTTTGAAACGAGTTATTTTCAATGAATTTGGTGTAGCATTTGCACCTAAGTTTACTATGGTTGACGCAGACAATGCACAATACAATGCGTGCGTCTCCGAGTTACCGGAAACCACAATTTTGATGTGCTGGTTTCATGTGTGCCAAAATGTTTTCAAACATTGCAAAAAGATGCAAAGCTGCCTGGTGTCTCAAAGCAGTTGATTTTTCGCAATTTGTACGATTTGCATTTTTCGCCTACCGAGGAGTACTACTTACAAAAACGCGACTATGTGATAAAGTCTTGGCGAGGTGCTGGAGTTGTGTGTCCTCGATTTAAGCGTGTAGCAGACCACATCATTTCAATGTGGCTATTGAACGATCGATTTTCGCGGTGTCAGGCCTACCATACACCCCCGGGTTACGTGGCAACAAACAACCCCCTTGAAACTTATCATCACACTCTAAAACTAGTCAACGACAGCAAACGAGCTACCCCAACTGAACTATTGGTGCGACTCGATTTATCTCGTATTGCTTACATCTCGTCGATGGTACCTTTTTCGTCTGAAGCTGTCGTGTCCAAGCGTATGAAAGCAGCTTTTATTGTGTCGAATAAAAAAAAGACTATGAAAGCTGAGGTTGTTCTTCGGGTACAGAACCGGGATTTGGTAATGGTGAAAGTATCTCCTGTGCGGGGAATTGCTGTAGATTCATCAGACTCCGATTCAGAATACTTCGAATCTTTAGACAGATCATCCGACGCTGGACGCTCCTACAAGTCCTCAAACTACGAGCGAATGCACTGGTTTGGCATGCCAGAAGGTGGCTGGATTGTAGATGCGACAGGAAGAACTTGTTCGTGTCGCGTTTGGCTTAAATATGGAATGTGCTTTCATGTCATAAAAGCTACTCAATTTGCAGATCTACGCTGCCCTGGGATGCCAGATCCACAAGCAAGATTTGTAACAAAACGTAGCCAAGTCCGATCAAGGCGTTCTCGCCAGCGTGCAACTCGTGTTGATGCTCCACAACTAGAGCCTGTTCTGGACTGTGAGATTGTATATGGGCCTCCGCTGCAAATAAATCACGCCGTATTAAACGACGTGGATATTGATGCAAGTGGGGATCAAGTACACGTAGCTGACGAAAACACTAACATCCATGGGCACTTCCTTGAGGAAATTGCCCCTGATGGTGAGCAAATGGATTATATAGAGCCTGTTGAACAAGCTGTACGTCAACTGTTTCCCGAAGCTGAGGAAGCAAATGATCACCATCCTGAACAGGCTCATCTAGCGGATGGTCCATCTGCAGGTGAAGTAGAATCTGGGACTTCGTCTTTCGTTTCGGATGGAGAAGATGCTGTAGAAGCAGTCGCATCATGTGCACTGGACGACGGCCAAGTCCGTCGGTCGACACGACGCCGCCAGCCATCTCTCCGAGCTCGAGAGTCTTACGCTGTTGTTTATGCAAAGAAGCACAGGAAATAAAGGCAAGCAGAGTCTGCTCTGATTCATTTCCCCAATAACCAATACATAATACATACAGTCTGTATGAAATCCAGACTTGAACCAGAAAAGATAAAGCAGCTGGTAACCCTCCTTTACATTCGTACCCGTATTGTACAATGCGCCAGTAAAGTTTTCCTGCTCATTTCAGATTCATCTCGGCAGTTATCACACACACATCACCGCCTCTGCTTCAGGCACTGGAGAACCGCACGCAGGGGAACGTCGTCACGCATCGTCTCTACAGTCTCGACCGCAACTATGACCGCGCGGTGATGCCCGACGCCGTGGTGCAGATGTATGTGGAAGCACCACGCCGGAGTGATCACAGCCCAAGTAAGGCTATTCACGCGGGACAGTAATAAGCACGGACAGTTGGGACTGGGGGACTTTCAGACAACCAAGCAAGTCAGTTGGGTCTCGGCAATTGCCTACAGCAGCGCAAGGGCTGGCGTAGCTGATACATCGCGAAGTGAAAGGAAGCAGTTTTCGAGATGAGGACCAGCATTTACTGAACGAAACGGCTGTATAGCGCACATGTGCAAGCAAAAAGCAAGTGGAGAATCAAACAGCTTCAGTATTGGCACTGGAGCAACTTGTCATTTCGTACACCAACGAAGGTCTTAAAGAGGCAAGGAAGAACGAGACTCGAGTGCTCAGTTGTGCTCACAGGGACTGGATCCGGTACGATGTTGCTTCTATTCACTGTAACACCACAGTTTGAGTTGAGTTTTGTTGGTTCCTATGCACATACATATAGCAAGCAGAATAAGCGTTGCAACACAGCGGAATCCCAGTATCTGAAGTTGATATTCTACCAGAACCAATTGCGACCGCCAGAAATTTTAACAGCCATACCTAACTCTCCAAGGTGGACACTATCTGGTCGGAAGCTATGGAGTACAGCGCCAGTTTGGCATCCTGTGACGCTACACCCAACACCTCTGGGATCCAGACAGATTAAGTGTTGCTGTGGAACGCCCAGCTGTAAGGGAGTCATTGGCACGCAGATTGACACAGTGCAGAATGCAGAGGAGCAAACAGGTTACTGGAAAGACCCATGAGAAACAGCATACAGGCAAAACGCTGATGGGGACCCGCGTTCGTGTCTTCCTGGATAAGACGGAGTACGACGTGCAGCTGATTAAGGCGTACGATGAGGAGTACGATAGATACGAGGTGGAGGATCTTCTGGAACCTGCAGGACACGAGACAGTGGCATACTGTCCTCCAGGGGAGAGAGAGGGGAAAACCGTATTTGCCATACCAAAAAGACAGATACTGACCTCGTAAGGGCAGCTGACAGTCGAGATCCATCACCAAAGAGGGAAACAACGTCGCGTACTCCGTCTCCAGTGGCGATGGCGAAATTGGAGAGCTCAGAAGAGAAATGAATTCGGAGAACGGCTGGATCGCGACGGCAAGATCGTGTCCAACAAACTTTTTGTCAAGTTTTTGCCTAAGGAGTATGACGAGCGTATGCTACGCGGTTTGTTTCGGAGTCGAAAGCATCTAAATGCGCTGGTACATGCAGACGTGTTCTATTTTCTGGATGGTACTGGCAAGCAACGAGCTTGCGTCTTCTTTCCGTAGTACTTTGGATCGCCGGAATTTGCTTACCAAGATGTTGCGTGTGTACCCAGCGGGAGCCAAAGTACTGTTTTGGACGCAAGCTTAACTGGCTTGTCACTGAAGAGGAGATGAAGAACCTGTCGGTACAACATAGTGAAGTACGGAAAGAGTATCTTTCACATCGCCAAGGGCTACGTCTCGACCGGGAGGATGCCACCAGTGCCATCATCGCGCTGAACAGGTACTTCACGTTCCACGTGATGCCCATGGAGGTTGGCATCTATGCTGCAGCAATGCTACACTTGTTCTTGAAGGCTCACCTCCAACTGCGAGGGCTTCCGGCTCGACTTTTGAGACTCAGGCACTCGCCACTGTTGGTCACCAATGAGTGCTGCAACTTGAAGCAATTTATGCGCGATATGAGCGGCAACTGGTTGGTTCTCAAGCTGCACTCTCACTGGCAATTTGCTCGGATGCCGCACGTGAAAGCGCCGCAAAGATCACACAGTTAGAGACCCGCAACCGGCAGCATGAGGCAGATCCAAAGTACCGTGGATAGCTTTCGTGAAGGAGGTGTACAAGGCCAAGCATGGTGCTTCAGCTGCCGAGCGCCTCACTGCTGCCTCCCCGGAGTTGGGTGTTCTTAAGCGCCACCTCGTTAAGGCTGAAGGAGAGCTGCTGGAAGGATTACACTATGATGTCACAGGAGAAGACCCGTACGCGTTAATAAACCTGCTCACGACACGCAAGAGCACGAAGAAGATCGTAGCGCTTTCTCAAAATGGCCAAACAAGTTCGTTCCCGGCCGAGGTTCAAAAAGAAGCGAAGCACTTGGTGGCGGAGGCGTTGGCGTTGCCCATTTGGACGCACACCCCAGTGGAATGTGTGATGCTCAGCGTTGTTTACGTGAGTGCTGCAGTGACCGAAGCTTTGAGTTCTAAAGAAACCTCTCCGATCAGCAAGATCCCGGACTTCTTGCCTCAGCTGGACCTGCAAGCTAACGCCAGTGAGGCGCGCATGCTGCTCGATAGCTCTTTATTACTCTGCTCTCAGCATATCCCGACTGACATCGTATCAAACCAAATGCTACCACTGCAGCAAGGCGAACGACACAGATCTCCATCAACCGATGGTAGTTACATGCAGTCTTTGTCTTTACGACGGGAGCTGCATGTACTGCCTCGTATAATCCATTCAACAAGGTCAGGCCAGGGGCACCACCTCGAGTGGTCCAGCAGTAGGTGCCGCGATAAGTGCCGTAGTGTCATGATCCACGGTAGCTGGAGGTTGCAAGGGAGTGATTTACTGACATGGTGCGGGTTACTGGGTAGTAGTAGGTTGAATGGTTCTACCAGCATCGACTACTATTCTTTACGTGCTTTGTGAGTTCGACTAGGTTGGTGGCGGTTTAATAGAGCGAATGCTCGAGTGACGGTGTCTTTGTTTCGGTGAAGACTTTGATTTCCCGGACGAGACGGCAGTCTACACTCCGGCTACTGTGTGCCAGGTATACGTGGAGCACATTCTGCTCCATTGCATTTATTTCTTCAAATAAGGCTAACCTCTGGATGTTCAGATGCAAGGCACGTCAAAGCTACCGCCTTTACTTGGCTAGCAAAGGAGGATACATTGGTGTTGTGGTTTACTTACTGCATCGACGGACGTTGTAATTGGTGATCAGCTCTTCACGTGGCAGTGCAAGGTGGATGCACTGAGATTGTGGCCGAACTGCTGCGCTACAACGCAACAAAACGATGGTGCAGGCAGAAAGGTAAGAGAATACGTCACTGCCAATTGCCAGGGGATCGCCACGCTTTCGATCGCAAGGCAAATAGCCAAAATGCAGGTAGTATAGATACCCCTATTTGAGCTATGAACACGACAAGAATGCAGCTCGAAATTGGACTCCAATGGCCCATTGTCAATGGAGCATGGATGGATGGGGCCTCCATCCATGCCGATGGAAGTGTGATGGATCTGCCGTGTTGTCATTGATTTTAAAAATGATAGAGTACAAGTATCTTCGGTAGTGATCGACTGGTTTGCATTAGTGCTCAGCTCCATCTAATAGGTCTTCGCCGCTCTTTTGTTAGTTAGTGATTATCAAGCTGTTTTTGGTGGTGCGTGCCACCGCATTAGTGGTACACATCGAATTAACGGTGGATGATCTCTTCATAATCGTATTTTTATCATCTCCTCGAAATTGAGCTGCCCGTGATCAAAAGCAAAAAAGCAGCTGATTCTGAATTCACGGTCCACTTCATCTTATTCAAGGCAAAAGTGTCTGAAGTTGGTACTTTCGAAGTGAAGCCATTTTGTGTAATTGCTTTACTACGACTCCTATCAACAATATGGCAATATTAAAGCAAATAGTACCAATACTTCAGTAGTTTAGGACGGCGGACTTTCAGAGCGTGGACTGCATCGCGAAAGCTGCGCTACGAATGACTCGTACGCGGCTCATCTGCGCGGGCACGCAGCAGGTTGCGCACACAACTCGTCTTCCGCCTGCTTCGTTGCGCCTACAGCGCCTAAGAATGAAGCATACCAAGGCGGAATGGAACCTGCCGTTCACAATCTCTTTTGAACTGAAGTACGCCAATCTGGAAGGCAATGAAGTCGATCACGAAGCTAGCCCCGCCGGAGCTGTCCATGTCGGAGAAGGACGGGGACCTACTGCGCGACCTGGCTGAAACCCTAGCGGTACACAATATCCAGCAGTTCAACACGCTACTGGGGGGGGTTCACACCGGCAAATTTCCAGTAGGCGACTTACATAAACCAGTATTTTTCGTGTCTCGTTTGACCGAATTGTGGAGATGACGTGTCGAGCTCCGTCAGCTTCCAGCTCCAGAGTTGAAGGAGCCTGTGCCCAGTCTCAGTTCTCGAGTGACTATCTTATATATGACTGTTAGGATACTGCGTGTTCTTAACTATAGAGGGGGTTGTCACCTGCGAGGTTTCCCCCTCAATCCCAAAGCTTCTCCGTGGAAAACAAGTGTGTTTTGGTCTTCTCCGCTACTGCGGTTGCTCGCTCCTATCTGCCTGCTTACTTCACAGGTTATGAGCCCAACTGCGTTTGGAGCCTTTCGCGACTGCAATGAGTGGAGCCCAACCACAACATCAAGGAACGCCGCCACCTGCGACGGGAGACACGACAACCGATTCGGGTGGAGCGGCACGTGTACAGCAATTAGTCTCTGGAGGTGACACTACACGTTTGCTACCTGTAAACACAAGTGTTATGGCTACATTAGCCCAACAATCAGGATCTGGTGGAGGTTTCACCAGATCCATGCCTGCAGTGAAGATTCTGTTACTGGTGGCATAAGTGGACTACTAGGAGGTTCTTTTGGTGGTGTTTCATGTGGACTTCCCGGTGTACTGGGAGTGTCGGGTACTCGGCTAGTGTCAAGTAGTGGTCTAGGAAGTGGAAGTGGAATAACTGCCTCTTTCGCTGGTCCTTTTGGCGTGAGTGCTACGGCTATCGGAGGAGCTAGAGCTGGTTTGTATGGCAGTGCTGGAGTATCTCAAGCTGCAACTGGAGTATCGTTCCCTGGGTTTGGAACATCTCGTTTAGTTCAAACCGGTGCTGGTGTACCACAAGCTGGGTCGGCTTCATTAAAGCTGGACATTTCGCATAAACCACCAGTGATGAAGCGAAGTTTTGATTTATACAGCGTGCAGCCTCGTGCGTTTTTAACCCGACTTGGCTGCTGGTGTGTAGTGGATGGCTCGTATCGTATAGATGCCCATGGTATTGTAGACCTGGCAGATTTGGAGGCTCGAGATAATGCTGCTCGCGAAGCCATTTTGCAGGGCGTGCCACCGGCTGATGCAGAAATGATCTGTCAAGAGGGAACTGCAGAAGCTATGTGGAACCGCTTCGTCGACAGACAAACGAAGCGTGAATACTCAAATTATATCTTCACTAGAGACGAGTTCGTATCCAACCGCTATACTACTGACAAAAACATGGATCAGTGGCTTCGGGAAATGGAGAGTTTACGACGGCAGCTTCTTCACTACGGCAAGGCGATTTCTGATGAGGACTTCGCGGAGACTTTGCTCGGACATGTGTCGAAAACTCACCGTGATGTTGTACGTCAATTTTCCAAGCATTACGTGGTGCGAGACGGTGGTGGAGTACGACCTGTCCCTACGGCTGTGCAGGTTATGAATGCATTGCGTGCTGAGTCAGCCTTAGATGAACGTGTTGCAGTTGAAGCGGGAGCAAATCCTGCTCATGTTTGCTCATGTGGGAAGCAAGCAAAAGATGACTCGCAGCAATCGAAGCAGAATTCTAATCAAAGTAAAGGCAAGCAAAGGAAAGGCAAAGGTCGATACAAGGCTAAGCAAAAGAACGAAGGAGGAAAGAAGCAAGAGACTCGCACTTGTCATGAATGTGGCGAAGTGGGACATATTCGCCCTAATTGCCCTCATTTGAAGACTGAATCTTCCTCGCCTCGTCCTGCTACCTCGGAGTTCAAGCGATGGGAAAACAAGATGATGAGAAGCGTGAAGTTAAGAAGACAAGTGGACTAAGTTGTGGTGTTCGTGGTGCTTCTGTTGTTGCGTCTACATCCGTCAAGACTCCTTCTGGTACTGAAGTGGAGTGGGTACTTGATTCAGCTAGTGACGTGCATGTGTGCAACCAACGATCTCTGCTGCACAATGTTCGCAAGGACGAAGTGCATTTCTTTCAGGGATATGATGGCAATTCTCGAGAGGATGAATACGTTGGTGACATAACACTGAGGATGACGAACAACAAATCCCCGCATGCTGAAATGACCCTTTCGTTCACAAATGTGCTGATCTCCCCCAATGCACCTGACAACCTGCTGAGTCAGGACATGCTGGAGAATAATGGATGGACCGTGAAGTATGGTTTCATCAATACTCAGCGTGTGTGTTGGTTACGAAAGGACTGCACTGAGCTTCTGCTGGTAAAGACTAATCGTCGGTACCGCTTAAAGGCGACTGCAGTGGCTGTGTATACGGTGCAAAGTGAAGTTCGACAACAGAGTGAAATCCTTCAGCAACCCAGTAACTCGAAGGTACTGGTGCAACTTAAGAAGAGAGATACAACTTCATTAGAACGCTGGCATTTGCGTCTTGGTCACTTAAATTCGCCTGCAATTCAACGAATGGTTCGATATGAAGTCGCTACTGGTATGGAGGCTGCTAGTAGTCAAACGGTGGCTACTAATTCACCTTGCTGGTCGTGTAGAGCTGCAAAGATGATTCGCATGTCCTATAAGAAGACTGTAACTCGCCGAGTGACTCAACCCTTCCAGAAGTTGATGAGTGACATGGACTATGTGGATGAAATCACTTATGATGGATATAAGCATTTCCAGTTAGTTCAGGACGAAGCCAGTCGCTACTTGTGGGGGTTCCTACTGTATCGAAAGGAGAATGCATCAGATGCGGTCATGGAGCACTTAAAGTGGGTGCTTGCGCAAGGGAACAACATTGAGGTGTTCAACTCCGATCAAGGCAAGGAGCTCTTCAACAACAAACTGAAGGTGTTTCTCCGGTCCAATGGTATTGAGTATACGACGACGAATTCGTATAGTCCGGAAGAAAACGGCTTAGTCGAGAGAATGAATGGCGTGGTGCTTTCTCGTGTTCGATGTTTATTGACAGCGGCCAATATGCCGTGGCTACTTTGGGGTGAAGCATTTCATTTTGCACTTGAAGTGATGAACATCAGCGGAAACACCGCACTCGGTGGAGAGACTCCGTACTCTCGTAGGTTTGGAGAACGACCAGACTTGACCTCACTGCGGACGTGGGGCTGTATTGTGTTCATCTTCACGCCAAAGGTATTGCGTTCAAGCAAACTGGAGAATCCGGGTAAGCCAGGACTGTCTGTAGGGTACGCAAAGCATTCTGAGAGCTACCGAGTCTTACACCTGATAACTGGAAACATTGTGGAAGTTCGCTCAGTGGAATTTGAAGAGGATTGGACAGTGGAGTCTTCCTATGTAGCCAAGTTGCTATCCAATCGTTATGGTCGAGGGAGGCATGTTTTGCCTACTATCATCCCGTACGTGCGCTTACCAGTCTTAAATCGAGAAGTGCCAGATATAAAGAGGAATGCTCAAGATGAGATTGATGGTCCATCGAAGCGTCAACGCCGTGAAATGTATGCTAATTTTGGTTGTCGTTCTGGAGAACGGAGTGGACCTGCTGCTCTTGTCACGTCAGGTGCGCCTGGTTGTTGGCCTGAGAGTGAGCTAGAGGTTCCGGCGGATTCTGCTGAGGCAGGAGATCTGTCGACATCCGAGGATGTACTTCAACTAGAAGGTGCGCCTTCACAGCGGGAGGTTCAATATCGTGAAGAAGGTGTAGATGGGGTTGCAGACTCGCCTAACAGCAGTCAATTAGCAGCAACCAGAACGCCAACGGATCGAGAATCTTCACCTTCAGTGGGAGACCAGGACAGTGGTAATTTTGCGAGTGTTGAAATTGAAACGGGTGATATCGAAGACGATGGTGTTAGTTTTGGTGATCCTGCAGAATTATTGGGGCGCATTACGGCTTACGAAGGCTTTATTGATACGGATAGTGAAGAAGACGTCGAAGCCGATGGGTGGAGAGATGACGCCACGCGAGCGGCTACATCGTTTCGCCGGTCTTCACGTATTCGACGCCCGAATGTTCGACTACAGGACTATGAAGTCGAGATTCCTTCAAGCTTAGTCGTACAAGCAGTCAACTTACTCACAGAACCTCAAAGTGTTCCTGAGGCCCTTCAAGCTCCTGATGCTGACAAGTGGAAGGAGGCTTTGGAGAAGGAGTACACAGATTTGAAGCGCAACAACACCTGGAAATTGGTGGATCGTCCAAAGGGCAAGAAGGTGTTGACTAGCAAGTGGATCTTCGTGCGGAAATGGAACCCGAAGGGTGAAGTAATTCGTCATCGTGCACGGATCACAATCAAGGGCTGTCAACAGCGTTATGGGGTGGATTTCTGGGAAACCTATGCGCCTGTTGTTTCGCAAGAAGCTGTCAAGTTAGTGTTGTTGCTGGCATTACACTTTGATCTAGAGTGTGAACACATTGACTTTGTTACGGCCTTCTTGAATGGCCCGCTTGGGGAGGATGTTGAAATTTATATGGAGATCCCTGAGTATTTTAACGATGGAAGTGGCCGTGTTTGCAGATTATTACGCAGTCTGTATGGATTGAAACAAGCTCCGTTGATCTGGTACGAGCTACTTGATGAACACTTACGATCATGTGGATTTAAACGTTCGAAGATGGATAATGGTGTTTACTGGCGTGTAGTGAGAGGAAGCCCTATCTTTCTGACTGTGTACGTGAACGATGTTATCATTGCCGCGAAAGCAGAGAACGTCAAGTTAGTGCTGAGTGAGCTTGAAGCTAAGTTCATGACCAAAGACTTGGGATCGGTGAGCTTGCTGCTGGGCATGGAGATCAACTATATCGTAGGCCAAGCGATGTGGATCTCGCAGCGAAGCCAAATTGAGAAGATTCTCAGTCGGTTTGGCATGGAAAATTGCAGAGCTGTGACTACCCCACAGACTCTTGGTGCTTTGCCGATGACTACAACGTCTGATGCGGAAGATTTAAATTATCCTAATGTTCCTTATCGTGCCTTGGTTGGTTGTTTACAGTACCTAGTGCAGTGCACACGCCCTGATCTGGCTAACGCTGTGCGCACTCTGGGGAAGTACTTGAACAACTACACGTATGAGAACTACACAATGGGCAAGCGAGTGCTGCGGTACTTGCATGGAACTATGGACTACGGACTGTTGTGGGAAAAGAAGGAGACGCCTGACTTGCACTTTGTGGGGCTCTCCTCAAGGAGAGCTCCGGTTTTTGCTATTGTCAACTTTCATTGTGAATTTTGACAGACAAAGCGTTTTCGTACTCTCGACCAGCATATGATGTACATTAGTTTGTTCGGTAAAATCACAAGTATCGCTCCGGTTTTAAGCCTCAGGAACTAAAAAGTGATTGTTATTACACTTGCTGTTTGTATGCTTTAAAAGTATAGTTCCGGTTTCATTTCTCTCACACCAACCACTGCCAACCACCCACTCCCCCTCCTCGAGTCATTTTACGATTTCCAGTGACCAGTCCCCCAAGCATCAGCGCGCCTCCCCTCCAGCCCCCATGTCCAGCCACCTGAGCCATCACTATGCCCCCCTCCCTACCGAACAATACGATCTCAATGCCGTCGTTGCATTGACAGCGGATGAGATGGAGGCTGTGAGGTGGTGGCAAGAAGCAGGCGTCCTGGAGCGGGAGATGTACTGCCCAGGATGCAGGCAGCTCATGCGCGTCAAAACGTCGGCTAAGAAGCCGACGTGGAGATGTAGCAAGAGTAAAAAGCATGAAAACGGTAAAGAAGTTGTATTAGTATGCTAACAAACACTTAGCTCCGATATGTTCGCCAGGCTACGTACTCTAGCAAACAACCCCAAGCTAGCAGACATGAGTTACAACCACAAATATGTCAACAACACCGAAAACTACGTCAACCCAGAAGATGGTACGCACACAAACACTATAGAAGGCCTGTGGGAAATTCATATCAAGCGCCATATCAAGAACATGCGCGGTATGAAAAAATCCGAGTTGAACGGATACATCGACGAGTACATATGGAGATGCTGGTATTTCCCTAAGAAGGCGTCGACAGCTCAGATCATGAGTGGGTTAATGCAGTTAATTAAAAAAACACGGTTCATAATTTGTCTCTAATATAAACTTCATTGTCTGTCAAATTTCACAATGAAAGTTGACAATAGCAAAAACCGGAGCTCTCCTTGAGGAGAGCCCTTTGTGGCGTATGCAGATGCGGATCTTGGGAATGAGAAGGAGGACAGACACTCCATCTCAGGCTACGTGTTGCAGCTTAATGGCTGTACTTACGCGTACAAGTCCCGCAAGCAGCGGATTGTTACTGACGACACGTGCTGTGCTGAGTTCGTTGCTGCAAGCGAATGCTCAACGATGATAATATGGACGCACAACCTGTGCAAGGAGCTGAAGCTCAAGCGCCACTACCCTACCATCCTGTACCAGGACAACCAGGCTACTATTACCGTGTTGACCGGAATAAAGGGCAACTACAAGACGAAGAGTGTGGATCTGAAGTACCACAAAGTTCGGGACTTCCACGAGCGTGGAGAGTTCAAAGTTTGCTACTGCCCGTCAGCGGAGAACTTCGCTGACATCTTTACGAAGGCTCTGGGTCCTACTCTGTTTCGAAAGTTTCGAGAGCGGTTGAACGTTGTACCGTTGCCGCTGGCTATTGAGGATAGCAATGCAGACGGTCATGAGTAGTTTGCGAACTACAAGGAGATGGAGATGAAGCCAATTATTGCAGGCATAGCTGCGGACTCGAAGTGGGAGTGTGGAGATGACGTGTCGAGCTCCGTCAGCTTCCAGCTCCAGAGTTGAAGGAGCCTGTGCCCAGTCTCAGTTCTCGAGTGACTATCTTATATATGACTGTTAGGATACTGCGTGTTCTTAACTATAGAGGGGGTTGTCACCTGCGAGGTTTCCCCCTCAATCCCAAAGCTTCTCCGTGGAAAACAAGTGTGTTTTGGTCTTCTCCGCTACTGCGGTTGCTCGCTCCTATCTGCCTGCTTACTTCACACGAATTTGCAGAAGAGTGGTACTTTTTCCGAGTAGGGAGATCAGCTACTCGGAATTTCTTCAGTTTGCAGTAGGGGAGAATGCAAGAAGGCCATGGCGAGCGTGGAGCAAGGTCAGAGCCACTCGTAGCGTAAGGGAGTAGCGGGGCGATGTCGTAGCTGTAATCACCGTCGCTCTCTTCACTGCTACTCTCTCCATTATCTTCGCCGCGTTCAATAAACCAACGAATCGCGACCAGATCTGCTGGGGATACGCTGGCCCCCGCCATTTTGTCTGTGTTCTCTGAGGCAGCTGAAGATTAACCGGTTGGAAGGCAACTCGCCGATTTCAGTAAATTTGGAGAAATGGACTTTCTTGTAATCTACTGGAAATTTGCCGGTGTGAACCCCCCCACTGAAGACCAAAGACGGCTTTGCGGACAACCGCCAATGGAAGGAGCTACGCCGCAAGGATGGCGTCCGTATTTATCGTGAGCGCAGCCGACACAACGGCCTGCCCACCACACCCTCACTGCTTCTTCTCGGTACAGTCGAGGGCACACTTGATGATATCATGTAAGGTAAAAAATCAAATATGGGCCGAGATAAAAGATGCTCGAATTACTCGGCATCTACTTATGCGTTGATAAAAAGTGAGACAGTTTCTGAAACGTCGCAAACCAGAGATTTTTTCTCAATTTTTTGTAGTAGCAGACCAATGAAATTAAGCTCATGCCCGTGGAGAAGAAAAAAATCGACTTAATCAGTTTACGGCCGAATTTAGTCTTGCTTTCAGTATTGAAAGCGCTGAGTGAGTGTCATTTTTGTGACCATTTGAGGTTTGGGTTATTCACCCTCACCTTTTATATTTCCACTTGTGATCAAGTTTCGACGGAAATTAACTTACGGAGGACAAACAGTAAAAGTCAAGTGACTGGCCAACAATAGAAGCCCCTGCCGAAGAAGCCGACAAAACGAGTCGCAGTTGGGGGGAGGCTGTTTACCCATGAAGTGCTCCAGGAACTTGCTGAGGCTGGCATCAAAAACCAAGTCGTCTAAGAAAGCTGTTACTACAACTGCAGGTAAAGGTGTAGAAGAGTACATGTAGCGCATATCACTTGTTCAGCTGTATTCTAAACAACAAAATGTTAGTCGAGTGTCTTGCACAGTGAGGTTGAATAGATGCTTTACTTACCAAATCAGTGCGGAGAATTAACGGGACTTGAACCCGCGACAACCCTGCTCCCATAATTCGCCGCCAACCAGGTAGGCGGCTGATCTGTCATCGCCTGGAGCCATGACACCTCGCGCCAAATTTACAAATTTAATTTTTGAAGGTATTCGTATTTAGTGTGTTTTAGCCAATAAAGTACTTGCTCTGTGAAAAACTTCACGTGATTGGCAGTTAAAATACGGCCCTAAATTGGTTGATGGCCCTAAATTGATGATTTACCTTACGGTGCAGTAGCAACTACGGATGAGGCTATCCGTATCAAGTCCAGCTGCATCCAGGACGGTATCATCGACAGCAAAGTACTGCAGGAACTGGTGCAGCCCACAGTTGACGACCCGTTCCATCACGTGAGTGTTAAGTGGCGTCTCTACAACAACCAGCGAGACTATGTGTCGCTGGACACCACAGGTATCGCGCACACAGTCAAACGTGAACGCATTGGCTACAACATCTTGCACTCGGTAGCTTTCGCCCAGATTCCCGGTATGGAAGACACGCACGGCATCGAGCGAGGAAACATGTCCGTGTGCTCGCTATACCGTCAGAAAACCCCGACGACTGTCGAGTGCTACGTCCGCGGCTTTTTCGACTTCCACACACAGAACGAGATGGTGAATACAATGTCACTTCAAGCCATCGCGGCTCAGTGGGCGTGTTTTGCGCGAAAACGTGACTGTGCGTTGATGAAGAAACTTATCTGGCGCATGCGCAAGAGCTCAGGCTGCACGGCGTCGTTGTCCCTGCCTGCTGATCGGCCTTCATTTTCCCAGCAACCAGCAGCTCCCATTCCAGGCCGGTGTGCAATATGCTCTGGGAGCTTTGGCTTTCTGGGGACAGGCCACAAGAGCTGCAAGAGCTGCTTACGGCAGGTCTGCACACGGTGCTGCTCGAAGCGACTCGTGTGCATTGTGGCCCCAGACCAACGCACTTTGCTCGAGAAGAAACGCCGCTTTTGCTCTTCCTGCCTGGCAGACGCAGCCAGTTGCGACACACTGGAAGTTGCTCGAGAGGAACTCGCCACTTCAAAGGCATTCCGTGAGGCATGTGCAGCTGAGGCTCAGGTAATGGGTAGAGCATCCAGAGGTAGCTTTATGCAGAGTGCAGTCTCCCGCCGCAGTCGGATGAACACTCGAAGCCAAATCGGCCGGAACTCCATGGCTGTTTAGGACTTTGAAGTATATTGGAGAATAAAATAGCTGTGAAAGTAGTCTACGATGACAGAAACCCTGGTTATCGATACTCTAATACCATTCTGATGAATCGTGGGAGCCTAGTACAGTATACGATTCACATCGCGTTGTCGCCCCCAGTTTCGTCATTTGTACAAGTCGACCTGGCCTGGAGTTTGGAGTTTTCCACCGAATGCACCACAGATATTCCTTGCACTCCGTCCCGGTGACGGAATTCGTGGATCGGCCAGTCCTTCCATAATGACCAGCTCAGCTTATTATCAGCTCCAGTCTCTACAAACGTGAGAGAGGCGCATGCCCACGACCACTGGAGAAAGCGTTCGAATTCGGTGAGGTACAGGCAAAGCGGTTGCAGTTACCTTTGCTTCTTTCAGGACCGTCTTGCCATCGACCGGTCGAGCACAATTCTGAGTCGTGACGCAAGTCACCAGAGTACTCGTTTCTCCGTGGTTGACACCTAGCTCGAAGTTTAGTCTCGGTGCCCGTTTCGATTTTAGAACCTGGTCGAGCTCCGAGGGTGGATACAGAGCTCGTGGTCAGTGTGTCGCGAGGGGTGCTTGTGGCTGCCCCGGAGCCGAGCAATTGGCGAGGTTGCACCGGGTGGAGGCGAATCTGACCACTACATGGCGCTGCAGGTATGGAGGACTGATGACGCACTGGCTGAAGCTGACTCGAGCTCTACCGGGCGTCAAACTACCGTAGGCAACCTCATTATGAAATTAACCCTCCGCCTAAAGCGTAAGGTTGTATTTGAGTCTGCAGCCTCGACCACGCAGCACCGCCATCTCCACACGAGTCACCGTTTTTCGGTGAAACTTTCGTGGAGCACGACTAAAGGTAATACAGCAGTGCCGTTTGCAGTTCAGTCGTTGCCTCTGACAAACTTGTGCGTATGCGTGCCCTCACGTTGGCCAGAGTTCCGTCCTCTGTAGTCGGATAAGATGGTATTTGTATTGTACCTGACGCCGCTACCCTACGAGCTCTAACGCAAAGTCCAGGGCAAACGTGACTTAATATTCTTGCCTACTGACTCTTCGTTGATGAAGAAGGAAGGCATGCAAGCGAGATCCAGCCGAAGCACTGGCCTTCGAGCTTTTATTTGTTCTCAAATGCTCCGTTTGCTCGGTTTTGCTTCGTTTGCTGAAATGGGAGTGCTGGAGCGAGCCTGCTTAGTCGTCCGTCATCGCTCACTGTCACATTCGATCTCAACTGCGAAAGTTATAGCAGTTATGCGGCTTGTTCACTTGCTACCACAGCCCACGATTTCTAGGCAGGACTGCGGCATGTTGCAGACTCTTGCCGACACTCTTGCAGGGCACAACATCGCCCAGTACAACACCTTAGTGGTGACGAAGGATGGCCGGGCAGACCCTCATCAATGGAGAGAAGTAAGACGGCGAAGTAATGTGCGAATTTATAACGAGCGACTAGTATCTTCAACACACTGTCCTGCCACCCCTCAACTCCTGCTACTCGGTACTGTCGAGGGCAAACTAGAAGATATCATGTATGGGGCCGTGGCTACTACAGACGAAGCCATGAAGATTCAATCCGCCTGCACTAAGGACAGCGTTCGAGACAGCAAAGTACTGTACGAAATCGTTCATCCCAGCTTTGAGGACCCGTTTCGCACCGTAGCTGTGAAGTGGCGACTCTATGAAGGGCGCGACTACGTGTCGCTCGACGCCACCGGAATCACTAACATTCGGGGACGTGAACGGATCGGATACAGTATTTCACACTCAGTGGCGTTGTCCGATATCCCAAGCTTCGAAGAAACGCACGGCATCGAGCGAGGAAACATGTCAGTGTGTGCGTTGTACCGCCAGAAGACGCCCACGACTGTCGAATGCTACGTACGGGGCTTTTTCGACTTCAAGACGAAAAGCGAGGTGCTCAAGAACATGTCGCTACAGGCGATCGCGACGCAGTGGTCGGCGTATGCACGAAAGAGCACCTGTGCTCTAGCCAAAAAGCTGTCGTGGAGGGTGCGCAAGAACTGCGGCTGGAGCTCGCGATCCGACCGAACGTACTCGTTCGCCGACGATCTGAATGATTTCGTGTCACCAATGCATCGACATCAACCTCAAAACCCCAACGAGCCAATTCGTTGTTCCGTGTGCCACAAAGCTTCCAGCTTCTTGTTGCCTATTCGACGGTCTTGTACGAGCTGCGATCTGCCTGTGTGTTCCAAGTGTGCAGTCAAAAAGACGGTGGTCGCTCTCGCACCTGACCAGCACACAGTTCTTGAAAGGAAACGCTCGTTCTGCATCTCATGCATTGATGCAGTCGAAAGTTGCGACGTGCTGTCCATCGCGAGGGAGGAACTTGTTGGTCACCAAGAAGAACTAGAGGAAGACGACGATGGAATTTACTGGGCTCGACTATCATCGATGACTGTCAACTCAAGTTGCTACTCAAGTATCACGTCTCGACAGAGTAGTGTGGCCAGTCTCAGTAGCCTTAACCGTCGAAGTATTGCCGGTCGAAGCTGCAATGACCTCGCATGAGCAGAGCAGACTACTAGTAAGAATTAACCCTTTAAAGCATGCAGCACTCGTTGGGAAGTCCTGCAAAACCTGATAAAATATATAAAAGTGATTAAGTACATGCGAACTTAGTAGCGAATATGAGCGACGCGCCACCTCCGACGCCCCCGCTGCCCCCCGCCAGTCGACGGACCAGCACGAGCTCTGTGAGTTCCGCAGCAGCAGCCCAATGGTCTCATGTAGGTCACCACCGCACCAGCATCCCTCCAGAGGCGACGTTTGACGAGCAAGACACACAGATCAAACAGGATCTCCTAGCACTTATCACCCAGTACCTTCAGCAGGAAGGTTTCTCCATGTCTAGCGCTACAATCCAGGACGAGGCCAATGTAAAACGTCACGGAAGAATGCAGGAACGAGATGCACTACGTCGCTTAGGTGCGGCTATAATGGACGGAGACTGGGACCTCGTAGCCAAGTTATTGGGCAAACACCTTAAGAAATTCCATGCTGCCCATCAAGGTTTCCTCTATGCTGTCTGCAAACAGGAGTATCTAGAGCTCATTGACCGACAGGAGTATCAGAAAGCTTTCACCTTCCTTACCACGCACCTCAAGCCGCTGGAGAAGGTAGCGGCTGCCACGAGCTCCAGTCGTCACGAGTTCAAAGAACTCTGCTATCTACTCACGTGCAAAGCTGTAGGGGAGGCAGACGCTTTCCGTGACTGGGAAGGAGTCGTGAGATCCAGAGAGAAACTCGTGGAGCAGTTGAGAGCTACGTTTGCTCTGGAAGAAGTCATCTCGCCCCAGCAGGACGGAGATACAACCGCTACGATGACGGGTCCAGTGGCAATGCCTGACAATCGACTGGTGCAGTTGCTTCATCAGAGTGTGGCGTATCAAATGGAGTTCAGTCGATACCACCCGAAAACGATCCCCAAGGTTACGACGCTGTTGAGGGACTTTGAGTGTGAAGTTCTACCGAATGCAGTTAAAAGCACCTACGTCGGGCACTCGCAGAATGTGAAGTTTGTCACATTTGTGGGGACGGATGGTGAGCTGCTGGCTTCGGGATCTAGTGACGCTACAATTAAGCTTTGGCCCACGGAGCTTCCCGATACACCACAGGATAGCGGAGAAGAAGAAACGAACGAGAGCACAGGCACCGTCTGCAGACAATGGACACGGGATCTTCTTGGTCACTCATCCAGAATTTGGTACTTAACGGCGAGTGCGTCAGGAGAACGGCTATACTCGGGATCGGGTGATGGTACCGTCAAGGTTTGGGACTTACGTGCTGCTTTGGCTGAGCGTGCTGCGGCTCAACAGGCACTCACCGATGATGACGATCTTTTGAATGGTCAGCGTGGAGCGAATGTGACGCAGTCGGCAGTCGAAGCTGCAGCCGGCGCTACCTCAGAAGCTACCTCAGCACTTGCAACTGCAACAACTCTGCCTCACAATTATTCTGTGACTTCAGCCGAGTGTCTCGCCACACTCATGAGTCCAAATGGTGGAGATGTGTACACAGTAAACCTGCATCCAAGTGAGACTCATTTGGTGACCGGAGGTTATGATCAAAGCGTGCGTTTGTGGGACATTGCTACTGGTGCTGTGGCGAAGACCTTCCGTGGACACTTTGCATCTGTGTGCGACGTTCAGTTCAACAGACATGCCAACTTCATCGTGAGTGGGTCAAAGGATGGCACCATTCGTCTGTGGGATATCCTAAGTGGTTTATGTGTCCACACATTGCGTCAGACGCTTGGTGAGGTAACGTCCATTTCAATGGCTTCGAATGGCTACACGTTGCTAAGTGGCTCGCGCAACAACAGTAATCGTTTATGGGACTTGCGTATGCTTCATACCCCACGCGCTCACTTATCGACGGGACTCAGTAGTGGGGTATCAAGTGGCGGCTCAAGCGGATCACTCAGTAGTTATTCGGTTGGAGGCAATGGTGGTGTTAACGGCTATGGGTCTGGCTACACTTCAGCGAACGGCGTTGGGATTTCGGGGGGTGCAGGCTATGGCAGCAGTGGCAACTTGAGTGCTATCAGCGGAGGGAGCTTTTCGGGCAGCCGCCATGCAGAGCAACGGCCATTACAGCGCTTCAAGGGCCACCAGAACACTGCTAAAAACATCGTTCGAGCTTCCTTTGGCCCACGTGAAAGCTTCGTTTTGGGCGGATCTGAAGACGGATATGTGTACGTGTGGGAGGTGGCTACAGGCAAGTTGCTGGAACGGCTGTCTGGCCATCGCGGCGTCACCTATAACGCTCGCTGGCACGAGAAACAGGCGCTGCTTGCCTCTAGCTCCCACGATGGTACAGTCAAGACCTGGTGGTGGCATGACAAGACTACTCAAGTGTGAGTTACTACGCGAGTTGATCCTCGAAACAAACAGCGTATCGGATAGTATAAAAATCTATGGTGTTTTCTATAGTCTATGGAGTTAGATAGCATCACTTGCACCAGTGTGCTCAAGAAACTTCTTCCAGACGATGGGGAAGAGGTCAGCGACGTCTCGAACAACCTGCTTGCATTTATCTTCCTGCTCCTCACCTTCAGCAACTCCATGGAACAGCTCTTCTTCAAACAGATACTCGAGGAACTGCTCGCCCAGTGTCTCATAGGCGTTGGCGATCTCGTCCGAGATGCCAAGGAACCCTGGAATGGCTTGAAAACGCTTCTGCACTGACTCCTTTCCGATTTTCAGCGCATCTGCCGGAGTCAATAGCTTCGCTCTGCCCTTCGGGGGCTTCTTCGAATATAGTGTACGGCAAAACGTCTTGGCTTTCTCTCGTATCGCACGGAGGCACACGTACCAAACACTCTTGTGCTTCTGCATACCAATCACAGCCGCCTCTTCATCCAGAAACAAATTAACACCGCCCTCGTGCTGATAAGCGGACTTACTCCGTTCCAGCGCGGCCTCAAATTCGTCCGGGTTGAAGTTGACGATGTCGTACGTCACTGTGCGGATTCCAACAGCCTGCATGAACTTGTACAGCAGCACAGGGTTCACACAGATCTCTGTACCCCCCATTGTGTCCAAAGTCATCAGTGACAGACCGTAGAACACAGGAGTATCCTCCGACAAGTAGTCTAGCAACTGGACATGTTGATGACTAGGACACAGCACCTCGAATGACGCAGTAGCCCGCGTCTGCCACAGGAACTCACACAAAAATGTACGCTTCATCGGCTGGAGGCTCAGCAACAACTTCAAGATGGCGGTTGCAATCGGAGTTGCTGCAGTGTACGGATCGCTTTCCTTCTTGTGTAGCTCTCGAGTCCGTTCAATGTCTTCAAGTGTTCGTGCCATTAGATGTGTGTTCTTCGACCCCAGCACGTAGACAAACTCCCCATCACTGCGCTTCAGTACCGATAAATGTCCAGCTTCACCATTCTCCTTTGTCGTTGAGATCACCCACTTAGTAAGTGTTTGTGGTTTGGTAAAGAACTTGGACAGCTCTTCCTCTTCATCCCCAGTACGTTTCTTGAGCTCTCCGTCATCTTCTTGTCCCGTGAACTTCCTGTATCCACGCACCAACGGGAAGAAATAGGTACCATTTTGTGTCTTCCACTCTGCAATGCAGTTGCCTCGTGGCAGCCACTCCCTGGCGTACTGAGACTTAAGATACACTGCATCGTCAGGCCTTCCTGGCCTACCTACTTTAATATCATAAATGGTCTCTAGTCCAGGTAGAAGATCTGGCAGCACATGACGTTCTTGCACCCTCACGTCGTTGTCCTCCTTAGCCTTCTCCAAATGCTCTTCCCATCGCTCTGACTCCTTCTCTATCTCTTGTTCGAAGCTTATTGCATCTAAGTGTTGTCTCTGGAGGAAAGTATCGAGCTGTTGTCGGCCTGTTTGCAGGTGCACCATCTCGTTACCGACTTGAACGCGCTCTAAATTCTCCAAGAAGCGGTGTAACTCGGCAGAGAAGCGATAGGAAGGGGCAGCAAAGGCAGACGACTGGGAAGACTTGGACTCCATTGCGCTTGGGCAAATTAAAAAGTGCACTTATAATTTCAGATGACCATCACTCAGGAGATTTTTAAAGAGTGACATATTAGTGACATGTTGAAGTTGCCTTTTTGGGTACACTACACTTTTAGCATCCGGTTCCGCCAGCAATACGCAGACATGAGGTTGACGGGTAGATGGACATAATGTTGACCATAGTGGAGTACACGAGAGCGAAGGCGAAGTAGGCGAGCGTCACAGCGCCCAAGATGCGGCTGGAGCCTCCGTTGCGCTTGAGCTCGTTAGTTTCAGCCTTCTGCTTGGGTAGCAGCGGCAGGAACAGTAAACCAGCCAGGTTCATGGCGTAACGGATGATGAGAATGTATGTCACCTCCCAGCGCACATGTGTCGTATCGCTAGCGATGTCAGCGTTGGCTACATCAAAAGAGCTGTCCACGTTCTTAGTGATGGTGCTGGCGAACGGAATGGCAAGGTTAGAGACCGAGCCAACCAGTCCGTAGACGGCTCCTTCGTTACCGTCTTCTGCCAGCTCCACAATCACGTACGTGCCGATCACAAAAGCCATGCCACTCGGGAGGTTCTCCACGACGGGGACGCCAAGCCAGAACCACTGGTTACGAATGACGTCCCATGTCGTGAGAAGCGTCACAAGAGCGTCCAGCACTGTCACGGCAAGGATCATCGTGGCGTGCATCCACCGCCAGTTCCAGTGGAGGCCGTACTTGCCCGTGCAGTAGAGTGTGATGGCGAAAATACCATTGCCGATAATGGCCAGGATCTTCTCGTTCAACGGCGTCACACCAGCCCAGTAGGCCTGCATGGCGGACGAAGACGTGATTGTGAAGTTCTCAAAGATACCAGAGAAGAACTTGTACGCGATAACCTGGTACATAGGACGCGTCTGGACGAGTAGCCACAGTTCCTTCAGGTATGTGCTGAACACCATGCCCTCGTGTTTCTCCTCTTTGATGAAATACCACGTAAGAGGCATCACCGGCAGACAAGCAACCGTCAGGATGATCATGAGCTGTGGAAAGCTCAGCGAGAAGTCAAAGTCACCACCATAGTGAGTACCGTTGAAGGCGAAACCGGTGAGGATGCTGGAGATGGTGACGAACACGGTGCGGACCATGTAGATCGTGGTCTGGGTGTATCCACGCGTGGCCTCCGGTTCGCGCTGGGCAACTTCAACCATCATGGCATCAGCAGCGACGTCAGCGCCGACGTAACCAATGGCAGCGATCATCATGAGAACAATGAACTTACTACCAGTGGATGGAGCGTCCGTGTTGAACGTCGCCACAATCTCAGGTGATAAAGTGGTCACGTTCATCGAGGCGTAAGCGTATTCGGGGTAGTACGGGTCTCCGGCCTTCATGCAGGCCATGACAAGCAGCATAATGAAGCATACCGTCCAGCCGATGATCATGAACGGACGACGACGGTAGCCCATGATCGGCACACAGTCCGTGATGATACCGTAGAAGAGCTTGAACGACCATGGCAGGTTGAGCAGCACAGTGGCCGACACCACCTGAGTGCTTTCCAAGTTGAGGTAGTTGAACAGGAACGGGTACACCGTGCCGGGCAGTGTGCCGTAGATCATACCCACCGCAGCATACTGCACGACGATACCAATATACTCGCGGCTCCAGACGTTGATGGCACCACCTGCGCGTAACGCACCGCCTTCAATGTCGGGGGTCTTCATGGGCTCAAAACCCCTGGGGGAGACGCCGGCTGCCATAGGCGACACCACGTCGAGTTTATTAACGGGATTGGCCATCGTGTGGAGGCTGGTACTCCTCTCGTAGGTGGCCAATTGAGAAGTGAAGTTGTGAGCAGGTTCCGCAGCTCGGAGGCACAGTGTGATGCTGCAGAATGGAGACGCATCTACCGCAGCCACCCAGCCGCTTTTGGTTGTCACGCAGAGGTCGCTGAATTGATCCCGCTCCGAGCTGCTTTGCCTTGCTTGGATCTTCTGGTGTTAGGGCGCGAGGTACTACCTTATGTACCTCCGAGGTACTACCTCGGAGGTAGTACCTCGGAGGTACATGTATCGTTTGAGACTCTGTTACACCTTGTTGGTATTTCAGTAAAACTGTGGCCATTTGGGAATCAACTGCTTATTATTCCTCCGCTGTCCCGAAAAGCTTGACACCGGCGACGCACGCCCGGCACTGCAGGTATGATGGTGAGCCGCAATCGAGGCGATACGAGCAGCGGTACCTTCACATTGGTTGAAGCTGCAGGCGGATCGCCGATACGTTGATTTCTGTGGGTAACATGACCGTCACCAGCAAGTTGCTGGTGACGGTCATGTTACCCACAGTTGCTGGCAGCAACTCTGAAGCCCCGGGACAACAAGGACATTGCTACAGTGTATGTATCACGCACCCAAGTTGTCGGTTGTATCGAAGCCTGGGATACGTGTGGTTTTCTCGAACTCTGGTGTATGTTTGAGAAGCGGACACTGACTATCCATGCGAGTTGAATCCGCAGGAGGCGTAGTTGACGTTCAAAAAGATAGCGCGTACTGTACATACATCGCCATGGCAGTCGAGTGCTTGCGGACGCAAGCGATGTCGAAGTGGAGGTACAGTACGTGGTATTTCTATCATGAGCTGCTCTTGGTTGTTACCGGCAGCAGGACTGGCAGCTCTTCTGCTCGACAGCAAGCAATGACGATGGAACAATCCGACGTTCAGATTTTCAAGAGGGCACTCGTTGCTGCGCCCAACTAAACAAAATGTGACGAGGCTTCTGCACCCACCTGCGCCCAACCAACCCCAAGTGAGCCCATCTGGATCCCAACCACCCCCCAAATGAGCTACAGCTGAGAAAGCCAGTTGAAAGCCAGTTCGAGTTGTTATACGTATAGTCGGATACCAAATGCGTTTTGGATCTGTCCAGTATTTCAAAGTGGCTTTGCTCGCCTTCTCGCCATCTACAATCGCAAGGGTAAGTTGCTTGTTGTGGAGAAGAAAAGTTGATCATGAACATGTATTTAGTGTTTATTTGTGTTTTGAAAGCTAGCTCAATCTTTCGTGCACAAATAACATTAGGATCGAGCGCCGTTCGGTTGTGTGGGTACTAGTTAAAGGTGTACTTGTTCAGCGAGTTGTTGTGAACCAACCTAGCCGTGATAATCTTCCTAGGAACGGAGGCATCCTTCATTTGGACGCAAGCATTGATCTACGGTAACGACATGCACCCAATTAGCACAAGTATCCCAAGAGTACACTTGAAGCCCAACTAAGCCCAACTAAGCCCAACAGAGGCCCAACTCATACCCAACTACACCCCAACTGCACCCAACCCAACCACACATACCTGTGCCTTGCATACCATAGCCCTCGACTGAATCCGTTTTCTCTTGCTCTTGCCACGCGCCTTGTACTTTCCCGAGTGCGTGCAAGCAAACGTCTTCCCATAATTCTTCCACTCCAGTGGGAGTAAAGGCTTCGAGAGAGAAGTCACACGTATCTTGGTGTTCCTGGCAGTTTGTCCGTACCCGAAAGCACTGTTGTCATACAAACCGTAAATAAAAGAGATCAGCATCATATAGACGGCAGCCACGGGCACTTCGCACCATCATCATACTGGTAAGTGCGCCGCATATACTCGGTGTCATATACTTGGTGTCAAGGTCGTCCCAGGACTCGAACTCCCACCTGTACAGCAGGGCAGCGTGCAATTCGACGTCTTGGTCTTTATCAGCGTCGCTCAGCACAAGGCGAGGATGCGTGAATCCTTTTGAACGACCCTGCTTCGACTGCGATGTGTTGGTACTCGCACTGCTCGCCGTCTCACTGGCAGAGTCCACCCATTCCTCCTCCCTCCTCACTCTCGCCATTCTGCCCCCTTGCTTTATTTTCTTCAAATGAGTGGTGCTGGCTCGGGTATACTAAATGTATACATCAGCTGCGGACGGATATTTATATATCCAGCTGACGGGGTAGGTTAAAATATGATTCAAATTTAACCTAACCCAGTTGGGCGCAGCACTCACTCTCTTTCAAGAGAGCACTCACGGTAGGAGCTGCAACAAACTCACCATGCCTCGTTTTCGACACGAAGTTCGAAAAGAGATAAGGAAGGTGATTCACAATTGGATCGCCAGATGAAATATCTCGCACAATTACTGCAAGACTACTTCTTTGTCTTCACACCACTGTGATCGAACACAAACTGGATGGAGGTGGTCACACTAAGTTCTGGATCACAATGGAATCAAGCAGTGTTCCTCATCGCATATCATAGCTCGTGTTTGCTGTTCGTTACTTTGTAAACAAGAGCTGTCCACACCCAGGGTCCCGATGCCGTGGCACAAATTATTTTACTCGCACACAACGAAATGGCTAGGTCGCGTCCTACACGAAAATCAAAATGTATTGCTTGGTTATCCGCGTGATAGTCATAAGCCAGTACGAACGGTCAGATAACTGGAGAACTGTGTCTTTAAAACGAGGCTATCGCCGCGTTTCCGAACATAAGAAGCTTCTTTCGGTGGTTATCGTTCAAAATAGCGAAAAAAACGCGTCTCTCGACAGCATTAGTCAAGCGTCTAGCGATTTGCACCACGTAGCGCTCATAGCATTAGGTGAGCTGCTGTACATGTACATTACAATAGTGCACAAGTACTGAACATGCTCAAGACACTACCGTTCAAAACTCCTAGACAAAGTCAAAACAATGGACAGCGGAGACCTTGGGCCGGGGATATAGGTACCGGGCTTTGCGTGGGACCTTGACCTCCCATCGTGGCGTGGTGCCGTAGTTCAGTGGGGCGATTGAAGTCGTGCAATTGCCGCCATGTCGGTCTGGGATGCGGGGCATGTGTTCGGTCAGGCCGCCAGCGTGTTTCCTGTTCCCGCGCCATGTGCTCGGCAATTAAAGAGGTCGAGTCCGTCACCAGGTGATCTGCTGCTTTATCCGCCCTGGCGAGTCAACGACCAGTCCTGCTTTTCTCCAAAAGTCCGCAACCATAGTGCCGCTACTCGAAGAAACGATGAGCACCACGCCACGCAAGAAAATAGACTTGCTGGCGCCAGCTCCAGCTCCGGCTGCTGCGTCCATGGATTTCACCTACTCCCCACTGAAGGAGAACGACTGGTTCCTCAACACGCAGTCGCCATGCGAGTACGAAGGTGGTGCGCTTCGAAGCGGTGGTGAGGTCAACATTTGGAGTCGCGAATACATCGGACTCGTTGCGCAGTACGCTGCAGTCGGGATGATCTTCGGGACTCTGCCTGGCACCGTGTACCCCTTCTTGTTTAACTATCTCAACATGGAAGGAACGCAAGTCGTCTCCGCTGTGGTGCTGCTTAACATGCCTTGGTCCTTCAAGATCTTCTACGGACTGATCACCGACTGTGTACCGATTATGGGATATCGCCGTCGTCCTTTCATGGTTATGGGCTGGACGCTATGCTTTGCAATGCTGTTGGTCATGGCTTGCATGGACGCTGGGGAACCGTACTACCCGGACAACAAGTACGCCACAATGGAAGCCGAAGAACTGACTCCCGAGATCATCGCCACTTTCAACGAATCAGCACACAATGTTGGAGGCAAATTCATCGTACTCATGATGATCGCTGCGATCGGATATGTTGGTGCCGATGTAGCAGCTGACGCTATGATGGTCGAAGTCGCTCAACGAGAACCGGAGGCCACGCGCGGGTACACTCAGACAACAATCTACATGGTCCGCACTGCTTTCGTGACTGTCTCCAGTATCCTTACGGGTATCGCGTTCAACGGTTTGGACTACGGCGGTGACTTCGACTTCTCCCTGAGTTTCCCACAGTTGATGGTCATTCTCACAATCTGCTGTCTTCCAGTCATCCCTCTGTCGTGGTACTGCATACGAGAGGAACAACATCCAGGAGTGATCTTCCGGGACTACTTAGCAGAGCTCTGGTACCTCATGCAGATGCGACCAGTGTACCAAGTCATCGCGTACAAGTACTTGTCCGGTATCTTTGAGAACTTCACTATCACGTGCTCCGATCCGATGCAAGCGTATTGGGCAGGGGCCACTCCCCTCAACCAGAAGGTGATGGCCATCATCGGTAACGGCATCTTTGCTATCACTCTCTACTTCACGGGCAAGTACGGTCTCCACTGGAACTGGAGATCCATGCACGCCATTACCATCGTCGCCGTGACTGTGATGGACTTCATTGTGACCATTCTCACCACTTGGGGCGTAATTCGGAACCAGTGGTTCTGGCTGGGAGTGCCAGTCGTAGAGAACCTTCCAAACGGAATCTCCTTCGTGATCGGAACGTACGTGATTGTCGAGTTGGCCGGTGAAGGTAACGAAGGTGCCGTGTACGGCCTTGTGGGGTCGATCTCCAATATTGCCATCCCCTTGGCCAGTACTTTATCCAAGAATGTCGATAGTGGCTTTGACGTGACCAACGCCGACATCGTCGAGGATTCCACCCATGTCCGTTGGGAAGTGACGTATGTCCTCCTCATCCGCTACGCTATGAATCTGTTCGGTCTCGTTTTCCTCCCACTATTACCTCGACAGAAAGCAGAGACGCAGCAACTCAAGCACAACGGCGGCTCGAGTCGCTTGATGGGTCTGATCACAGCCATATACTTCGCCTTTTCCCTGTGCTGGACAGTCATGGTCAACATCATGAGCATCTACCCGTCGACGTCCTGCCTCGTGATCGCTGGAGGCACCGGCTGCGGTTCTACCGACACTCACTAGTCTCTATGTTGTTGTTTTTTTCTGTGTCGTCTTCAATTCAGTAAAAGCCTTTCCGTTCCATCGCTCCACTTTTCATTTTCACACATTTATCCATGCAGAGCAGACAGGGAATTCCCGTTTCTTGTGTTCATTTCGAGAATGGATGGAGATAGTACTGGTTTCTTGCCAAGAGACGACGTTACCGGTACTTCGGGTGCAGCCCAGTTCAACCACGCCTTGATGACAAATATCCCGTGCTCGCACGCCACAATGAAGGCGAATCGCTGCAGGTCGGTCCACGAAGGCAACAGTTCGTCCAGTTCGTAAGTCCACACAAGCGCGCAATTCACGACAACAGCCACCCCTGCGAAACTGACCAACACTTTTTCCCAAACTCCAATACCTCGCGCATGTTGTGCAATTGGTCTCTGGTAGCCATGTCGATTCACAAGCTTGAGCAGATCCGATCGACTCTCGATCGTATTGTTCAACCAGGCAAACGCCGCAGCCAGAGGGAAAACGGGACTATAAAGCGTCACATACCCAAACTGCACCATAAGCTCCTTGTAATCTGCAAAAGTGTCGCGATACGTTGCTTGTCGCTTTTGCATCAGCACTCGTGCTAATCTTTGCTCAGTAGTAGCTTTAACAACATCCACTCGCTCCCGTTCACGCTTCACCGTCAACTGAGGCAGCAGTTTCTTCCGCTGAAGACGGGGAACTCCTTCAATATCCTCATTCTGAAGACACTCGAGGCTCTGACGATGACGACGTTTATTCTCAGCTGTAAGTACTTGACCACCAACAGAAACAGCGAGCGGCAGCCCCACTTCCTTGAAGTTATCGATCAATTGCGTCGCTACCAGCAAAATCCACAGTCGCTCACGCACTCGATCCAACCGCCGGACGTAAAACGCCAGAAACCACAAAGAAGCGTTGCTATTCACGAGATGGAACGGCATCCGTTTGGCCACCAGGTGTGCTTCGTGTTCATCAAGTGTACGGTAATTCTCGAACTCCGTGAGTTTTCTTGCTAGCAACTGGTACAAATTGTCCATCATGTAGATGATCACAGCATTGATCACACTTGGTCCATGCGAAACAAACGCACACGTCATGATATCGTTACTAGGGATCCAATTGTCCGCATAACTCCAATACCCGTCGCTTGTTTTAACCACCTCCTCTCCAGCCCACGCCTGAACACAACTGTCCTTGTAGCTTGCTCGAAGACGCTCCGATAGCACGTGCAAGCCCACAACATATCCACCAACCAAACAGCACATGGAAACTAACAATGGAACTGCTAAAAGCTGTCGTAGAAGGCGTTTATGATGAGGGAAGTCGAAACACCGCACTCCAGTGACAGGGTCCTGCATCCACTCGCCTTTAAACTGCGGTCTGGTGGTCGAGTGCAAAGACGATAAGACACCGTCGTACCCCCACGTAAATTCCACCGCCCGTTGCTTCCGTCTCCACATATCAGCAATGAGAGACGTACCAATAGCAACCAAAACGCAGTGAACCGTATAACTCGGTGCCAGATTCACAAGTCCAAGTACATGAACTGCAACGCCGTACACTGCTGGCAACACCAACACTTTCGTATAAAACGCCAACCACGCGAAATACATGGCAATTCTCGGTCCAAAATACGCGTAAATATCCTCTAACGGAGGTAAAGCTAGCGAACTTTGAGCTCCCCATCTGCGCGTCAATTGTCGTCTCGCTTCGTCTCGATGTAATGGGTACAAAACGACATTTGTAAATCCGTTGGCTTTCATCACTTGCGGTAATAATTTCTCTCGTGCACTTAACAAAATTGGAGTTCCAGACTCAAAGTGTCCATGATCTTCTTCGTGCAAACCACAAACGTCCAACTCCAGTCTTAATTCGGAAAGAATTAATTTACACAGTCGTTGACACTGTGCTGCCCCTGTCAATGGCAATACATGACTGGTATAATCCGGATGTTGCGTGACCCATGAAGCCAATTGCATCGTAACTCGACCAGCCCATTCTCCTTTTTCCGTGACGTTTTGATCCGGAACTTCACTCCCAATAGTCAGTGCATACGCTTGAGTCTCTTCCTTATTAGGAGCTAAAATCTCGGAATCAGGAGCTTGAAGCATGTGAATGGCTACATTGCAACCAGCAGCTCTCAATGCTCTAGCAGTCACTTGAATAATAGCATGAGTATCTTCTATCGTTCGTTCAGTATTACCTTTAAGCTCCAGGTATAGGCAGAAATCCGCCTTATCCTCCACCAATCGCTGCGTCGGAGTGAAACGTTGGAGCTTCAAATGGCTACCTGAAGATGTAGCCATGATCTCCTCTGGACCGCGACGTCTTTTACTACTGGAATTTGTATTGGGCGAATCGTCTCGCGACTTCTTGGGCTTCGATAGACGCTGTAACTGGGAACGCAGTGGACGCGCAACCACAAGAGGACGACGACGACGAGCTAAAGATTCAGACACGATGACGCGCGGCTCGGAAGGGCGGTTCCCCATAGAAGAGAAGGCCATCGGATGACGTCGTCGGAGTCCCAGCTCCATTGCAAGAAATAAGATGATTGATATGGCTACAAAATGGAGCTAATAGTGGACCACATCAATGTAGCCATGTATCGGTACAATGTACCATTTCGAATTGACGACTGTGAGTTAACCCTTTTAGTCAACTTGAGCTGAGATGCGTCGATATGTATCGGCTCAATGCACTTGAGATGCGCACCAGACGGAACTAATTGACGATCTGCAAGTGGCTATAACCTCGAATTGGCTTGAGCCGTGCTGCACCTTTGTACTGTTTCCCCATCGTTTTCGTAGTCCCAAATCTCAATTAACGTTCGTAGTCACCAACTGGTGCAAGTAGAAGCGATGTACATTGCCCCATTTCAGCTTTTAGTCACCAGCCATGCTGCCGATACTAGAGGAACCCAAAAGCCCAGCACCTCGGAGGAAATTCGACTTACTAGCTCCAGCTTGGACAGAACATTCATGTTCCCCTTTGAAGGGAAGTGACTGGCATCTCGATACGAAATCTCCACTACTGTATGATGGTGGAGCTCTACGAGACGGAGGAGAGATCGACATTTGGAAACGCAATTACATTGGTCTTGTGGTGCAATACGCAGCAGTGGGGATGGTCTTTGGGACGCTCCCTGGAACCATTTACCCCTTTCTGTTCAACTACCTCAACATGGAAGGCACACAGGTTTTGTCTGCGGTGGTGCTGCTCAATATGCCCTGGTCCTTCAAGCTTTTCTTCGGGATTCTCACAGATTGTTTTCCGATTCGAGGCTACAGACGTCGTCCTTTCATGGTGATCGGGTGGACGCTCTGCTTTACGATGCTGTTACTGATGGCGTGTATGGATGCTGGTGCGCCGTACTACCCGGACAACAAGTACGCTACAATGGAGACAGAAGAGCTGACACCCGAGATTCTCGCCACTTTCAACGAGTCAGCACACCATGTTGGCGCTAAGTTCGTTGTTCTCATGATGATCGCAGCAATTGGATACGTCTGTGCTGACGTTTCAGCCGACGCGATGATGGTGGAAGTCGCTCAACGTGAACCGGAAGCTACCCGTGGTTACACTCAGACGACAATTTACATGGTACGGACTGCATTCGTGATGATCTCCAGTATCCTCACTGGAATGGCCTTCAATGGGAAAGATTACGGTGGTGACTTTGATTTCTCTCTGACATTCCCCCAACTCATGCTAGTTCTCAGCATTTACTGTCTTCCAGTCATCCCAATTTCGTGGTACTGTATCCGAGAAGAACCTCATCCAGGAGTGATTTTCCGTGACTATTTGGGCGAACTCTGGCATCTCATTCAGATGCGACCGATGTATCAAGTGATCGCGTACAAGTTCTTGGCTGGAATCTGTGAAAACTTCTCCGTCACGTGCACAGACCCGATGCAGCGTTATTGGGCAGAAGTCACACCTTTAAACCAGAAGATCATGACTATTATCGGGAATGGGATATTCGCTGTAACACTGTACTGTACAGGGCAGTATGGTCTCCAGTGGAACTGGAGAAGGATGCACTCAATCACAATTGTATCCGTGACTGTCATGGATTTTATCGTGAATATCCTTACGACGTGGGGTATTATTCGCAACCAGTGGTTTTGGCTCGGTGTTCCAGTAGCTGAAGCTCTTCCCAACGGAATTGCGTTTGTAATTGCGACGTTTGTGATGGTTGAGCTGGCTGGTGAAGGAAACGAAGGGGCCGTATACGGTCTGGTAGGATCAATCTCCAACATTGCGATCCCGTTGGCCAGCACTTTGACAAAAAACGTCGGCAGCAACTTCGACGTTGCGAACGAAGATATTGTCGAGGATACCAACCATGTCCGATGGGAAGTTACTTATGTGCTGCTTATTCGATACGCCGTGAATCTCTCAGGACTCTTGTTTCTACCGCTGCTACCTCGTCAGAAAGCAGAAACGCAACAGCTCAAGCAAATTGGAGGATCAAGTCGATTTATGGGTCTACTCACGATTTTCTACTTTGGATTTTCGCTCTGCTGGACGGTTATGGTGAATATTATGAGTATTTACCCGTCGACATCCTGTCTTTGGATCGCCGGAGGGAACGGATGCGATGCTAGTGAACAACATCGTCATTTTTAGGGGTTATATGTGTGAAGTATAAGTCTGGAATATCCCCAACTACCGAAAATTTTCGCTTCGGCTTGACCGTAAACTAATGGATTTGTCTTGTACCAGATGATAATGAAGCATGTTGGAGCTGCAACCGGACGAGGATCGCAAGTCTTTTGGGATTTCCTCGCTTGCGTTGTATATTTGTGGGGAGCCTGTATCACCGAATCCAAGTCTCAAGTGCCAAGGCAAAACTTAGCTAACGATGAATTGATCATATTCAACTTCGATTTCCAGTGTTTTTCAACAGCAGACACTGTGCTTTTAGTCTCCAATACATGTACAGCACGAATTAATAAGTGTTTTGATTAACTTACAGAGGGCGGTGCATATTCGGAACGCAGGGCAACATACGACAGTTTTTTCCATAGTGAACTTACGATTCGTATTGGAGATCATTAGAACCCTAGGTTCTGCACAACTCCCCATCATTTCCTGGTCCCAAATGTCCTCCGAGTAGTGGCGGAGGTTTTCCTTCTGATGTTTCTAGTACACCGATCGACAGAATGCAACGACCACTTTCCCGCAGGTGCAAAGTCTGTTCGGCGCGTGTAGACTGGTTATGTGAGAGCGAATTAATATCGATTTTGGTAAAAGATAGAGAGCAGCTGTATTTTGCACTAAAAATTGCACTAGTGACGGTTTAATGGATTCCCAGGCTGAAATGGCACGCTTTATCGTAGCCAAGCGCTCTCCTTTCGCCGTCGTAGCAGTAGCTGTTGCTCTTGCGTAGCTTTGCGTTGGCTTAGCCCCTCTATAGCTTAAAAGGACACGTCGTTTTTCTTGTATTGTGTAGTGCATGCGGCGTTGTTTGGCTGGCGCGTACACCTCGTCAAGGAGGCCTGTGTGTGGCAACCTCCTTTGCTTCCTGCAATACTGTCGCGGGTGGTGGGGGCTGCGAGGACTCCTCGTCCGCTTCCTCCATTTTATCGAGTGGCTGGTGGAGACCTCCGTTTTATCGAGTGGCTGGTGGAGTTTTATTTTAGCGATTGAACGCTGCATCGGGCAATTTGATTGGTTGATAACAAAATGTGCACACAATTTTATATCACAGGCGCCCTTTTTATATGGACGCTGCATTCTGTCGATCGGTGTAACGCTACCTACTATTCGGTGGTGGATTAATTTTCATGGTGAACGTGTATTTGTCACTCTCGTTTTCTTAGTACTAACCGTCAACCATAGTGCCGATACTCGAAGAACCAATGCACCCGACGCCACGCAAGAAGATCGACTTGCTGGCTCCAGCTTTATCGGCCACCAACTTCTCCCCCAGGAAGGATAATGACTGGTTTCTCGACTCGAAATCGCCTCAGCTGTATGACGGGGGCGCTCTACGTGCCGGTGGACAGGTGAACATTTGGAGTCGTGAGTACATCGGTCTCATTGCGCAGTACGCGGCAGTAGGAATGATTTTCGGGACGCTTCCAGGAACAGTTTACCCATTTCTATTCAACTATCTCAACATGGAAGGCACTCAAGTTGTATCTGCCACTGTGTTGATCAACATGCCGTGGTCGTTCAAGCTTTTCTTCGGGATGATCACAGACTGCGTCCCTATTGGAGGCTACCGACGTCGTCCGTTCATGGTTATCGGGTGGACGATCTGTTTCCTGACGTTGGTCGCTATGGCCTGTATGGACTCGGGAGCTCCGTACTACCCAGACAACAAGTACGCTACATTGGAAAAGGAAGAGTTAACTCCCGAAATCCTCGCGACTTTCAACGAATCCGCACACTACGCAGGGGGCAAGTTCATTGTCCTCATGATGATCGCAGCTATCGGCTACGTCTGTGCTGATGTGGCG
This sequence comes from Phytophthora colocasiae, assembly GCA_018806915.1. NCBI lineage: Eukaryota > Oomycota > Peronosporomycetes > Peronosporales > Peronosporaceae > Phytophthora > Phytophthora colocasiae. Next base: position 743,008 of record JAGKQI010000048.1, on the reverse strand, counting down.
GCTGATGCGATGATGGTGGAAGTCGCCCAACGCGAACCAGAAGCTGTTCGTGGTTATACCCAGACGACGATTAATATGATCCGAACAGCGTTCGTCATGGTCTCCAGTATACTAACTGGATTGGCTTTCAACGGAAGGCATTACGGAGGGGATTTTGACTTCTGTTTAAGCTTCCCTCAGCTCATGGCTGTCCTCAGTGTTTGCTGCTTCCCAGTTATCCCGCTTTCGTGGTACTGTATCAAGGAAACTCGTCATCCAGGAGTGATTTTCAGAGATTATCTAGCTGAACTCTGGTACCTTATCCAGCTACGCCCCATGTACCAAGTCATCGCGTACAAATATCTGGCTGGTATCTTCGAGAACTTCACGATCACATGTTCAGATCCAATACAGCGCTATTGGGCGGGAGTCACTCCTTTAAACCAGAAGATCATGGCTATCCTAAGCAACGGGATGTTTGCCATCGCACTTTACTGCACTGGCAAGTACGGACTGCGTTGGAACTGGAGAAAGATGCACGGGATCACCATTGTGTCTGTCACGATCATGGATTTTATCGTGACGATGCTTACGACGTGGGATATTATCCGCAACCAATGGTTCTGGCTTGGTGTCCCTGTAGCTGAAGCTCTACCCAACGGAATTGCTTTTGTGATTGCCACATTCGTTATGGTAGAATTGGCTGGTGAGGGTCACGAAGGAGCTGTTTACGGTCTTGTGGGGTCCATTTCGAACATCGCTATCCCTTTGGCCAGTACCTTTACCAAGAATGTGGGAAGTAACTTCGACGTCACCAATGCGGATATTGTGGAGGATTCTACTCATGTACGTTGGGAGGTAACGTACGTTCTGCTTATCCGCTACGCAATGAATCTGGCTGGACTGCTCTTCCTACCTCTATTACCTCGTCAGAAAGCTGAGACTCAACAGCTTAAACTCAACGGCGGATACAGTCGAACTCTAGGGATGGTGACAATCGTGTATTTCGCTCTTTCACTATGCTGGACAGTCATGGTGAATATTTTGAGTATTTACCCGACGACTTCGTGTCTTTGGATCGCTGGAGGGCCTGGATGTGATGCTAGTGGCAGTGACAGTCATTAGATTATTTGTTTTATCTAAAGTAAAAATATATCTCAAGGCAGAGAAAACCAAACAACATGCGCTTCCAAACCTTAATCACTTGCCGTATGCTGAGCTTTCATGGGCTTTGAAACTGTATTTGGAGCTCCAGATGCTGAGATCAAGGCACTCTCCCTTCAGCCTTCACTCTCCTTTTATCTCTTGTAGATACCTGACTCCTTCCCAGCAATGGAGCAACCTATCTGCCACTTGCAGTCCACGATGCCCATTGAGCTCTGGGATGACCATTTGATCCCGTTCTTGACATTGAACGAGGCGGTGGCTCTAGCTGAGTTGAGTCCGTTCTTCTATCGCATCGTACATGATCACGTCCAGCTCCGGTCTGAAGCTTCGTTGGTTTGCTCCGTTCTCGAGTTGTCGAAAGTGTTAACCAAGTGGCGAAATCTCCGAAATGTGGCATTTCAACCGGTAGGACAAGACCAGGAGACCGGGAGAGTCCATGAAAGTATCCACTACAACGTGAATGCTGTCGGTGGATTAGTCGTTGACTTGGAGCAGAATCAACCAGCTCCCGAACCTGAACCAAGTTACACCGACGAAGATGGAGTGAATGTCCCGGTGCGGTATACGTGCCCAAAAATCCTGCAGGATTTAATCCAAGGTGACAATGCTCACGTGAAGCAGTTAAACTTGTCGGGTATCGCTCGAGTCAACTTGTTCGACGGTGTCAACCAGCTGCAAGAGCTTGGGTTGAGCGGATGCAGTCAAATCGACGGGTTGCATTGGCTCAAAGGCATCCGCGAGGTGGATTTAAGCTACTGTAACTTCCTGGAGGATATTTCGTTCCTGAAAGACTCAAAGCACGTCGATTTATCGTACTGTCACGCCGTCACAGATCTCAATCCACTAGCGAATTGTGAGAGCGTCCAACTAAACGTTTGCCGTGGAGTTAATGACGTGAGTCCACTGGGTCACGTACGTCGGCTGAGTCTGCGGAATTGTCCAGAGGTGAGCGATGTGAGAGCTTTATCCAATGTCCGAGAATTAAATCTCGGAGGGTGTGCGAATGTCTCCAACGTCAGTGCATTGAGCAACGTGTTCGAGTTAAACCTCTCCGGTTGTATCAACGTTTCCGATGTCAGTGCTCTGGGTAAAGTACACACTCTGAAGTTGCGTAAATGTGCAGGAATCGTCGACGTGTCGGGTTTAGGAGGAGTTCAAGATTTGGATTTAACCGGATGTATCAACGTCACGGACGTCAGTGCTCTAGGCCGAGTACCCAAGCTCCAACTTGCTCTCTGCAGATACATCAGTGACATCTCAGCGTTATGTGAGGGCGTAGTTGAGCTGTCATTACGGCAATGCGACGCAGTGACGGACTTATCAGCATTGGGAACCAGCTCGAGTCTTCGTGAGCTGGATATTTCGAGCTGTACAGGCTTCGCAAGCTCGGAATTGCTTCATTTACCTCGTCTCGATCGTCTGGTGCTATCACGATGTAGCCAATTGACAACGCTCGACGGTCTCACACGTATCCGAGATTTGGACGTAAGTTTCTGCAAGAATTTGACGTCTTTGGGCCCGTCCGTGCGTGGAATACACACGATCACAACGTACCGCTGCGAAAAACTTGAGGATATTGCAGTGCTGGAAAAATCCTCCGAATATCTGACGAAGGTGAATTTATCCGGGTGATCTCTTATCAGTGACATCAGTTGCCTCTCAGGCGCTCAAGAAGTCGATCTGCGCTTTTGTGATGCACTGGAGGACGTAAAACCATTGTCTCGAAGCGCTCGCATCGTAAAACTCGCTGGTTGCTCCAAGTTAATGGACGTGTCGCCTCTCGCACGAGCTCGAGAGTTGGATCTGAGCTACTGTCCAAAAATCCAAGATGTTTCATCTCTTGGAGCAGTTCACTCACTATCACTGCGTCATTGCTCGAATGTACAAGATGTGTCTGCATTGGGCAGAGTTCACACACTCAACCTCTCTGGTTGCGTACAGCTTGAGGACGTGTCAGCTCTGAAAAACGTTCACGAACTGAATTTGTCGGATTGCTGCAAGGTGACGGATGTCAGTATGCTCACGGGCGTTCGAGTATTGGACCTTCGCTACAACAAGAACAACAGCGACACACTCAAGACTGGCGTCGCGAAACTACGTGGACAAGTCCCCATTATCCGCATGTAGAGAGCTTTCATTGAAATTTACTACTACATTTTGCATATTCTATCAACTAAAGTAAGGCAACGATCGTTGATTCTTGTCCTCAATGTCAGACATCAGTACCGATCAAGAAATCCAAACAATTATCTAAGCATTCATCTTGTTTTAATATGTCGAAAAACTATCGGCCCGAGTTCATCATGTTGGCGTTTTGGTTGGTCAAGTTGTACGCTCGCTCGGCTTGCATCTGCAGCTCCAGCATCTGATTGTACAGTCCTTCACGTGTCGTTGGCTGCCGTTGACTTGGCATCGGTGGGATATTCGGGTCCACGTGCTGCTTCATACGCTGCCTATTGAGGAATTGTTGCTGGTGGAACTGCTGCTGCTCGTACTGTCGTTGTTGTTCGCTCTGGTACGTCATTGCATGTGGTCCACCTTCCATCAGAGCTGGCATCTTCCGTTCAAGTGGAACCATCGCGTTATTCGGCCCATTGGAATTGTAGAAACTGTCGTCATGGTCGGACTGCGAAGACATAGAACTCGACTGCCACGACTGGTACGAAGACGAGAACTCCGAGTCTGTAAGTGACATCGTGGACACTGAAGCGTTAATGGTATCCATCTTCGCAGTGTTGCTGTTGTTCCTACTGCGACTGTCATCTCTTGAGAGTTTCTTCTTGGTCTTCACTGGTTGTTGTTCGAGTTGTTCCCCTGCGAACGGCGACTGGTCCTTGACCATCACCATGCACATCTTACAGCAAGAGACTTTGATCTTCCCTCGACGCGAGAACGTCACCTTCCGGATCCGACATTTACTGCAAATGACAGCTCCACATGTCTGACAGTTTGAATGGGACGACAACAAACCGGACTTGGCACGGCAGATGGAACAGTGATTCCCGCTCTGGTTCTTACCACTGGCTCCTCTCAAAGCGCCGGACTGTTTGTTGACCATTGCTGAGATCTTCTTCGCTTCAGCACCTACCAGAGCTGTAGGGAGGTTAAACAACATGTCCATTGAGCTTCTGTAATCTCCCACTCCTCCAGCTGTGAGGACATCTGCCGACGAATCGTACGCGCCTTCCATGAAAACTTCCACCTGGTCCGCCAGCTTCCCCGGTCGGAAGATAAAGCAGAACGACATGTTGGTCCGGACGATCGAATTGTCGTCGAACTGTGGACAGTTGCGGACTACGACGGACTCCAGTACATGATAACCAAACCGCTGGCCGTTGGCGTCCTCCGAGACCCCGACGTATTCCATGAAGCAGCAGTCTCGGTTACCTCCAACGGTACGCGACAGATTCCACTTGAGTCCCAAGTATGACGACCGCGTCTGTCGAATTGTCTTGAGTACAGCACAGTCAATGAGTGAATCATCTCCTAGAAACGCCGACAGTGTCTTCATCTCGTCGGTTGTTGACTGGTACAACCCGTACACTAAATCTTCCACTGATCCGTCCATGATGCCGTAGCCGATCACTGTCGGTTGAATGCTCTTGCGACTAGGTTCACCGTCATCCGACGACCGAGTAGACACCGAGTCGTGTCCCGACCGACTACGGGAGCTCGTGACGCTCATTGACGGTCGCGAACGGTTTGATTGTCCGAACGAGTCGGACGATTCATTCCCGGTGGTTCCATACAGTCCCAATTGATGCGCGGAGTTCTGTGTGCTGCGTTTCCGGTAGCAGTGGAGTCGTTCCTTGGACTTGGCGAGCTTCCACGTGTGTGCATCGATGAGGTTACGTCCCTCCTTGACGTAGTGATCGAGATCCCGTTTCGTTTCACGGACAATGTCACTGGCAAGTGATCGGTAGTTCTGTGCCTCGTTCGATAGTAAATCGAACTTGGCGAAGTAACCGGCCGGCAATGGGAACCGAAGGTGCATCTGAATTTCGATAGTCTCCGATAATGTTTAATCAATCGGTCGGTCTCCGCTAATTTCTCGCCCGAGTCAAACGTGAAGTGACCAGGAGGTAAGTGCGACGGAAGAAGGGAGAGGCGAGGCGACTTGACCTGACTCCAGCAGAGAGGGACAGCTGGGAAGCTAAACCGTGACGTTCGTTGTCCAGCTGATGGTCGCGCGGGGCGTAGAAAGCTGGCGAATCCCAGCTGAATCCGAGAGTGTGCTGTTTGCTGGATGAAGGTGGCGCTCTCTTCACTGGCAGTCGCGGTGAACTTGGCAAAGTGAGCTCAAGAAATGTCGGCGCATTGCTACTTCGTCCCTGTTTGCTGATGACGGGCCGGATCCGTGCAAGAAAGCGCCGACTTCATTCCGATCCACGCGAAGGAGGTCGGATTTGCTGTGACAAAACGTTGGTTGTTCCTAGCCATTTTTGCGGCAAAACCATTTGCACTATTCAATCTGAGTCACTAGTCGGCTGTAGCTTTCCATCAGTGTTTGATGGTCGATGGAGATCACCATGATCGAAAGTATGAGCAACGAGTAAAAGGCAGGTGTCAGGACAAGATGACACTGACTTTATCCATCTAAGGGGATAACTTACGACAGCAAAAAGCTGTTTGTATTTTCCGCTTGGAGTTCACAACTGCAAGCAGATTTTCCTACTTTGATCGCGGACATTTGCAGATCTGGTATCGATCGGCTGCTTGAGGTTGTTGCCCGTGATGAACGGACGGTGAATGGTATCCCCATGAGAGGTGGAATCTCTTTCGTGCTCTCTAATCTCCCCCTTTCGGTGGAGGAAAGCGACGGTCTCCATTTAAACGCAGTTCCCTACTTTTCCTTGCCTTCATCGAGGTACCCTGGTGACAAAGGCCTGAAGCTGCGCGACTGGACGAACGACACGGGACGGTTAGGTCACTTCCTTCGGGCGTAGCCTCGTCGCGATGTGCTATAATTTCTGCGAAAACGTTTGAGCTTCTCGACCACAGCTCTTCTCGTTGAAAGACTCGGCTTGGAGTTTTTAGGATGAAAAGCCAGAGGAAGAGCCGTAGATAGCGGAGCATTCTCTCAATTCAGCCGGCCAGTTGTTCCATGTGTGAACGATGCACGGGATTGTATGGTAAACATGCCCACGCGGCGTAGGTACCGGCAGGCGACTGCCTGGCGCCAGGAAGCGCGTTGCACCAGTATCCGTGGGAGTTGAAGACGTCTGCGGACGAGCTCTTCACAAAAAAATGTAGCACGACTGTCACCTTACCAAGGGTGGTCGAAGTGCGTGGGTAACTGGAAGTTTCAGTCCACCTGCATGACGACATCTGGAGGGACAAAGCGCTTGGTATGTTGCGTTCTCGACAAAATCCGCTGGGAATATGACACCAAAGTACTGACTGGAGAAATGGCTTGAAGGCGGTCGTTCAGATACACGTTCTGCAAGGGGTTAACCCCGCCAGCTCTGTATCAACTGGCATTTACACAAGTTTCTTCTGGAATTTCGAGGCTTGTCACGAAGGTGAGTTGTCATCGTACACCCGAACAGCAAGAGCCCAGAGTGCAGGCCAATACACGACTGTATCTCGGATATTGGAGGGTAAATGCGACTCACCGCATACAGATCGAGTGCACTAAAGTTTAATCCTTTGGAGGAAATACATGTAACTGTGCAAGATCAATTTCCTGCATGGCGCTTGTTTCGTCGAGTATCTGTGGCAAAGGTTTTTAACTTATCATTTCGTCAATGTGTAGAGCACTTGCTTTATCCTATCTTCTCACAATGATTTTTCTTGAAGTACAACAAGTTTGAATACATGTATGAAAAATATTGTGTTGGCCGGACTGTTAGATCTCGAGTGCTGTATGTATACCAACAATGGCAGTGCTGCAACATGCTGCACCTACTTCGGAAAGTACTTGAAAAAACCTTTTAACTTGTAGACACAAGTTTCTTTTATATTTTACATTCACACAAAAGCCTACTACTTTGCTTCTACAGTAGTGCTCTGCATCCTCCTGTTGATCTTCTCCATACACGCAAATTTCCCCAAACCAATCGATCCCTTTTTCTCCTGAGCTGCAAGGAACCGAGAGATTCTTTGCGCCATCAACTGAGACGGGTACTCGATAAGGTGGTAAGACACCGTCGCAAGTGCAATCACCAAGAACAACCGAGCAAACAACCGATTAAAATACTTGGGCTGGTGGCTGATCGCTGGGTATTTCACCACAAACGTGTGCAGCAGGTAGATAGAGAAGCTGATCTTTCCCCAATACCGGAGAACACTCCACTCGAACATTGTAGACACACAGGACGGCTGAATCACTTCAATCACCAGAATTGACGCCATGAACACACTGATAAACGGGAATCCGTTGGGCGCGGGTGCAGGATTCGCCATGACCCAGTCCAACAGTAGTCCCTGGAAGAGTACACTCAGCATCAAAGCGATCAGAAGACCCTCAACTGCTCGAAGCACCACTGTGTGCCACAAACGGAACGTAAAACCTGAGTCCTTTATCCATAAGTCGACCTTCACGAACACTACAGCTGCCAGTGATCCCAACATGAACGTGTGGAGATGCATACTCAGTGGCGTGTGGCTGTTCCGGACCAGTGTCCACCCTTCATACACGATCCACATGAACAACGGAACTGCTCCAATCCACCACCGTCGACCCATCTTCAGCACTACGAGAACGAAGACTGGAATGATGAAATAGTACTCAATCTCCAATGGAAGCGTCCAGAAGACGTGATACCGGTGATCGTACTCGAACGTGAGTGTCTTGAACAGGTCCACTTGGTTCGGTTTCGAGACGATAAAGTACCGGTGTTGGTTCTCGAACGACAGGAAGTGTAGAACCACTGCAGTCACTGCGAACAGCGGATACACACGGAAGAAGCGCTTCTGGAAGTAGTCGAGCAACGTGAAGACCCACGTGTGCACTCCAGCTCCTTGCGCCAACAGCTTCATACTTTTCTTCATGAACAACCACGTCAAGAGGAACGACGACAAGATGAAGAACACGTCCACAGCAGCAGATCCGAGGTGTAACTGCGGGTAGAACTCTCTCGAATGTTGTACAACCACCAGCATCGCTGCGAGTCCTCGAAGGCCGTCAAGGAACAGAACTTTAGTCGCAGGGGCTTGTGGAGGTGCTGGCTTTAACTCCGGAGGCTTTTCATCTGCTGATTTAGTACTGGAAGTCTCTGCTTGGCCTACGAAGGTCTGATTGTCCGACCCTGACGATGAACTCAACGTGTCTTCATCCGAGAGTTCCACTACGTGAATACCAACAGCTCCAACTGGGGTCGTTGTACCTCCTTCTTGTTGTACGGGAGTGCTATTCCTCCCATTTGGAAGCATCTTGTCTCGCTGTCAGACAATTGAGGAAATGAGCCACACTGCACCACACACATCGCAAGCACAGATTGCAGATGGGGAGCCAGAACCGGGATCCCTTTTACGGCTGCTCTGATCTCCCGAACAGCGGATTCCCAGATTAAAGCCTCAAACTAACAGTAAACCGTGGGGTCGTGAGAGCAAACGCCAGCCCGCACCGCTGTGTATCCGGTACATGGTAAGCTTCTTCGTATTGTTCCGATGTATTTTCCATTGTGGACGCGTGCGACTTCATCGTTTACGTGGTACCTTTACTCGACAGCTCTTGAGTCAAGACCTGTCTGACGTTGCACCCAGAGTTGAACCCTGGCTCAGAGATACACCGATCGACAGAATGCAACGACCACTTTCCCGCAGGTGCAAAGTCTGTTCGGCGCGTGTAGACTGGTTATGTGAGAGCGAATTAATATCGATTTTGGTAAAAGATAGAGAGCAGCTGTATTTTGCACTAAAAATTGCACTAGTGACGGTTTAATGGATTCCCAGGCTGAAATGGCACGCTTTATCGTAGCCAAGCGCTCTCCTTTCGCCGTCGTAGCAGTAGCTGTTGCTCTTGCGTAGCTTTGCGTTGGCTTAGCCCCTCTATAGCTTAAAAGGACACGTCGTTTTTCTTGTATTGTGTAGTGCATGCGGCGTTGTTTGGCTGGCGCGTACACCTCGTCAAGGAGGCCTGTGTGTGGCAACCTCCTTTGCTTCCTGCAATACTGTCGCGGGTGGTGGGGCTGCGAGGACTCCTCGTCCGCTTCCTCCATTTTATCGAGTGGCTGGTGGAGACCTCCGTTTTATCGAGTGGCTGGTGGAGTTTTATTTTAGCGATTGAACGCTGCATCGGGCAATTTGATTGGTTGATAACAAAATGTGCACACAATTTTATATCACAGGCGCCCTTTTTATATGGACGCTGCATTCTGTCGATCGGTGTAAGTCACAACGTGCTCCTCTATTCGTTATACATGTTCATGTTTCCCCCCCTTTACCTATTTTACTTCCCCAGTTTGTTGTTTTCTACTGACAATTTGCTCCATACACGTGAATTTCACTAAACCACCTGATCCGTTCGCTTCTCGAGCAGCGAGAAAGCGCGAGATCCTCTGAGCAAGCAGTTGTGACGGGTATTCGATCACGTAAAAGCTCGTCGTCGCTAGTAGTAACAGTAGAAAGAACCGAGCAAACAACCGGTTGAAGTACTTTGGCTGTGCGCTGATCGTCGGGTTCCAGATAACGAGACTGTGCAGCAGGTAGACCGAGAAGCTGATTTTTCCCCAGTAGCGCAAGACGCTCCACTCGAACATGGTAGACACGCAGGACGGACGGATCATTTCAATGACGAAAATTGTCGTCAACAAAGCGCCCACAAATGGGACAGGATTCGGTGTCACCCAGTCGAAGAACAGACCTTTAAAGCACACACTCATCAGCACAGCAATAGTCAATCCTTCAACCGCTCGAAGGGCTAATGTATGCCACCAGCGAAACTTGAATCCCGTTTTTTGGATCCATAAATCCAACTTGACAAACACAACAGCAGCTAGCGAACTGGACAGGAACGTCGGGATATGAGGCTTTAGCGGCATGTGGCTGGTGCGGTATTCATAAATGCCCTGGTGTACTACCCACAGAGCTAATGGAGCCACAGCAACCCACCAGAAGCGACGTAGAGATAGAATCGCCAATACAAACACTGGAATCACGAAATAAAACGAGATCTCCAACGGTAGAGTCCACAGAACAAACTGGCGGTGGTTGAACTCGAACGTGAGGACTTGATACAGATCAAAGTCGCCTGGGTTTAAGAAGAGAAAGTAGCGCTTCTGGTCTTCCACCGACATGAAGGAGATACCGATCACCGTGATTGCGAACAACGGATACACACGAAAGAATCGTTTGGAGAAATAGTCCGCCAAGGCGAAAACCCATTTCCGAGCTCCTGCGCCTTGAGACATCAATTTGATGCTCTTCTTCATGAAGAGCCACGTCAACAAGAAGGAAGACAAGACGAAGAACGCGTCCACAGCCACAGCTCCCAGGTTGAGTCCTTGCAAATATTCTTTTGAGTGCTGTGTAACCACGAGGATCGCTGCAAGTCCACGGACGCCGTCAAGGAACAAAACTTTCGTTGGTGGAGCATGAGCAGTGGGTTTGGGCTCAGAAGACTTGGTGTGGATGTTCTCCTGCACTAGAAATGTCTGGTCCGTGTTGCAAAGCTGAAAGTCTCGCTTCAACTTCACTCGCTACATGAGGGTCGATGGAAGCCCTCAACTACTACATCAAGTGATTTCTCCCATTTCATACGCTCATACGAACAACACCGAAGGACAGACGACCATAACTAACCTCATTCAGGTCCGGATGAAGGATCCTGTGCGTATGGGGAGCACTGTCGTCACTCTTCCCACAGAGGAGACCCAAGGGTAGCAACCCTTGTGCATTCGTCGTTTTCTTTCTCATTCTCACTTTTACCATCTAATACACAAACGTCTCCTAAACGACTACTGCTTTGTGTGTCTTCGGTCGGACTTCCTGCTAGTGCAATAGGTTATGAGCCCAAATTGCGGCTCCTTCTGAAGACTCGACTTCCGTTACAACATATCTGTGACGTGTGAAACCTGCGACGTGTGAGAATCTGCGACGTGTGACAACTTCAACTTCAACTTGCACTCGCGCAGCGTCCGGGCAATATGATGAACCCCAATGAAACAAAACCAAGTCGCGTTCGCCGGAGCCTCGACGATGACATGGAAGCTGCCAGTGCAGAACCCGACATTAAAACCGAAATCGACCCAGCTGATGTAGCCGAACTACATGCTGAGTTGCGCCAGCAGTCCGTGGCTGCAGCGCAAATGATGAAAAGACCTAGACAGTATCCGTGAGCAAATGGATCGTATGAGAACCGCCCACGCCCAACAACAACCTCAACTGGAAGCCGAAATCGCCGAGTTGCGGGCCCAGGCAGCTAAAACCCCCATGCTAATCGACGAGGTAGCGCAACTTAAAAGAGCCTTACAAGCAGCTCATGCCGGAGTAAATCCATCGCCTCGGCAACCTAAACTGAAAGATCTGAACTGCCGCAAGTTTGGAGGACAAGAAGTATACCCGGGGCTAGGCTCTGGATTTGAATATTTCATCCTAGAATACGAGCAGGCCATCAGCACGGAATCCATGATTAACAACTCGCGATGGACGTCTCAACTCAAGGCCTCCGTATTGGTCAACTTCCTAGAAGGAAAGGCGTCCCGATTCTTTCATGGAAACATAGCGCAATGGCGCAGAGCTAAACCTAGTTTTAGCTATGATGACTTTAAGATGAAGCTGAAGTCGGAGTATGGCTGTAAGTTAAGCCAAATCCAGCTATGCAAACGACTAACATCTGGTAAACGGCCCCAAGACTCATGGACAGAATATCTGGATTACCTGAAGTATGTTGCCGGACTGATGAGTGGTGATCACAGCCTTTTAGTGTTGGAAACATTTTGCTCTTACGCGTGTCCTGATCTATCGAGTACTCTGATTTCCAAAATCGACCGTACTAACACTGACTACTTACTCGAAGTTGATCGCATCCTAGCACTACTGGTTGATTTGCGTGGTGACGGGCGAAAACGTGATCGTCCTGGTCGGCCTCCAACAGGAAACGAAAGAAGAGCGGTAACCAGCAATCCAACCCCAATCCACCCCAAGAATCCGCCCCGACAAACACAATCAAAACAAAACGGCCGAAACAACCAGAACCATGCTCTCACAGCATCGGCAAAACGTGGTCAAAAAGTTGATTTGTTACGTATGTGACAAAGAAGGCCACCGCGGCCCCGCCTGCCCAGATCTTAAGCGAGTCAAGGCCGCACTTAAACAGCAAGGCCAAGCACACAACATCACTGCTGACACGGATTCGATAACCACGAGTACAGATGATAACGAAGCACACCTGTGGTACGCTGCATCCAAGTCAACTCGCAATTCAGCACCACCTGAGTGGATCCTGGATTCAGGAGCAACTCATCACATGTGCGGTGATAAACGCATGCTCTTCGGCCTTGAGCCTGCACACCTGACAATCAACGTTGCGAACTCGCAAACCATCACTGCTACTCACAAAGGTAACTGTCTCCTTGAAACTACAGTAAACGGGACCAAGCACAAGATTCTACTCACAAATGTGTACTACTGCGAGTCACTTCGGCGAAATCTAGTATCGCTAACTCAGCTCCGCGCCCGTGGACTGACATTCAACTTCGCGGATCGATGCGCATTCTTATCTCCCGACGGATCGATCGTTGGAGAAGCAATCGAGCACAAAGGGCTGTGGATGATCGTTGCAGACACTATAGATGAACGCCGAGGAGATGCCCAAGCATTCTTTGTGGATGTTCCTGAAACTTCCCTGGAGCAGTGGCACGAACGTCTCGGGCATGTCAACTACCAGGACCTGTTGCGGATGGTCAACAAGAATCTGGCGAACGGTATCTCTCTGACAAATAAGAAGGTCAAGTTTTGTATGGCCTGCGCTGAAGCCAAGCAATCGCGCAACAAACAGCCCGTCGTAGACACTTCTGACTCTGCCCCGACAGATGAAGTTGGAGCCGTCATATCAATGGACTTGAAGACGGACCTTCGTCCAGACAGAAATGGGCACCGTCACATCTTCACGATCGTGGATCACGCGTCAAACTACAACAAGATATATCTGCTCCATGCCAAAAGCGAAGCTTTTGACCGCTTTGTGGAATTTGCATCAGAATTCCAACGTCAGTACGACTTGAAGATCAAGGTTATACGCTCCGATGGAGGGGGAGAATTCGCAAACCACAAGTTCCAAGCGTACGTCGCACAACACGGCATACGTCTCCAGGATACGCACCCCAACACGTCTGCCTCCAACGGGAAAGCCGAACGTTTCCACCGGACATTGATGAACTCGGCACGAGCAATGCTGTGGGCATCGTCTCTTCCACAGCGATACTGGGAGATGCAGTATTGTACGCATCATACATTCGTAATCGGATTCCGACACGCGCAAACGCCGACTACAAGTCACCCCTGCACGTACTAACTGGAAAACAACCACGAGTCTCGCATATTTTGCGGTTTGGATCCAAGTGTACTGTGCACGTTCAACACAAGAAAGGCCGCAGCCTAGCTAAAAGAGCTGAAAAGGCTATCGTCGTCGGCATATCGTCCACCCAGAAAGGCTACTTCCTGCTGTTACCACGAACGAAGAGGTTTACTACAAGTCCGGACGTTCAAAACGTGAATAAGTTGGATATCTCCAGTCCAGAGACAGCTGAAGTACTAAACCGTCTTCATGAAGAAGAAGATAATCCTCAGGATAAACCGGCTTCAGACTCAAATACCGACTCGGAACTCAATGCAGATACCGAAGAAGGTGTTCATGAAGACCATGGCCGTCCAATTTCTGCGGGCGCGCTGCGCCGAGTCTTCGGGAGGCGACAGCCAGAAAAGCCAGCAGATTTCGAGTTACCACAGTCTTTTATCGACGCATTTGCCGGACCGGCTTACGCACTTTTGACCATCCGCGCGTCGGACCATGTTAAAGAGCCCCGCACTGTTGACGAAGCCATGCGCAGCGAATACTGGACCCAGTGGAAAGCAGCCATGGAAAAAGAACTGGCTGACCTACAAGCAAATGGTACCTGGGAATTGGTCAGAGACACCTACCGATGCCAACGTTGTGACATCTAAATGGGTGTACAAGATTAAGTTTGCGAGCAACGGCGAGCTGGAGAGGTTCAAAGCTCGACTGGTTGCCCGAGGTTTTACGCAGAAATTTGGTGTGGACTTTGAAGCAACGTTCGCGCCCGTGCTTAAAATCTCCAGTCTTCGACTTATCACAGCACTTGCGGCTATCTGGAAAGCCAAGCTTTTGCAAGGTGATGTGCCTAATGCTTATTTGAAGTCTGACATCGACAAGAAAATTTACCTGAAGCCACCAAAGGGAACTCCTGGAGCCGACGGGAATATGTCCTGGTTACTTCTCAAAGGTCTCTATGGGTTAAAGCAAAGTGGCAAGCTCTGGAATGACCTAATCGATGCGTTTCTCAAGGCGGAAGGTTTTCGAGAAGCAAAGATCGACCCGTGTATCTATTTCATGAGGCGTGATGGAAATCTCTGCGTTCTCGGCCTCTACGTCGATGATGTGCTGGTAGTAAGCCAAAGCGACAAGCTATCGGAGGTCGTGATGTCACGCCTCGCTCAGCGTTTCAATATCAAGAACCTGGGAGAAGCTCAAAAGTGCCTAGGCATTTGGATTAATCGCACCACGGATGGCATCTTCCTGCACCAACAACAATCGACAATCGACCTGCTGGAAAAGTTCGACATGGTAAACTGCAAACCCGTCGCGACCCCCATGGATGTCCACCATCAGTTCTTTGATGAATCCGGTGACGCATTTCACGACAGCAACCAGTATCGTGAAGCTATCGGAAGCCTTCTTTGGCTATCAAATTGCACTCGACCTGACATCACGGTTGCAACAAACACTCTGTCGCGCTTCGTGTCGTGTCCGTCTTTGACGCACTGGAACGGGGTGAAGCGGATTCTACGCTACTTGAAGGGCACTTCCAACATTGGACTATTCTACAAATTCGGCAGCGGCACTTCGACGAAATTGCAGCCTATCGTTTACTCCGACGCAAACTGGGCCGGCGACTCACTGACAGCGAAATCGACAAGCGGCTCCGTCCTCCAGATCAATGGCATGACAATTTCCTGGTTTTCGAGGAAACAAACCACAGTTTCCCTATCCACTATGGAAGCAGAATACGTTGCAGCATGCTCTGCTGTTCAAGACTGCATCTCAATCAACCAACTGCTTCAAGAAATCGGCCTACTACACGACAACGACTCAACACTACTCCGTGTGGACAACCAGTCAGCAATAAAATCGATGGAAAATGCCATTACGACTCAGCGTACGCGTCACCTCGCTATCAAGTATCATTTTGTACGAGACGCAATTTCCAGGAAGCAAGTTCGCGTTGAATACTGCCCCACTCAACAACAAATTGCTGACATTTTCACCAAGGCCACCGATCGCATTATCTTTGGTCGCCTGCGGGGCATGCTCCGGCTCGGAAGCTTCACTCAAGGGGGAGTGTTGCAAAGCTGAAAGTCTCGCTTCAACTTCACTCGCTACATGAGGGTCGATGGAAGCCCTCAACTACTACATCAAGTGATTTCTCCCATTTCATACGCTCATACGAACAACACCGAAGGACAGACGACCATAACTAACCTCATTCAGGTCCGGATGAAGGATCCTGTGCGTATGGGGAGCACTGTCGTCACTCTTCCCACAGAGGAGACCCAAGGGTAGCAACCCTTGTGCATTCGTCGTTTTCTTTCTCATTCTCACTTTTACCATCTAATACACAAACGTCTCCTAAACGACTACTGCTTTGTGTGTCTTCGGTCGGACTTCCTGCTAGTGCAATAGTCCGAGTCTGGAGATGATGAAGACGAGTCTGTGTCTGAAGTTTCATGCACTTGGAGCTGAATTTCTCCCGCTGGAGTCTCGGAATCTCCAAGTTTCAAGTCTTCTCCACTTGGAGTCTCGTTCCTCGTGCTCCTCAACATTGTTGATTCGGAACTCTTGAGCCTTGTGGTGGATCGATTGTTTGGAACTGAACACGACAGATACGACCCAACGGTCTCATGGAAAATTCACAGGCAAAAACATCGGCGCTTGGGATAGATCGAGCCGATCTGAGGCGAAAATTCGCCCGTAAAAAGAGGATAAACAAGTGGTGGGGATAGATTTATCGGCTGTGTAATTTGCCTCGTCGCTACCATCAATTCCTTGAGCACTCGAAGCCATTTCGCAGCGCGTACTCTTCCTAGAAGTCAGAATGACCAGCAGTATGAGCGAACTGAAGCCTTCTCTTACTGTTGCGTGGCTTCCTCGTGCGGCACCAGGTCGTGCCAGTCCGGGAGTTGCCACTTGTTGAACCTGTCCAGGTCTTCCTTGTCAAACATACCGTTGATGGCTACACCCAGCAGCTTGCCCACCTCCTCATTGCCCTTCTCGGAGAAGTGCAGACCATCCACAAAGTACGTCTTGCGGACGTTTTCGTCAGGAAACGTCGTGTTGAAATACGTGTGCAAGTCCAGCACATGGACATTCTCCGCCTTCGCCAATTCCACGCACACTTTGGCATATTTCCCAGCCGACGCATTGCTGCGATCCCCTCTACGTGCCGAGTCGATGACACACGGAGGGGTGATCAGCAGTACTTGGCCGTGTGGAGCCAGCAACGGCCTCACCGTGTGCAAAATCTGCTGCAGATTCTTCCTGTAATCCCCAAGCGACACGAACTGTGCTTTATCCGGTCCGTGCTCGATCACAGCGTCATTGGCACCCAAGAAGACTGTCACAAAAGACGCAGAATACTCTGATTGAAGCTCCTTGGCGTAAATAGGCATTGCGTGCTGCAGGACCCACTTGGAATTGTAACCTGAGAGTCCTCGATTGACACAGTCTACAGATCGGACATAGTGGTTTTGCAAGAGAGTGATAAAGCCATTCTTGCCAGGATCACTACCGTGCTCCGTGATGGAGTCACCAATGAAGTAGAAGACCGGACGGCGCTCACTGGACAGCGTGAGACCCATTGGGAATCGTTACGAGGAATGCGCACAAGGGGGCACTTGAAGTCGAGATTGTGCTTGTATCAGAATGATTGTAACATCAAATGATACCGTCGCAACGTTTATGTGCTTCATGTGTTTTTCAACCAATAGCTGATCAATTTCATCCAACGGCATTTTTACTGGATAAAACTCGAAACGACGTCACATGTCGCATGTTATTAGATGCGTCTACGGATCAAAGATGAGTGTATCATACATGTACCTACGCACCTCTGGCCTTTGATCCTTCGCTTCCATTCACTCTCCAAGCTTCCTCCAACCTCCATAGTAACAATGGGTCTTTGGTCTAAAGATGGTGTGACCCACAACGTCTGGACTGCTTACGTCTTCACGCTTTTCTTCTGGTCCGCTCGAAGGTTGTGTCAAAAATGTGTCAATTCCACTAAAAACTACTATTTTCTTAACCTCTTGTACCTATAGTATTCTCTTCCAGCAGGTCGTAGCTGGTTATGTCTTCGTACTGACGCAATCCAATAAGCCTGTGGGTATTGTGAAGGGTATTCAAGGCATCTCCCAGCTTGTTTTCTCGCTTCCAGGAGGTTATTTCGCCGATCGTATCCGTCGAGACACGATCCTCAAGCTCTCGGGGGCCATTGGTGTCTTCGGAGCTGTTATTACGTTCTTCTCAGTGGAATTTACGTCTTTAAATGGATTGTACGTGGCTTTTGGGCTCTGGGGCCTCTTCGCTGCCTTCCAGAGCCCTGCTATGGAAGCTCTTTTTGCTGATTCCATCCCTCCTGGAAAGAGAAGCTTCCCGTTCATGATCAAGTACAACATCAGCAATTTGGCGCAGATGTTGGGTCCTGTGTTGAGTATTTTCCTCTTTTTATTCTACGGAGATCAATGGCAACTTCCAGAGCTCAAACCCGTACTGGAATTCGGGTGTGTATTGGCTATCATTGGCTCCTTGATCTTGTTCCAGTTCAATGACGACCGTGCAAAGGATTATTTACTGGACAAGACTGAAGAAGAGAAGGAAGAGGAAGTTCTTTTAGAGAAAATGATCACTCCGTCACCTCTCCGTACGCCCAAGCTGGTTGGCAACGGTAATGAACTGGATATGGTCTATGACTACTCGGATGAAGACGACATCACAGTGGATGATAAATCTCCTCCTACAGCTACAGAAAACACTGCGTTGCTGTTATTGAAGGGTAAAACTGCGAAAGAAATGGATCTGGAACGACAGCAGCGCTTGCAAGAGGCAGAAGACGATGAAGAAGGATACATGGCTCATCTCGATGCTAAATTCCTCTGCTTCCGCACCAAACACGTCCCGTACATCCTGTTCATCTCGGACTTCGTGATCAGCAATGGTGCTGGAATGACCATCAACTTCTTTCCGCTCTTCTTCAAGGAGGAGTACGGCCTCACTCCTATCCACGTCTGTGCGCTCTTCATGAGTCAACCGCTTGTTGTCATGATCCTGTCGTTCATTGCGCAGCGGTTGTCGAAACCTTGTGGTCGGATGCCCATTATCGCCTTCACTCGAGCTTTCTCAGTCGCTTGTCTGTTTTCCATGGCTTACGCACAGCCAATGGCTCTCCAGATTGCACTGTTCCTGATGCGAGGAGGTATGATGCGATGTTCGCAGCCTCTGCGTCGCTCCATACTGATGGACTACGTGCCCAAGAACATCCGTGCTCGCTGGAATGCGCTCGAAGGTCTCTCGGTTTTCTCCTGGTCGGGCAGTGCAGTTCTAGGTGGTTTCCTCATCGATGCGTATGGATATCGCGCGTGTTTCATCATCACGTCACTCGTCTACTGCATCGGATTGAGTTTCGAGATGTTCCTCTTGCCACTCACCAAGCACGCGGTGGAAAGATAGAGGTACAATTGACATACAATGGCTACGTTTCATTAACATGACTTGCGCTTAGGATCAACTTATTATGGTCTTAAACGTGTACGTCCTACAATGGTGTACAAATGTATATTTCATCATCAAAAAGGCATTCACTTCGACTTTTCTAGCTCAAGAGCTGCAGTAAGAGATCTCGCTACTCGTAATGGAGCTAGTCTGGGTGGTAGAAAGGTTGGCACCCTTCTTGCTTTTCAACATCTTTGCTCGAGCGACATCCAACGCACTCATGCTCGTCACTGCACTAATACAAGCAGTGCAGAACGTCACCTTCCGCTTCGATAACGTCAGATCTGAGTCCACAAAACTCAACTTTTGCACCACCTTGCACGAGTGACAAACGTGACCAAAGCACAGTTTGCATGAGCTGTTGCTCTTGGCAAAGTCTCCAAGTCGACGTCCGGTAATGGAAGCAGAGCACGTCACACACACGTTCCTCTTGTTAGGAGTACCGTGCATCTTGGAGTCGGAGTAAGCCTTGTCCAGCATGAACGAGAGCTTGCGCATCTGACCGCAGTTGGCGTATTTAACGCTGGACAGGAATGCAGACGCCATTCCAGGCACGACCAACATTCGAATCATATCGCCACAAGGGTCGACGATGCCTGTGGCATAGGCCTCGAGGCTGTTGGGACCGGATTGACGCCAAAAGCCGATGATCGAGACGTTGCCTCGGATTCTGTTAGGCAGCTCGTGTGTTTGAGGGAAACTCACGGAGTGAAGGAGATGATATCCAAGGCGTTCGCCAGTCTGGGTCATCACAAACCCCGTGCCTTCGAGGTAAACGTAGTCGCGGTTCTTGACAAAGCTGGTCGACGCAAAAGGAATGTCAAGCTCCATCCACTTGACAATCAACGACTGAAAGGGATCTTCGAGAGTTGGAGTTACTATAGGATCGAGCACAGCAGCACCGCTGACATCTTCAACGTATGAAGCCTTCACCCGCATTGTCTCTAGGTCTTCACTCATGACTCCGTACATGACGTCGTCGAGCTTGCCCTCCATTGTGCCAACGCACAGGATCATAGGTAGACCTGACCCAGTGAGGTCAGTGTCACCAGACGAATGAGCCGTGTCGGGTCGATGTGGCAACTGAAAACACGGTGCTCGTTACCGCAGAAATTGACATACTATTGTCCAAATACAACATTACCAACCGTGACAACTTGTTGCGAATGCGCGTTGTCATTACTAGCGATCGTGATACCATGGAGTTTGAGTTTTCGTCCGAAATGATGCGACGACTTTGTCTGGAAGCTTTACCAACTAGTAGTATATTCCTTCAGCTCGTTTTTCAATGCGTACAGTTAAAAAAAATGCTTATATATTTTGACGCACACTTTTGGGTTAGCTGTACTTTAGCTACTGCTGTTGTACGAGATCTCGCTCCCAAAGTCACCACTCACGGTCGAGTTCGTGTGCATGCTTGAATAATCAACACCTTTCCTTGCTGTCAACATCTTAGCACGGGCACAGTCCATGGAGTTCATATTCGTCACTGTGCTCATGCATCCCGTGCAGAACGTCACTTTACGCCTCGATAGAAGCAAATCTGGGTGCACGAAGCTCAGTTTCTGAGTGATTTTGCAGGCATGACATACATGGCCGAAGCACATCTTGCACGTACTGTTGCTCTTGGAGAAATCGCCCAGTCGCCGACCAATTGGAGCTGAACAAGTGACGCACGAGTTCTTCTTGTTAGGTGCACCGTGCGCCTTGGAATCTGCGTACGCCTTGTCAAGCATGAACGACAGCTTCCTCATCTGTCCGCAGTATGGGTATTTCACACTCGACAAGAACGCAGACGCCATACCAGGCACCACCAGCATACGAATCATGTCGCCACAGGGATCAAAAATTCCAGTTGCGTACATTTCCAGCGTGTTGGGGCTAGCCTGACGCCAATAGCCAATGATTGAGACGTTGCCTCGGATCCGATTCGGTAGCTCGTGTGTCTGGGGGAAACTGACGGAGTGGAGAAGATGGTATCCAAGACGTTCACCAGACTGAGACGTCACGAAGCCAGTGCCTTCAAGATACACGTAGTCGCGATTTTTAACCAAATTGGTTGAAGCGAAGGGGATATCAAGCTCCATCCACTTGACGATCAGAGTTTGGAACGGGTCTTCAAGAGTAGGGATTACAATTGGGTCCAGCACAGCAGCTCCACTCACGTCGTCAACGTATGAAGCTTTGACTCGCATCGTCTCGAGATCCTCACTCATGACTCCGTACATGAGGTCCTCGAGCTTCCCCTCGATGGTTCCGACACACAAAATCATCGGTAAGCCAGAGCCAGAGGGTTCGTTTCCTGCAGTGTGGACAGACTCAGGTCGTTCGGCATAAACTGTAAGTTTTTCCTTGTCCTTGATCTGCTTCCAACGACGAGAATCGACCTTGCGTTTACCAGATGAAACGTACTTGTTGTAGTTTTCCAAATTGGACATGATGATCCCATTGGCGAGGTCTTGTAGCTGCACACGGTCGTTGAACGACAACTGCATCTCCGGGAACGGGTTCACGATGAATCGACCCTTGCCCATTGTGAATGGAACTGTCGGGGATGAAGAAACTGGGGCGTTGGTTGATAGTGAGTTGGAATGGAAGTGAGTTGTCAAATGCACTCTTCAATATACTCAGATTCTGAGGTTGAAGAGGTAAATCTAGCCACCTGCCAGGGTCAGAACAAGTTTCAAACGGTCTTATTATAATATGTTTCACTCAACATTTAGACCAAGACTAGGAACTGAAAGACACCCCGCTGGTGTAAGTGCTGTCGGTTGAGCTCTCTATACTTTAGACAGCATCCTGGCACGCGCACAGTCAGCCGCGCTTGAATTCGTCACGGATTTTGATGCAACCCGAGCAGAACGTCACTTTCCTCTTCCAGCAACAAATCTGGATCTACAAAGCTCAGTTTCCGAACTGCCTTGCATCCGTAGCACAACTTGCAAGAACTATCGCTCTTTCCAAAGTCTCCAAGTCGACGACTGATAGGTGACGAACAGGTGACACTGAAGTTCTTCGTAGATGAGTTCAGGAGGGGTGGTTCTTGGAGTGCAAGAAAGGAAATGGCAGTTTATTCACGACGAGCTAGGTCTCTGCAAGGATCCAAAGATGACTTGCGCTCGAGCAGAAAGGATCTCCATCATGGGGTGCCATCATGTCATCAGCAATGAAAACTATTGAAGTCATAAACTCGTTCAGGTAGATGACCTTATCTGTAGAGCTGATAAATGTATTTTTTGAAGTGAATTTATCCATGCGAACGCTCGTTATACATGAGGAAATGAACAAAACTAACCAACGTTATATAAACTTCTTGTCAAGAAGTTCTTCTATCTACCTTGCTCAGTTAAAGCTCAGACTACCTTCCGACACCGAGCTGGCAGTCGAAGCGTTGGATGGGTATGTGATGCTCTTGGAGTGTCCACCGTTAGTTACCAGAATTTGAGCTCTGGCAGCTTCTCCAGCAGGAGCCTTCATCGCTTCGGTCACACACACCGCACAGAACGTGACCTTCCGTTGGGCCAACAGCAGATCCGGCGTCACGAAGCTCAGCTTCTTGGAGATCTTGCAGTTGTGGCAGACGTGGCCAAAGCAGAGCTTGCACGTGCTGTTACTCTTGCCAAAGTCTCCAATCCGACGACTTGTAATTGGGCACGAGCAGGTCACACAGACCAGCTCCCGGTTGGGGGTTCCAAGCTCTTTGGCCTCAGCGTACCGCTTCTCGAGCATCCACGCGAGTTTCTTCATCTGTCCACAGTGTGCGTACTTCAGCGTCGACAAAAAAGCTGTAGCCATATTGGGCACCACCAACTTGCGGATCATATCACCACCCGGATCCATCAGTCCAGTGACGTAGATCTCGCACGCGTTGGGCCGCACTTGACGAAAGATCCCGCAGATCGAAGTGTTCGCTCGAACGCGACCTGGAAGATCGTGGGTCTCGGAGAAATTCACCGAGTGGAGGATGTGATAACCAACTTTCTCGCCGTTCGACAGGTGTACGATGTTAGTAGCTTCGGCGTAAATGTAGTCGCGGTTGCTAACCAGACCCACAGATTGGAAGGGCAGATCAAACTCCATCCACTTAACTACCAGCGACTTAAACGGATCTTCCAATGAAGGTTCCGTGATTGTCGAAAGCACTGCAGCGCCACTGATATCATCGACGTAGGACGCTTTGATTCTCATGATCTCCAGCGTCGGGTTCACGACACCGAACATCATGTCTTCCAGGTCTCCAACAGCAGTTCCGAAGCACAGAAGCGAAGGGAGATCCGATGAAGCTCCAGGGATCTGAGGGCCAACACGGGAGGCTCCGTAGTTCCTTTCCGAGTAGACTTTCGTGTTGTCACGGCTCTTGACCAACTTCCAGTGGTTGGGGTCGATGCGGCAGTGCTCCTTGAACAGGAATTCCTCGTACCGGGAGATGTTGGCATCCAGAATCTGACCGACGAGTGCTTGGAGGTCTCCTACATCCGACGGAGTCAGACGCAGTTCGTTGAACGGGTTCACAGTGAACCGCTTTGACAATGACTAGAAGAGCGCAAAATGCCAAGTGATCTGTCAAACGCACCTACGCTCGAAGAGGAGTCTGATGGGGCCGCACAGGTGCTGCGTTGAATCCCTAGGCAGTGTCATATGCTGAAATTAGCTGACGTCTTCGGATAGACAGCGATGCACCAGTCCCAACCAGCTCAGACAGTTGAGATGACGCACAGATGGGGGGGTCGAGGAACGGCTCAGGTATCTAAGGCAGAAAGCATTTATGATTTCGAAGCAGTTATAGTCCTCGTCAAATGGACTATCGGGAGCCGGTGATAAGACAGGAAGCATCACAGTACATTACCTCTTCAATTTTGCTAAAATAAGCTGCTTATCTTTTATTAAGCAAAAAAAACACATTTTTCAAATGACAGCACTGTTTACTGTTAAAACACCGACAAATAGGAAACAAAGCTCAGCCCGTCGACGACGAATACCCCGACACCGTCGATGCATCGGAGGTAGCTGAATACTGCTGCATTTTCTTGCCAATAGCCCCAGTAACCAAAATCTGCGCTCTAGCAGCAACCGATGCGTCTTCGCGGATCGCGTCATTCAAGCACACTGCACAAAACGTGACCTTCCTTTGGGCCAAGAGCAAATCGGGCGTCACAAAGCTCAGTTTCCGCTCGATCTTGCAGTTATGACAGACGTAGCCAAAGCAGAGCTTGCAGGTGCTACTGCTCTTGCCAAAGTCTCCGATCCTTCGGTTCGTGATCGGAGCTGAACATGTGACACAAATGTGCTCTCGATTGGGAGTTCCGAGCTCCTTTGCTTCAGCGTAGCGCTTCTCCAGCATCCACGCGAGCTTCTTCATCTGTCCACAATGGACGTACTTCAGTGTCGACAGGAAGACCGAAGCGATACTGGGCACAACAAGAACACGGATCATATCACCGCCCGGATCCATGACGCCCGTAACAAAGACTTCAATAGCGTTGGGTCGAACTTGACGGAAGATTCCGCAGATCGACATGTTGGCTCGGACACGACCAGGAAGTTCTTGGGTCTGTGGAAAGGTGACAGAGTGCAGGACGTGGTAACCGACACGTTCACCAGTGGACAACGTCACCATTCCGGTGGCTTCGACGTACACATAGTCGCGGTTCTTCACAAGACTAGTGGTGTGAAGAGGGATATCCAGCTCCATCCACTTGACCACAAGCGACCGGAACGGATCTTGAACGGTCGGGTCTTCCAGGTTAGCTAGGACGGCAGCACCACTGAGATCGTTGACGTACGACGCCTTGATGCGCATGATCTCTAATGTGGGGTTCACGACACCGTACATCATGTCTTCGAGAGCTCCTACAGTCGTCCCCAAGCTTAAGAGAGACGGGAGACCAGAAGAGTTGGTTGACGTCCCCGTACGGTACACATCATGGTGACGTGCAGTGTAGACTGTTGAATTCTCCTTGGTCTTGAGCACTTTCCAGCAGGGTTGTGAAAAATAAGATTGTTATTTAATTGAGCCCCAAGACTCGGGTCAATCAATAATTTGTTTATTGCAATTTTGTTTTCAATCATATCATCGAGTTCTGATTGGTAGAAAACCACCTAACCGTAACCTTAACCCAAACCCTTGACGCTCGCTAAAGCTTTGTGAGAACTTTAACTACACCGCTTTCAAAGCGTGGCGCTTTAACTACGATGGCTTGTGGGCTGAGGTATTTCGCAGTTGGTGAGAACTCCTTCGTAATGGCATCAAACAGACACCGCACGTCCAATATAGTCGCATGTTTGGGTCTTGCAGAAAATTGCAAAGTGAGGAGACTGCTGGAGTGTCGAGCGCTACCTCAGAGCTGTCTCGTCGAAGTTGTTTACGTCGTACAGGCCCAGAAGACCACTGCTTGCTCATTATTGATGCGTTAAGAGTACTCATGTAGCTCGTGACTTCACAATAACGTGCAGAACGCGAGCTAAACGCCACAGTGAAATGGAGGATTATTTGGACGTGATTGAGACCTCGCTCAATCAATAATTTAGTGTGTTTTAATTGAATTATTTGAAAGTCAAATTGTTTTTTTCACAACCCTGCTTTCCAGTGATTCGAATCGATCTTCTTGTTCTCTTTTGTCAGGAAGTTCTCGTACCGCTGGACGTTGGCGTCGAGGATGGAGCCTGCGATCTCGTGGAGATTCCCCGTATCCGACTCGGAGAGGTTGAGATCCGGAAACGGATTCACTGTGAATCGGCCCTTCACCATCGTTGGAGGAAAGAGACTAATTCCGAGTACCAGTGGCCAGATTTCGAGTACACCAACCGACTTTGAGAGGTTTTGCAAAACGAATTGAGGTCAGTTCGTACCGGTACTTTTGCGGTGGAGAACGCTGGCTGGCGGTTTAACGCTCCGTGTGCGGAGCACGCGGGCTTAAACCCCAGCGCTGCCGACGATCAAGCGAAGGCGAAGCCGGAGCGGGCATATGCTGGCGGTTTAATGCTCCGTGTGCGAAGCACACGGGCTTAAACCCCAGCGCTGTCGACGGATCAAGCGCAGGCGAAGCCGGAGCGGGCTTAGGTTCTGTACTCGCGAGCATAGCGAGCCGCTAGGGGTGGCTTGGATCGCGCGGAGCGCGTAGCTGGGCAGTAAAGGACAGCAGAGAGAGGACAAGCGCGGTGGAGAACGCTGGCTGGTGGTTTAATGCTCCGTGTGCGAAGCACACGGGCTTAAACCCCAGCGCTGGCGACGGATCAAGCGAAGGCGAAGCCGGAGCGGGCTTAGGCTGGCGGTTTAACGCTTCGTGTGCGGAGCACGCGGGCTTAAACCCCAGTAATACGGACAATAAATGAGTTAAATTAATGAATGCTTCGTTATGGCTGACTAGTTCTTAGCGGCAAACCCGCCCTGCACTCGCCATTCTGCTAGGTTTCCCTTGTACTTTTTTCCCGCCAATTTTTTGTACTCGGAATTCTGCCATTGTACTCGGAATTCTACCGATGTGAACTCGGGTTTCGGCCGGCGCTGGCGGTATTGTCGGTTACCGGTATGTGTACTCGATTTCCGGCTTCCAGTACTCGTGATTAGTCCGCTACCATCGTTGGAAGTTGAATGACAAGGCGAAAGCAAAAGCGCAAGTGAGGACGAATTGATCTAGTTGTTCGGGTCGGTAGAGGACATTTTGCAACAGAACGCAACAGGCATTCAACTGTTGCCGTGATCTGTCCACAGGTATATAATAGGTCGCTGATCGATAGCTTCACAGATGTTGAGCTCGTGCCGATTAGCTGAGCTGATGATAAGACACGGCAATTGCTTCGGTTCTGACCCAGAGTATACGCACGACACGAGTTTTACAGCATGTGGGGGTAGAAGGCAGGTCAATTGAACGTATGTTTGACGTCAAGTAGTCACGGTAACATCGATGCGTTGGTCCCGTATCAGCGGGGCTGTCGACTTGGTTCCGGTCCATAGTTTTAGCACCAAAAGACAACCGTAGACTTTTATCAAGTCGTCAAAGGCGTTGTAAGCTTGACGGAGCTCATATAATGTACATGTCGGTCTCTATTGTCGATGTAAAATCCGAACAATTCTTCACGAAACTTTTCAAACGAAAAGAACGAACAAGATAAGCAAAACTTACGTATACTAAGCAAGAAGCTATTAGCTTTCAACAAGAGAATCGTCTCTGATAACCTAACTATCCGCAACTGGACGCGTATTCGGACATTGCGTATTCAGAGACCGTGCTGGCCTCGGATCCGTGGTGGTACGAGTGCTGTTTTGACAATCCACCAACAGAAGTAATAATCTGAGCTCTTGCAGCGTTAGAAGCAGGAGCACGGATAGCATCGTTCAGGCAGACTGCACAGAACGTCACCTTACGTATTGCTAGGAGTAAGTCCGGGGCCACAAAGCTCAGCTTCCTCTGGATCTTGCAGTTGCCGCATACGAAGCCAAAGCACAACTTGCAGGAGGCGTCGGATTTGCCGAAGTCTCCGAGTCTTCGGTTCGTGATCTGCGCGTTGCAAGTGACGCAAATGTGTTCGCGGTTGGGAGTTCCCAGCTCTTTGGCTTCGGCATACCGCTTCTCCAACATGTACTGGAGTTTCTTCATCTGGCCGCAATGAGCGTATTTCAGCGTGGACAGGAAAGCATTGGCCATCGTCGGGACCACCAACATACGGATCATATCACCACTAGGATCCATCAACCCCGTGACGAAGATCTCACTTGCATTTGGTCGAACTTGACGGAAGAAACCGCAGATCGACAGGTTCGCACGGACTCGGTTGGGGAGATCATGAGTCTCAGGGAAGTTAACCGAGTGGAGAATGTGGTACCCGACCTTCTCTCCGTTCTCGAGGTGTACGAAACCCGTAGCTTCGACATAAATGTAATCTCTGTTCCGTACTAGACCCATGGACTGAAGAGGGATATCCATCTCCATCCACTTGACGACCAGCGAGTTGAATGGCTTCTCCAGGGTTGGATCGACGATGTTAGCGAGCACGGCTGCTCCACTAAGATCTTCCACGTACGAGGCTTTGATGCGCATGATCTCCAGAGTCGGATTCACAACGCCGAACATCATATCCTCCATCTTCCCTACTGTAGTGCCCACACAGAGCAAAGATGGTAGTTCGGACGAGGAGCCTGAAGCTTGAGGAAGAGGTACGGCATTACGACTGGCGCCAGCAGTCTTCTCCTGGTACACTTTCGTGTTGTCTCGACTCTTGACGAGCTTCCAGTGGTTCAAATCCACTTTACTCTTCTCAACGTTGAGGAATTCTTCATAGCGAGACAAGTTGGAGTCGAGGATGACACTGGAGATCTCGTGGAGGTTACTGATGTCGCTTGGAGACAGCACGAGTTCCTTGAAGGGATTGACGGTGAATCGTCCCTTCACCATTGGAGGAAGTTGTCGGAGATAGAGCAAAAACCGGAATGGGGTGAACTCTCCCTCTCAAACGGAAGGATGAAGGTGAAACACCTGGTGAAGCCTCGGATATGAAGCACCTGCGCTCTCTATCGACAATGTTAAACCAGCTACAGCCTGTTTGTGGCTACCGATCTGACCCACGTCTTCCCACAGGCCCAACCCCCACATGGACCTGGACTCAGGTGCTTCAAGACGATCTAAAGTCGGAATAGGCTTCCTAGTTTAACCAGATAAGGTCAACGGAACAGTCAGTTGTCCAGGCTAACACGTGATATGATCAGGTTCACACACTACAGACGATGCAACTGCAAAACAGATAGAGAAGTCAATCGTTTTAAATTGATGAGTCTTCAGCCATGGAATGGATTCCATTTCATTTAAAAAATAACAAAGCCGTAGGAGACTCTAGGCTCTTCTTCTCTTTGAGGTTCATCCGAGGACACCGTGCTCAAGTCGGAAAACCTCGAAATCTTTCGAGAAACCTTGGACGCACGGATATCCGATCGAATCTGCTTTCTAGCCGCGCTGCAAGCGCCTTGTTTCAATGATTTGTTCAAACAAACAGCACAGAAATTGACCTTCCGCTGCGCTAGACGGAGATCTGGCCCCACGAAGCTGATCTTCCTCTGCAGTTTGCACGTGTTGCACACCAGTCCAAAGCACAATCTGCACGAATCTCCGCCTTTGGCGAACTCCCCAACGCGACGAGAAACCGCCTTCCTGCAGGTGACACAAATCCGTTCAGGGTCTGGAGCTCCTACCACTTTCGACCGGGAGTACGCAGAGTCCAGGGCCCACGTGAGCTTCTTCATCTGACCGCAGTGTGCGTACTTCAGCGAAGACAACATCGCACTCGCCATGTTCGACACTACCAGACGTCGAACTCGATCGTTTCCGACAGGGTCCAGTACGCCTGTAGCGTAAATACTCACGAGATTTGGTCGAACTTGACGGAAAAACGCACAGACGGACATGTTGGCTCGCACTCGGCTCGGGAGATCGTGGGTTTGCGGGAAATTGACTGAATGTAGAACGTGAAAGCCGATACGTTCTCCGTCAAAAGTCTCCGTTAAACCTGTAGCTTCGACATACACGTAGTCTCGGTTCTGAACGAGGCCAGTTGCTTGAAACGGGATATCCAGCTCCATCCACTTGACTACAACTGAGTTAAACGGGTCGGTTGGAGTCGGATGCACGACGTTCGATAGAACAGCGGCTGCACTAAGGTCGTTGACGTACGAAGCCTTGATCCGCATACTCTCCAGCGTCGGGTTAATCACTCCAAGCATGACATCGTCTAGCGATCCGGATGTGTTCCCAACAGTAAAAAGAGATGGTAACTCTGTCACTGCGTCAATAGATCGAGAAGTTGCTAAGTTGCGCTGCAATTGTTGCTCTAAGAAGACGTGCGAGTTATCCTTGGACTTGAGAAGTTTCCACTTACTGGTGTCGACCTTGGCCTTCTCTACAGTCCAGAAGTTCTCATACCGTTCGAGACTGGAGTGGACGATGGTGTTGACAATGTCCAGGAGGTTGTTGGCGTCTCCGGTCGTAAGTGCCAGATCTCCGAAAGGGCTGGCTAGGAATCGATCTTTCACCATCTTTGGAACTGGAGAAATTCAAGAATGAGTTCTAGACGGGAAAGCTCCAGGTTGGTCGACTGGATGGTCATCCAAAGTGCGGTTGAAGAGACGCAATGGTACAGACATTCTCAATTTTCATATTGCAGCGCTGCAAGCCACGACAATTCGGCCATGTGATGGCAGATGCCTTCAAATCGCCACTAGCTGTGTGCATCTGCTCGAACAACTTACCCAAACAGCGAGCTAAACGGTAGAGAATTACGGGAAGAAGAATACGTCTGCGTCTGATGTTGCGATGTCTCATACAAGTTAAACAGCAAGCATAATAGCACATGCGTTGAAGACTGGTGTTCCTGTAAAAGCATTTTGTAAGATGTCTTCGTTTTCGAGAATCCATTTAGAGAACATTCATATCAACGGAACAGTACACGAGGTGTGTATTTTTCTGAAAGTTATCGTTTAAATTTCATTAGGGGGAAGCAATTGTGACCAGCGTTTTCTACAAAGTTATCGGCTGCGGGTCATTATCCAGTAGTGTTCCCCAGCCCGACGACACGGATGATCCCACTGAGTTGTTTCGTTGGTAATTTACCGTTTGACCACGCGATTCAACGTCAGGAAGCTCCGGTGGTGCTTCCACTGTTGCATCGTTCACACAAGTAGGACAAAAGGTGACTTTCCTCTGCGTCATCTTGAGATCCAATGTCACGAAGCTCATTTCCTTCTCGACTCGACAGGAATTGCAGACGTACTTAAAGCAGAGCTTACACGTACTGTGATGCCCCACAAGCTTCCCAAGCCGTCCCAAGTGCTTCTTACAAGCTATACAGCTGTGGTCAGCATCTCGAGTCTTGAGCGTCTTCAACTCCGCGTACCGGGCGCCAAGTGCCTGCGTTAACTTTTTCATTTCACCATAGCACGCGTACTTCAGTGGAGCAAGCATTCTCTTGACGAAACACGGCACGATCATTCTTCGAACGCCGTCGCTCATAGGATCCATCATCCCCATCATGTAGACGGACACTGCAGACTCCGTGTCTTGACGGAAGAAGCAGCAAACTGAGAGTTTCGCACGGACTCGGCCTTCTAGTGTATGAGCTTGTGGGAAATCCACCGAGTGCATTAAACGGTAACCCAGTCGTCCACCATTGGCCATGAGCTTCATGCCAGTAGCTTCTACGTAAATGTAGTCGCGGTTCTTGACGATCCCCATGGACCGACGACGGACATCTAGCTCCATCCAGTTCACAACGACAGATTGGAAAGCCTCGGACGTTGGGGCTTTGGCGATTGAAAGTACAGCCGATCCACTTCGGTCGTCGATGAACGAAGCTTTGGTACGTGTGGATTCCAGTGTTGGACTCAAGATACCCAGCATAACATCATCCAAAGTACCAGGAGTGGATCCAACGCAGAGCATCGACTGTAACTCGGGTTCAGCTTCGTTCGAGCCTTTCAAAGTCGAGCGGCGTCGTCTCTGTTGCCGTTCAGCGTACACTTTGATCTGGTCCTTGGTCTTGATGTATTTCCATGCCTTCGAATCAATTTTACAGTTGTTAACGTCTGTAAAGTGCTGATATCTCTCCAGGTTCGCGTCCAGGATGGCGTCCGCGACAACTTGAAGCTCGCTAACATCACCGGGAGCGAGCGTGATACGTCGCAGAGGACTCGCGACGTATTCGCCTTTTGCCATTGAGGACTGTGAACGAACGAGTTAGTTGTCGAATGGCCTTCAGCTCTCGGTGGATTGACAGTAACGATAGCCGGCAAGACGATGTCACACTTCTTTGGCTGTGAGCTACACCGCCATGTGGACTGAAGGACTACGGCGCTTGTGCATCCGGTCAATGATTGCCTCCGTTCTGCACAAGCTGAAGTTGCATAGCTTGGCGACGGAAGATATACACTTGTTGACAACCACGAACGTCAAACCGCATCGATCAAACGCAAGGACGAATGCAACGTTTTAGACCTCGAAGCGTATTATTTTGTACTTGTACTCCTGTACTGAAGGCATACAGTATAGAGCTGGTGATGCACTTGAGACGGATTATTTTGCGAGATATGCAAGCTCAACAGACGATTCTCGAAACGCAGCTTGGCTCTGTCTTCACTTAAGCTTTGCACATCTGCCATAGAAATATTACAAAATGCACCGCCTGGTGGAAAACTACGCAGCGTCGCAGGTGGATTCTCCAGCCACGGAATCATATCGATCCAATTGTGAGTCAATGGTACTGCGGCGGAAGCTAAACAAGCGCACAACGACGCAAGGTTTGCCACTATTTTCCAGCAAGTTACTTTTATTCTACATGCTTGTCAACAGCGCTCTTCAATCAAACGCTTTTCATCTCGTATTCGCGAAATCGAAGGAGACTACAGACGATTCATTATCGAGTACAGTTCCCCAGACGAATGACAAGGCGGATCGGTTGCGAGGTCGGCCGATATGACTCCAGCAATCAGTCGGCTTTGGGATGTCGGAAGCACTGAGCCCTATGGCCTCGCTCACACAACAGGAGCAAAACGTGACTTTCCGTTGAGTCATTTTCAGGTCTGGGGTCATGAAGCTGAGCTTCTTCCCGATCTTACACGAATTGCAGACGTATCCAAAGCAGAGCTTACAAGTAGTTGGACTAGTTGTGAGCTTTCCGAACCGCCACACGCGCATTGGCTTCATGCACGTGATGCAGTTATGATCCGGATTCGGAGGCCCAACGTGCTTCAATTCAGCGTACCGTTCACTTAATGCTTGGGAAAGTTTCTTCATCTCCCCACAATGAGCGTACTTGAGTGTAGACAAGAGAGTTTTAACGAAGCACGGCACCACAAGACGACGAACCTTATCACTCATAGGGTCCATTATTGCCATCACGTACACGGAGACGGTATCATCCTTACGCTGCCGAAAGAACGAGCATACCGACAGTTTAGCTCGGACACGCCCTGGTAGTTCGTGCGCTTGCGGGATGTCCACCGAGTGCATAATGTGGTAGCCCAAGCGCTCACCACTGGGTAAGTCGTGGACACCAGTAGCCTCGACGTACACGTAGTCGCGGTTCTTCACCAGGCCAATGGAACGACGTCGCACCGCTAATTCCATCCATTTGACTGCCACAGAATTGAACGGATCGTCACAAGTTGGTTCTTTCACTGTTGAAAGAACCGCAGCTCCACTGAGATCGTCCACGTACGAGGCTTTCGTTCTCGTGACTTCAAGTGTCGGACTCATGACTCCAAGCATCACGTCGTCAAGCGATCCAGGAGTTCTTCCAACGCATAGAATCGACTGGAGATCGATTTCATCTGGAGTTGCTCCAATGGAAGGTTGTCCTTTGGGTCTACGCTCAGAGTAGACGCGCATTTGATTCCTGGACTTGATGAGCTTCCACGAATTCGGATTCACCTTGCACATGTCCTCGTCCCAGTACTGTTGGTATGGGGCCAGGTTAGCCTCAACGATCGTTTTCGCGACCACTTGCACTTCGTCCGTATTCGCCGTCGTGAGTGAAATCCGTCGGAACGGATTGGCAAACTTCTCTTGCACCATCGTCGATAGAGTGGAGTGTGTGAAGAATTGGTAATTCGTGAATGATTTCACTTTCGGTGGTCCTCCCTGCAGACATGTAACTCTCTGATTGCCTGAAAAGATGAAGATGTCGCACTCAGCTTGGCATTGCAATCGACTTTTGTGGGGATTGAAAACTTGGAGCCAAGAAATCGTCGAGCATGTGGAAGAAACAAATTTGCATTCTCTACCAGACCATTACCGTCTCAGCACTTTCCATACGGTAATGCTACATTTCATTCACATCAACTTCAAATGAAAGAAATTTATTGGGGCGGAATTACTTGACGCGAGACACGAACTTGTACTGGCTCAGTTGACGTAACGAGCCCTTCTGCACCATGGCTCGAATTGCACGTTGAATTGCGTTGGGGTTGTATCCCTGAGCCTCCAGACGGCTGTACAACGCACTCGTTTCGACACGTGTGCCAATGCGTAAAGTGCGGTTGATACTCTGTTCCACTTCCTGGGCCTTTTCATGAAAGCCCCCAAATAGTCCTTGGGTACCTCCGTCCTTGGCGGCATTCATCGTACTCACACTGAACAACCGAATCGCTTCCTGAACGTGCTCCCGGGTGGCTTCATTAAGCAGATGCATCTTCGCCAGAGACTCGGAAATACGCACAAGAGCTTCAAGCTGACGCACAGTAACAGGGATCGTCGTTTCACCGCCTTGCGTACGCCGCACATCGTCACGGACGCCAACATAAAAGTCCTGTAGCGCCTGAGCAGCTCCAACTGAAAGTCTCGGCGCGCATCGCGAACGGCAGTATGTGATGAACTTCTTCAGCAGCCATGGCTCGAATTCTCCTCCACTCGAGGCGCTTTCACTAGCCGAAGGCTTTCCAGCAGCTGAAGCGAGTGCATTCGTATGCATCCTCACAACGTGAGCAGCCATTTGCCTGTCTCTAGCATCATCCTGGATATCGCGCACAATGAAAATCATGTCAAAACGACTGAGAATCGTACTCATCAGGTCGATATTCTCCGATGCTGAGCGCATATCATCGTAGCGACCGAACACAGGATTAGCAGCCGCCAAAACACTAGCACGGGAGTTCAGAATGGTGGTGATACCGGCTTTAGCGATGGAAATGGTCTGCTGCTCCATAGCTTCGTGAATGGCCACACGATCTGATTCTCGCATTTTATCAAACTCATCGATGCACACCACTCCACCATCAGCCAACACCATGGCACCTCCTTCGAGATAAAACTCACCCTTGGAATCACGAATCACTGAAGCTGTGAGACCTGCAGCACTACTGCCTTTACCAGACGTATACACACCTACAGGTGCGATTTTTTCTGTGAATTTCAAGAACTGGGATTTTGCAGTACTGGGATCTCCCAACAGCAAAACGTTAATATCACCACGTAAAATCATTCCATCGGGCAGTCTCTTTCTCGATCCACCAGCCAGTAAACAAGCAATAGCCTTCTTCATGTTCACTGTGTAGTCACCGTAAATGGACGGAGCGATACTGGTCGCCAATTTCTCGTACAAATTCGGATCTCGAGCCATTTCATGGAACTTTTCCTCTTCAGCTGGCGAAAAAGTGGCTTTAGCACGTCCTGCACCTTCTTCGTCGATCTCAATGCCAACCACACGCAAATACAAAGTGCGGATGGCTACAGCTCCGACGTTTCGGCCGCCAGCATTGACAACTGAAGTAATACCAACCACCGAAACGCGGGTGCCAGGGGATGCTCTGTCCACCAAGTGACGATCCGCAATCAACGCCAAGTTACGTGGCATTTCACCAGTCGGCACCACTTCCGGGTTTTCCTGCAACTTCAGCGTCTGTTGGTCCACATATTCTCCTTTATCTGGCAGGACCATGTACGAGTCTTTCGGACAGAGATCTCCAGGTGCAAGGTTCTCTTCGTCCCGGTTACGATCACAGACACGGGGGATGCTCACACCTCCCATTCCGGAAACGGCAACACGTTTAGTATGGCCACAGTTGCGGCATCGTAAAGTTGCCGATACACACTTGGTGCGCACTCGAGTGGCACTGATGACAATTCCGGGTACTTTCACCAACCGATTGATTTCCTGGGCGTGCACATGACGAAGAGCCACTGGGGCTTGATCACTGGTGAGAATAGCTTGAATGTCCGGCAAGTTTGCCGCGCGAAGGGTAGCGTTATCAGATCCTGCCGCATCGGCAACTGCCTCGTGCCCTTGCGTGCTGGCCACGAGCAGTTGCGCCAACATTTCCTTTGCCGCATTTTCCAATAAAGGCAATTGTTCTTTCGGGTTCTTTAACAGAAGATCTTGCAGTTCCTGGTCGAATGCAGCAACATGCGAGAGGTTCACTGTCACGACCCAGTGGTGGCGGCGGGCGTTGGCCAGGAGCTGCTCGCGGTAATAGAAGAGCGGGCCCACACGAAACCCGCGCAGGAAGGCCAAGAGACGACGTTGCAGGGCGGCCGGACTCGCACTCTGTCGAGCGTCCGACGTCTGCGCGCTCTCCATACCCACGGCCGACACGCGACCCGCATCCCAGTCCATTGTTGTCGCTTTTTGAGCAACGGCTAAAAAGCGCGGGAATGGACTTGTACACAAGTTGTACACAATCAGGACTTATCCTAGTTTTGTAGTGTTACATGTGATTGGCTAATCAAGTTGAAGACGGTTTGAGGATGGAAGTCTTATCGCCGATAAGTTATCGGGGATAATGTTGACACGTACGAGGTAGACACTTTCCGATTTCCTGGTGCATTGCAACGTTCCTACAGCAAGATGAAGGCCCGATTCACTGTGAACCCATTCGAAGAGCTGAACTTGACTGTGGCCGACAAAACGTCTCTCCAGGACCTCGCCAACCAGGTCATCATGTCCAACCTCGGGATGTGCATGAAGTACATGAACAACAAGCTCAGGGTGGATCTGAACCACTGGAAGCCGCTGAAGGGCAAAGACAACGTCCAAGTGTACTCGGAGCGGCCTGAAGCTGTGGCTGCTGCAGTTGCTGCTGGGAACGAGCCCACAGGGTCAGGACTCCCGATGATTCTGTGTGTTGGCACCAAGGAAGGAAAGCTCGAAGACCTTGTCTATGGTGTGACAAATGAAGACCTAGAAACCATGAGACTAAAAGCTTCGTACGTGAACGACTTCAGTGGAGCAGCCGTGCTCGAGTTTGTCGTCATGCCGTCAGTGGAAGACCCGTTCCAGTCCTAGTGATCAAGTGGATGGAGCTGGACATCCCGTTCAACTCGATCAACCTGGTTAAGAACCGCGACTACGTCTACATGGAGGGCACAGGCTACGTCACGAATTCGGCTGGAGAGCGTCTGGGATATCACTTCCTGCACTCGGTCAACTTCCCCCAGACTCACAGCTTGCCGAGTCGCGTTCGTGGCAACATTTCACTCATCGGCTTTTGGCGGCAAATTGGTCCCAATAAAATGGAGATCTACGCCACTGGCATCATGGATCCTGTTGATGATGGATTCGTCCGTAAACTGGTTGTGCCTAACATGGCGACTCTGTTCCTTTCAAGCTTGAGGTACGCGTACTGTGGCCGCATGAGGAAGCTGGCTTTCATGCTTGAGCGACGATACGAAGAGTCCAAGATGAACGGTACCCCAAACAAGAAGCACGTCTGTGTTACGTGTTCGGCACCGGTCACTCGACGCATTGGAGACTTTGGCAAGAGCAACAGCACGTGCAAGCTGTGTTTCTCTTTCGTTTGCAACGCGTGCAGGATTATTCACAAGTTGAGCTTCGTGGATGCGGACTTGTTGCTGGCACAGCGTAAGGTGACGTTCTGTAAAGCGTGCATCACTGACGTGGCAGGCATGAGTGCAGCGGATATCGCTCGAGCATCGCTACTTGCCAAAAAGCGAGTGAAAGAAGCCAACTCAAGCGTTGAAACTGCTTTATCTTCGATTTCTTCGGATAGCAACATTTCAGATTTGCTGTTGTAGCGGTTGCTACAAGTACAGCACGTTGTTGGGATTCTGCCCAGCAACTGCTGTACTCAGAGACTTCTCATCAAGTCGTTTTGAAACCTCGAACGCAGCGGTGATGCAACGGACGACTGATCGTGAAGACAATGCATATTGTAGTTAGCTCTAGCTAACGATGAATGAACTCACTTCTACATTTACTACGAAGGCGACGAGCGAACAAAGAATTCTTTAGCTGGGACGTCGCACCCAGTATGGAAGAAGCCGACGAGGTGATGGAGGCTACGGGGACTCATTTAGGGCATGAGATGCCAATTGCTGTGTACCCCCCGTTAACTCCGGTGTACCCCCCGTTACCACATGATATACGATTGGAAGAAACCACTACGAGAACGTTGGTACAAGGTGGAGACACAAGTCGCCAAGTCGAAGCACTGGCTCAGCACTCAGCAGCAGTTCAACAGCGGACCGCGGAGCAGCTTGGGCAGGTAAAACGCCAACAGGACCATCTGGCCGCTCAAACGTCAGAGTATCTACAGGCTCAGCATGACCGACAGTCGGCATTGTCAGAGCAACAGCTGGAGATGCAGCGGCAAATGGAAGAACATCGCAAGTATATAGAGGAACAATACCGATTGCTGCGAGCTGCGCAGGAAGCAGTCGGACCGCAGGGCCAGCGCCTTGAGAGCCTGGCAGAGGCAGTGCAACCTCACTTGCAGGCCCGATGGGGTGCCTTCGCTCAAGGTGTTGAGCCGACGGGGGACCAACGACCACCGGGAACACCAGCTGTCACTGTGGCAGCGGGAACAAACTTGCCCGTTCCTCCTATATATCGCGGTAGCTCAAAGAAGGAGAAACGTGACTTCATGGATAGTTATGCCATCTACTCCAGGCGCATCAAGGCGCTTAATCAAGGG
Source organism: Phytophthora colocasiae (assembly GCA_018806915.1). Classification (NCBI taxonomy): domain Eukaryota; phylum Oomycota; class Peronosporomycetes; order Peronosporales; family Peronosporaceae; genus Phytophthora; species Phytophthora colocasiae. Next base: position 704,507 of record JAGKQI010000048.1, on the reverse strand, counting down.
ACACAAGCAAAAGTTTTTGTGATGCCGTTAAGTTCTTGTATCGAACAAGGCACTTTAGTTCGGATTTGTGAATTCGAGCTTTTCAAGCAAGAGAAGGATGTCACAGAAGCTGAGTGGCGAGACTACTTCCTATCCGCGCGGATGCCAGACAATACAGCTTATAAAACACTTGATCGAGAAGTGAAGAAACTCTGTATGGATGTGGATCTGCAAGACGCTGAGTCACGTCTGTCGCGCCTGATGGCGGACTTCTACGAGATCGTGGACAAATTGAATATGGAGGACGTGGTGCACATCGAACCTAAGAAGGTGATAGGCTACCTGGTGGACGCGTTGAGACCTCCTGCATTCAAGGCTGCGGTAAGAGACCAGCTCGAACGGCAAATCCATAAAGGGACCAAGTCTAATATTCAATCGTTCTTGAAATGGGTTCGTGCGGAGCTGGAGGATTTTATGAGGTTTGAAGCGCACATTTGGAATGGGCAGCAAGGAAAAACCGGGTCGAAAGCAGACCGAGATCAAGCAATTTCAGGGAAACACCAGCAAAAACAGGGTTCACAACAAACTGGCGGAAAACCGCGCAGTACCAATGGACAGCCGTCAGGAAAATTGGTGCCACAACGCAAAGACAAAGTGGAGACTGAAGGAAAGAATACAAGGAGTGACCGTACTTGTTTCAAATGTGGAGATCGAACCCATGGAGTGTTTCAATGTCCGGATATCGCGGGACCTGCTGAAGCGAAAGAGCTTTATGAAAAAAGCACTGGCAGGAAAGTATTGAAGCCCGTATTAGCAACAACTGCAGAAACGAACAAGGGAGATACTGTACCTTCGCCGGCGATACCGTGTGTCGTAATGGATACGATTAAGACGTCGATTACACCTGACAGTGCAGCGGAGGTCTCTGTAGTAACAACAAAGTTGCTGAAGAAGCTGAAAATGAGTGGAAAATGGATTGCCCAGCAAAAACTACCGGAAAAGTCGGGGGTGACTGGTATTGGAGAAAAACCGGTGGCTGTAAAGAGTAAGATCAAGTTGGATCTGCGGTTTACAACACCGGGAGGTCCACTCGTGTTGAAAAATGTAGTCTGTTGGGTGACAGAACAACGTCTTCCTCCAGGTGTTGGGGATTTATTGCTATCTCGATTGATCATGGTGAAACTGGGGTATAGCTCGGATAAACTTCTAGCTGCGGCTCAGCAGATACAACCAGTGTGGGATATGAGCGACGTGGATGATGATATTTCGAGCGGCTTAGCTAGTGTTTTAGCATACTCTGGTGACGTGGAGAACATGGAGCCATCCGAAGAAGAACATGCTTTATTGGAGAATGAAGACCAGGCTTGTTTTCCTATTTTCACTGAAGACATGGATACTGAGCGTGAGCAGATTAGAGGTATTTTGCTCGAGAAAGTCGAAGAAGCACGTTGTCTAGGAGCAACACCTGAATTTGTGGAGGAACTACGGAGCATCTTGATGCAGCTTATTGACGTGTTTCGTTTGTTTATTGGTCGAGATCCACCGGTGGATATGCCTCCTATGGAAGTAACCCTCAAACCTGGTGCTGTACCAGTACGGTGTAGAGCTCGGAGATACTCTCAAGCGCATCGTGAATTTCTCAAGACACACATCGATGCACTCATTGCCGCTGGACTTTGCTATCGCAACCCAAAGAGTCGGTGGTGCTCGGCTCCACACGTGGTGAACAAGCCGGAAGTTAACGCACACAGGATGACAGTGGATGTACGAGGTCCGAACGGGTGCGTTGAGCAGTTTGTCTGGCCTATGCCTATTTTGGAGGTCGTGTTTGATAGACTCCGAGGATCATCCAAATATTTTTCGTTGGACTTTTTCAAAGGCTTTTGGCAGTTCGCCATGGCCATTTGGTGTCAAGAGATTTACTCCATTCTAACAGAGGAGGGGGTGATCACGCCGACTAGGGTGCTTATGGGAGGCACCAACAGTGTAGCTTACGTGCAATCAACAGTACAAGAGATGTTTTCCGAAGTATTCAACAAAGGACTGCTCATTTGGATTGATGACCTCCTCGGCTACAACGACACCGATGAAGGGTTGTTGCGTTTGCTGAAACGGGTGTTGACCATTTGCAAGGAGAAGGGGCTCAAGTTAAACCCTAAGAAGTGTTCCTTTTACATGCGCGAGGCACTTTGGTGTGGCCGTATTGTGTCAGGTGATGGTGTTCGCCATGATCCAGCGAGAGTGACGGCACTGGCAAACCTTCCACCTCCTACTACTGGTCAAGAATTACAGCAATTTGTCTGTGCGCTGAACTGGATGCGTACTTCCATACCAGCTTTCAATAAGCTGGTGGGTCCTCTCACAAAATTTATGGAAAAGGTGTACGAGCAGGCTGGAAGCCGAAAGAAGAACCAAGTTAGGAAGGTGCTGCTCGCCGATGCTGGATGGGGAGACACAGAGCTGGAATGTTTGGAGCAATGCAAGGAAGCATTGAAGAATACGCTACAACTAGCTCATCCAGATCCGGCAAAGCGTCTGTCCGTGTATACGGATGCTAGTGACCACCATTGGGGTGCAGTTATTACCCAGATTTCACCAGATACTGCAGATAGGCCACTCAGCGAGCAGGATCACGAGCCATTACTCATGTTGAGTGGAACTTTCTCGGGCTCAGCAAAGCGGTGGGCAATTGTGGAAAAGGAGGCGTACGCTATTGTTGAGACGTGTCGTCGGGCCGATTACTTGTTGCACAGGCACGATGGTTTCGCTTTGTATACAGATCACCGCAACTTGCGGTACATTTTCGATCCTCACAGTGTTTCGAAAGCTGTGCCGAGGTATACAGCTGACAAACTGCATCGCTGGGCTATGCTGTTGATGGCGTACAAGTACGACATCCACGACATCTCGGGCGAGGAAAACGTGTGGGCTGACCTACTGTCGAGGTGGGGCTCATCTTTTAAGACGGTGTGCGCTATACGACAAGTGAATCTGCCACTGTCGCCACAACTCGATGGTACTTTTGTCTGGCCGACAACTATGGAGATCGTTGCCGCTCAGGACGCCTCCGACCCACCAAGTGGTATGGCTCGATCGATTGGCAGTGAGTTGTGGAAAGATACAGAAGGGAGAATCTGGATCCCCGATGAAGCTGTGGAATTACAGATGCGAGTATGTGTAGTGGGGCATTTTGGCATCTCTGGACATCGCGGAGTATCTACTACACTAGCTAAGATTGGAGCAGAGTTTGTCTGGACGGATATGGAGAAGGATATTGAGTTTTTCGTGGGGAGATGCCTCCATTGTGCCAGTACGCAAGGTGGACCCCACAACCGCGGCTATTGGGAGAAGCAATGCACGCCGAACAACCGAACGAATTAATCCACTGGGATTACTTGTTCATGGGGAAAAGTCTCACAGGTGAGACGTATGTGCTGGTGATTAAGGACGATGCATCGAAGTTTGTGTGGCTGTTCTCCTGTGTGGCGGCGGATGCAGAAACGACGTACAATTGTCTGCTGGAGTGGTTCGCTGCATTTGGTGTCTGTCGCTCCTGGGTTAGCGACCAGGGTACACACTTTAAGAACAAGGTCATTGAAGCTCTTCAGCATGCCTTAGGCGCGCACCATCACTTCACCACGGCACGATGCCCATGGGCAAACGGTACGGTTGAAGTGGTGATGCGGGAGACATTACGTTGCTGTCGAGCGCTTCTGTCCGAATGGAGGTTACAGCCTCAGGAATGGCCACGTATCGTGAAGGTTGTTCAGTTAGTGTTGAATCAGACGGCATCACCATCGCTAGGAGGAGTTGCGCCGGTCACAGCGATGACGGGAATCACGGCGATGAGTCCAGGAGATACCATTTCGATTCCAGGACCGGTAGAGTCTACCACGCTAGAGAAAATTCAGGCGGGTCAGCGAAAACATGTTGAGCGTTTGAAACAAGCACTAGAAGCCATGCACAAACGTATTTCTACAGTGAACAAAACGGTACGAGCTTCAGGACGGCAAACCCGCAACAAAAGAAAGGCGTTTCAATGGCTCAATTTGATATTGGAGATTTCGTTCTCTACGCGGATGTTTGGCAGCATACGAGAAGTAAGTTACAGGTGAAGTGGTGCGGCCCTGCCCGGGTAACTGGGACGATCTCGAATTGGATTTTCGAGATCAAGAACTTGGTGACAGGCCAACGTCGCGAGGCTCATGCTAGTCGTCTTAAGTTCTACGCAGATTCCTCATTGAACGTCAGCGAGGAATTGTTGCTGCATGTAGCTCATAACAGCGAAGGACATGTGGTGGACAAACTACTAAAGGCTCGGTACTGCCCGGATCTAAAGCGTCATGAGATCGAAGTGCAATGGCGCGGGTTAAGTGAGCTGGAGAATTCATGGGAACCAGCTGATCTCTTACTGCAAGATGTACCTGTTGCTGTGAAGGCATTCCTGAAGGAACACGGCAACCAGTCAGCCGTTCGAGAGCTACGAAAGGCTCTCAATATCACGTAAAGCTTTTTCAACTTCCCCGGCACTGATTCACCGGTAGGTTAGTGCAAAACGAGAAGTTTCTCGAGCATGGAGAGGGAAGTGTTGTAGCGGTTGCTACAAGTACAGCACGTTGTTGGGATTCTGCCCAGCAACTGCTGTACTCAGAGACTTCTCATCAAGTCGTTTTGAAACCTCGAACGCAGCGGTGATGCAACGGACGACTGATCGTGAAGACAATGCATATTGTAGTTAGCTCTAGCTAACGATGAATGAACTCACTTCTACATTTACTACGAAGGCGACGAGCGAACATTTGCCCATGTTTTGAGGTGCTGCTGAGCAGGAACAATGCAAGGCCAAGGGCAGTGTAGGAAAGACCGAAAGTCCCCGTCGGGGAAATATGCATTTTTAAAGCCGAAATAATACATACATGTACTCCAACCTTTTGTCCCTATCACTAGGGCACGAAGAGAGTTCACTCTCTTCGACATCACGTTCAGGATGGCCAGGTTTGGCTCGTCATCTTGCATCTCGCAGCGAGAAACCTTCTCGCTGGGGGCAGCAGCCTTCAACGTCGCGTGTCCGAGTTCGACACGCGAGACTGCATTACCAGTAGGACGCCCAGCGCCAACTGGTCCTTGGCGTTAGGATGTACGAATACACCACAAAATATTCCATTCATAAGCATGGCCAACTGAGCTATCTGCATGCCCCTAGAGGCACCTCGTCGGTAGCGGGGTGTGCAGCGGGGCTGCGTAGGTGTGCACGGCACAGAGGAAGTTTAGTTGACTCGTAGAGTCCTGCTTGCAAGGCACTAGCCTTCGGTTCTATACAAGAACCAAGTAGTCCACTAAATACGGGACTCACAGAGTCAGTGTCCCTATAACAAAGGACTAACACTAACTATGTAAAATGCAAACTGATTTTTATTGACTTTAGTGCCCTAATCCTAAATGTAACGGATTTAGTATCTAACATACTAAATCCTAATCAAAATGCAACGTGAGGCTCTGAGGCCATCTACGTATCTACTCGTGTGTGCCACACCATTATGTACCCACATAAATGTATCATGAGTGTCACACACTATTATGTACCCACATAAATGTATCCACGTGTGTCACACACCAACGAGAAACATTCGTGTAACATCCCCGTTACACCCTCCCCACCAAGATTCCGGATACCGTATCCGGAAAGTGTAAACACACGACGCGATTATCGGCCGATGGCCACGGCACCTTGCCTTGCGCGGACGGCGCTGTCTCTCGTGCGTGTTACACGCCTCCGTACGCGATGCCACTTGGTACACACTTGGGCCCAATGCTTACCAAGCATAGGAGCCTACTGGCTCGAGTCAAGGGGCTCTACGGGCATGGAAAGAAGGCCACAGGTGGCGTATCTATGATACTACTGGATCAGTGATCCACAGGGCAAGCCTTCCAAGCTACCAACGGTTCCACGAACCACACAGCAGTGGGGCCCACTCGCTTCACAGTTAATGAGACCCTCGGATGAGCACTGTGTGCAGGGCTTGATGCCCAAGTTGTCCTTGAAGCAGGCGCAAGCGCCACTATGTGTCACAGACACTGTGTCTTGTGAATACACGTGCTCAGCACAGTCGTAGACACGACAACGAGCACCAGACAGCTAAGCTGTCGCTCAGGAGGAGCTTACCTACCTCCTACTGCTATGCAGCATGCGGGGTCCAATGCATTGGCATCCCTGGCATCCACAGTGCCTCATGACATAGTCATACCCATTGATCGCTTCTAGCGTCAGGTGATCGGATAGAATCCGTTTCCATCACCACTTGTCACTTATACAGAACGTCATTAAGACGGTTGTTCATCACGAACCATCTTCGCTTCATGATCGCGAAGCTCCGGGCCATAGGCCAGTGTTGTTAAAGGGTCATAGACCCTTGAAACACGCGCGCGAGGCGCATGTAGCTCTACTGCACTTGCAGTTTGAGCATTCGATGCCATGTCGACGGCACCAACGTGCTCGCTGCAAGTATTGCAGCTACGGGTCAGAGCCTGAGCTCAGCAACGACCCTGTGAACTCCCACCTTAGTGGGAGGTGCTTGGCACCCGGCTACTCGTTCGCACCCCATCGGGCGGTCTGACACCGGGTGTGCCCGATCATACGCGTCAACGACGTCGGGGCAATCCTGCCGTAGTGGCACCTCAAACTCCCACGAGTTCTGTGAGTGAGGGTAACCTCGCCACTTCACCAGATACTGGTTGTGACCTTGGCGACGACGCCGCGCCATCAGTCGATCCACGTGATAGTGAAGCTCACCTTGCTCATCGAGCAGAGCAGGAGGAGGACGAGCGGTCGATGGGTTCTCGCGCTGCGAGTGTAGACGCGCTGCATTGCTTGCAGACCCGCGTCGGCTCGGTGAAGGAGCACGACCACCACGTCGGTCATCCGACCCATCGCTTAGCGACTGGTCTCGAGGAGACCTAGAGTCGCGGGGACCGGTCTGAGTCGCCTCTGGTGCTGCATCAGCGGGTCTATGACCTCGAGCATCACGTTGCTCCGGATTGACAAGACCTGTTGGTTCGGATGCAACCACCTGTGGCTCTGCCACCTGCTGCCGTGCAGCCTTCGTCCGACTCGGCGCCAGCTCCTCAGAACTCACAAGAGCAGGGTCCCGATATGGCTTAAGCAAGCCCACGTAGAACACAGGATGTGTTCGCATACGCTTTGGCAAGTCAAGCGTGTATGCCAGGCCCTTCTTGGCCACGACCGTGAACGGTCCAATGAAGCGCGGCCGCAACTTCGTCTTGAAGACGGCTGACACTGCGTGTGTAGGCAGGTTCTTAGCGTTTTTAGCGTTTAATAAAACGTGGTCACCGACCTTGAACTCCCACATGTTGCTTCTGCCTTTGGCATCAGCTTGTTCCTTTTGAACATCTTGGCTTTCAGCCATTGCGTCACGCACACGGCGTAAGACGCTAAGCCTCATCGAGAGGAAGTCATCGACTTGCTTGCGAACAGCAAGGGGGCTGACATCAGCAAGCTCGGAGTCGAGCGACGGCACAGCCTCTCCCCCACCAAGCCCAAGGCTACCGCGTGGCGGAGTGAGCGGGACGCGCGGATGCGCAAGGCCGTTCACGTAGAACGGGGTGAAGCCTGTCGAGGCATGCACCGCGTTGTTCATTGAGAACTCAACGAGAGGGAGCATAGCGCTCCAACGCTTCGGCGTTTCAGCGCATACGCTGCGGAGGATGTCCTCTAGGACGCGGTTCACGCGTTCAGTCTGACCGTCGGTCTGCGGATGATCCGCCGTGGACATGTCCAGTCGAGTGCCAAGCACTTTGAAGACGGACGTCCAGAAGTGACCCGTGAAACGGGGGTCTCGATCCGAGACAATGGTCTCTGGCAGCCCATGCTGACGGAAGACCCGATCGATAAAGATCGTCGCTGTACCAGCGCCATCGACGGTGTCCGGCACAGCCGCCAGGGTGAGCCATCTTGCTCAGACGGTCAACGAAGACCACAACGCCCGTGTTGCCTGCCGTATCCTTCGGCAGGCCAAACACGAAGTCCATACTCATGGACTGCCAACACCCAGAGGGTACAGGCAAGCTCGCCAAAGGCGCTGCCGCATGCGGCGAGGGTTTAACCCGCTGACACGTCTCGCACGTGTGCACATATGTGCTGACCCACTTGTACATCTTCGGCCACCAGTACATGGAGCTCACCGAGCCGTAGGTCTTCTCGCGACCGAGGTGGCCGCTTGTGGGCGTGTCGTGGGCCTCATAGAGGATACGATACTTCAGGTCCTCATCGTGAGGAACCACCACGTGGTGGGTCATCCTGACCCGTGCTGTAGTACAGCAGACCGCCTCCCAGGCTATAGCGTTGGAGTCTCGCCTTCAGGCGTCGTGACAGAGTCCCCTTTGAGTCCTTAAACTCATCGCGTCCTAGAGCTTGAAGCAGCGCGACACAAGAGTCGTCCTGAGCGTACGCTGCTCGAACCATGTCCGTCACGGACGACGTCACCGAGGTGACATGAGATAACTCATAGTCCGGGCGACGTGATAACGCGTCAGCGAGGACGTTCTGCCTTCCAGGCTTGTACTTCACCTCGAAGTTATACTCCGCAAAGAAGAAGAGCCATCGGGCCATCCTCTGCGAGAGGTGAGGCGACTGCGTCGCTGTGCGTAGTGACGCATGATCCGTGTAGATCACAAACGGCTTGGAGCCGAGCAGGTGAACCCTGAATTTGACGAGAGCGTACTTCATCGCAAGTAGCTCCTTGTCATGAACTGGATAGTTCTTCTCAGCAGCCTTGAGCTGCCGAGACTCAAACGCAATGACGCGTTCGCGCCCGTCGGCGTCCGCTTGTAGCAAAGCACTGCCGATGGCAAAGTCCGAGGCGTCACAGACGACGATGAACGGACGATCGGGGTCTGGCAACGCCAGTATCGGTGCCTGAAGCAGGCTATCCTTGATACGAGTGAACGCACTCTCGTGCTCAGCACGCCATACCCATTCGGCATCCTTCTTAAGGAGATCCGACAGTGGCCGAGCCAACTCAGCGTAGTTCTCGCTGTACTTGTGCAAGTAGTTGGCCAAGCCCAGCCACTTACGCAAGTCCTTCTGGTTCAAGGGAACCGGCCAGTCCACAATGGCCTTGACTTTTGCTGGATCAGCACGAAGGCCATGCTTCCCAATGAAGCACCCTAGGAAAGGGATTTCTTCCGCGCCAAAGACGCACTTGTCCGCGTTGGCGTACAACTTGTTGGTGCGCATGCACTCGAGCACTGCTCTCACGTGTTCCACGTGTACCTCGACATCAGTCTTCCCGTGCTCAGCACGACTGTGGACGAACACATCGTCAAAGTACGTCTGTGCGAATGCCCGTAGGGGCCTGAACAACTGCGTCACTAGACGATTGAACGTTGCAGGCGCATTCGACAGCCCTTGGGGCATGACGAGCCACTCCCAGAGCATACCGCTCGGGGTGCTCACCGCTGTAAGCGGAATATCACTGGCTCGCATGAGCAGCTGATAGTAGCCATCGACTAAGTCGAGCGCACTGTACATGGTGCAACCCACCATGTTGTTCTGAAGAACATCCTTCCTAGGAATCGGCGTCTGCGCCGGAATCGTGGCAGCGTTGAGCTTGTTAAAAGCGTGAACGATACGCCACTTGCCATTCGGCTTTCTGACACAGAACGTTGGCGCGGAGTGCGGAGACTTGCTCTCGCGCACGAGACCCACCGCGTGCTTAGCACGGAAGAAGGCGTCAATGACGTCGCATTGCTCTTTAGGAAGAGGCCACTGCCGGGTCACGCAGTATTTAGTTCCGGGAACTAAGTCGATCTCGTGACGAACGCCTCGGTCAGGAGGCAGGCCACTCGGTGGTTCCTTTGAGACAACGTCTCCATATTCCTTCAGCAAGGAGTAGAAGGGATCCGAGGGATTCTTGAGGATCTCCGATCCACTCCTGGCGCTCAGCGCCTTCTTGACCTCGGCCAAGACGGACTCGTCAACGAGGGACGATGAGTTTAACTCCTCTTCAGGTCGAACGATGACCACCTCGGCGAGTTCGCCAGCCTTCAAGGCATCGCCAAAGTCGGCGAACGACATCTCTTCTAGCTCAAGGAGCTTGTCAACACTCGGCAGTCCGTCCAGCAGGACGCTGCCTTCGGCACTGCCGTCCACTCCATCAACCAGAGTGTATAGCTGCCCACAGCCCTCCCGTGCGTTGACACTTGACGTCACGGACGACTCAGACGCAGAGCGTCTCGCCCATAGGGCCTTACGACGTCGTCGCCTGGCCGACGAACGTCCACTCGACGGAGTACGTACCGCTGCACAGGTAATGGCCTTGCCCGGCCCAGTGTCAGTGACACTCAGTGACTGACTCGGTCTACCGCCGACGTCACTAGACGGAGTACGTGCCGCCGCACAGGTTTCGTCCCCTTCAGGCCCAGTGTCAGTGACACTCTGCGATCCACTCGGTCGACGACCGATGCCGCTCAGCGGAGTACGTGCCGCTGCACAATCAATGACCGTAACAGGTCCAGTGTCAGAGACACTCAGCGATCGACTTGGTCCACGACCAGTATCACTCGACGGAGTACGTGCCGCCCCACAGTTCACGGCCTGGTAAGGCCCGATGCCATCGGCATCCAGTGACGGTCCATGACCGGCGTCACTCGGCGGAGTACGTGCCGCCCCACAGGGGTTACGTGAGCTTGCCCACACGTTGACTCACTGTCAACCAGCGCTACGCGCTCAACAGGACTGCGGTCCTCGCACTCGGTGCTGTCCACCAACTCGGACACACCGACTTCCAGCATCATAGCCGACTCGGCTCGATGCTCGCGCCAATAAGCGCTTCTGCTTCCCTAGCAGAGGTGGGTTCATGACTCGCCAAAGCTCCACTAGGAGAGAAGTGCGTAGCACCTAAGGTCTTCGACCTCCAATCAATCCATGGCTCGTGGCGCTCCAGCCACGCCATGCCAAGGATGAGGTCGTACCTCGAATCCAGGTCCAGGACCAAGCAGCGCTCCACGCTATCGAAGTCCAAGAACTTCAGCCGCAGGTCCATGGGGACCTTGGCCACCGTGACACGGACGCCCGTCGCTAGACGGACTGTGACTGTGTCACCTCTTCGCGCTCGAAGCGCCTCAGCATATTGCTGACTACCTTCAACGGTGGAGCGTCTGACGTAGTTGCCAGACGCCCCGAATCGATCAACACGATCCACGGCTTCTCAAAGCCCTTCACGTCCACCTGGACGACCAGCAAGCCCTGCTTGCTCACACGTTCCGTGTTCAAGAGCACGGAGCTCTTCGGGGCTGAGCCCCAGTGCCTCTCACGCACTGCAGAACTCAGTTCTTCCCCAGTAGACCGCCCCGCGTCTACTGGGAGCCGGCGTTTCCCTGGGCAGAGCCCAAAGCGGGACCCGCGACAGGGTTGCGGCCATTTTGGCCGGCGCGCTCTTTGCGCAGAGGGCAGTTGGGCCTCAGGTGTGAGGGACTGCCGCATGTATAGCACCGGCGGGTGCTCATACGCTGCACCGCAGCTCGTAGCTCAGCTACCTCATCTTCCAGCATAGCTGAGGTCCATGGGCTCAGGTCCACCGGACCCTGTGCTGCTAGCACCGACCCTCGACAACTTAAAGTTGTGTTCGGCATTCAATGCCACGCTGACAGCATCTTCGAAGCTGTGGGGGTTCTGACGGAATGTCTCCGTCCTGGCCACGCCAGCTCGTAAGCCTTCCATGAAGACGGTCACGGCGACCACCTCAGGTAGAGGGTCGGCAGCCATGCCAGCAATGAGCGTGCGCAGCTCTTGGACATAGTCCACCAGATCCTTCTTGCCCTGGCGACAAGCAAGGAAGCGTGACCGCACGCGATACGCCTGGTTAGGCGGAGCAAACACTTGCGTGAGCTTGGCCTTTAGCTCGCCCCATGTGGAGAAGGCCGCTTCCACCGACGTCCCAGACGTCAAGGCCCATTCTCGTGCTCGTCCTTCGAGCTTAGAGATGGCAAACGCAACGCGTTGCCCCTCCAACTGGAGCATGGCGGCCCCCATGGCCATTTCTGACCTCTCGGGTCCACAAAAGGAGGTTCTCTCCTCATTCCCGAGGAAGGTCTTCACGCTGAGCGTGACGGGCTTAGCTCTCGGAGCAGGGGTAACCCCTGTTACATTCCGCTGAATGTGCTCGACGAGAGCGTTTTCGTACGAGGCAAATGCCTCGAGGCGCGCGTTGACGGCCTCCGGCCCTTGGGACGCAAGGTGCGCCGTACCTTCCGGGCCCAGCAAGGACGTAAGCTTGTTAAGCGTGTCCCGCTGACTCGGAGTCAAGTGAGCGTATGCTTCTGGCTCCATTCTCACAGAGAAACAGTCTTCAACTCAGGAGTTGGATTGACTACAAGTGCTACCAGATGCAGCGGGGCTGCGTAGGTGTGCACGGCACAGAGGAAGTTTAGTTGACTCGTAGAGTCCTGCTTGCAAGGCACTAGCCTTCGGTTCTATACAAGAACCAAGTAGTCCACTAAATACGGGACGCACAGAGTCAGTGTCCCTATAACAAAGGACTAACACTAACTATGTAAAATGCAAACTGATTTTTATTGACTTTAGTGCCCTAATCCTAAATGTAACGGATTTAGTATCTAACATACTAAATCCTAATCAAAATGCAACGTGAGGCTCTGAGGCCATCTACGTATCTACTCGTGTGTGCCACACCATTATGTACCCACATAAATGTATCATGAGTGTCACACACTATTATGTACCCACATAAATGTATCCACGTGTGTCACACACCAACGAGAAACATTCGTGTAACATCCCCGTTACAGGGTGAGTGAGCTTGCTACACTGATTAGGTGCTACAGCGATGTAGTAACTCTCAGTCGCTCGCTCCAGAACAGCAGACCAGCTCTCGCCTCATTCGTGCCGAACAAAAATGAACCGAATACGAGCTCGGCATTAACCTGCGTGGCACGTCATGCGACTATCATCTTCATCTGCAACTCCAATATCTAACACAGCAGTACCTGCAGCAGTTACAGTGTTGCACCCTGCACCACTCATTAGTCTAGCCTTGACGAATCAACAACTTTATCCACAATGCTACCTGTGCAGCAAAGCGTATCTGGATCCGACAAGACTTTAGGAAGCACCATGGGCCATGGCCTCCACTCCTGGGTGTCTTTACCTCCGTCGCATCTTCTCGTTACTTCCACACCGATAATGCTCTCTTCCATGCAATGGAAAGCAAAAACAGTATTCCAACTTTGTGCAGTCCGCAGTCGCGTGTCTTGATGTCTTTGCAAGCAAGCAAGTCACCATTGGCACTTGCCAACCCCGCCACGTCAGAGGGCGCCGTTGATTCGCCAGCAGTAGCCAATCATAGTCGCTTTTACTTAAATATGCTGCTTGGATTGCTTGCTGCGACACTTCTGTAGCTCAAGTAAAATCCTCTTGATTTCACTATGCTGAATCTGAGCAAGCACAAAATCAGCTGTAAAAAAACAGTCCATTCGACAAAATACAGCTTCCCATTGGCTGGAAAATATACTAAAAAAGGGTAAAAACACGCACACAGCCACACAGCGATCTTTCCCCTCTTTGCTCACTTTGCAATTTGCATTAAACCCGTAGAGTAACGCAAAAAGTGTTTAAAAATGGCCGCCAAGTACCAGATCGTGCTTATCCGTCACGGCGAGAGCCAGTGGAACGTGGACAACAAGTTCACGGGATGGCACGATGTTCCTCTGTCCGAGAAGGGCGAGCACGAGTCCCACGACGCCGGTAAAGTGCTCAAGGAGGCCGGATTCAAGTTCGACTTGGCCTACACTTCGGTGCTGAAGCGCGCAATCAAGACGCTGTGGAACATCCTGGAGGAAACAGACCTCATGTGGATCCCTGTGACTCGCTCCTGGCGTCTGAACGAGCGTCACTACGGTGCTCTTACTGGTCTTAACAAGCAGGAGACGGTGGACAAGCACGGTATTGAGAAGGTCATGATCTGGCGTCGTAGTTACGCTACTCCTCCCCCTTCCCTTGAGGCCAGCAGTGAGTACTACCCGGGCAACGACCCGAAGTACGCTGATGTCCCTAAGGAACTTCTGCCCTTCGCTGAGTCCCTTGCCACTACTGGCGAGCGTGTCCTGCCCTACTGGGAGCAGACCATCATCCCGTCCATTAAGGAGGGCAAGAAGATCGTCATTGCCGCCCACGGCAACTCCCTCCGTGCTCTGGTGAAGCACCTGGACAACATCCCTGAGGACACTATCACGGGCCTTAACATCCCCACGGGCGTGCCCCTTGTGTACGACCTGGACGAGAACTTCAAGCCTGTGCCGCACAAGGACGCCATTGCCCCTCTGTCCGGATACTACGTGGGCAACCAGGAGGAGATCAAGGCACGCATTGCTGGTGTCGCCAACCAGACCAAGGCCAAGTAAACGGATTGTTTAACGCTGCAGGTTGCTATGCATCTCTGACAGTGTGTTGCCTCATGTGTTTGACTCACAGATAGAGCATCACTTGTGTAATTTCTTAACAAAAAAAACAGTTATAAAAACTTCTCAGCTACCTTGTCGTTTTCAAAGTGCTATGCAGCATAGCCTATGCTGCTTCAACTAGGATATTTCCTGATCGAAGTCCATGCACCTAAACTCTGTGGCAACAGATGCAAATGAGGGAGAGAACATTGCCACTGGCAATTGCACGGATAGCCTTTTATTGCGTACATGTGCATAAGAGCAGGCTAAACACCGCACGCACCTGTTGCCGGTGTCTACCAGCCACTACAATCCATTAGTTTTTGTCGTTTGAAGGATCAATCAACCAATAAACTACACGCGTTGGATAGGTCCTTGTAGTTACACCAACATGTTGTTCAGACCACCTGCGTTAGGATCAGCTCGTATAACTATCACCACAAAAGAAAAAAAAACTCACTTCAGTTGTTGACACACAAGACAAACGTCACATGACACCAGGAAGTGCTCGCGTGAACCCCATCCAGCCAATTTCACCTTCAGACGCTGACCAATTGCAAGGTTTAGTGAAAACGATTCGTGATGCAAATGCGAGGCGTTACCAGTGCTTTTTAGAGCACGACAAAGGTAAAGTCAGTCCAAAGACGTGGAAACTC
This sequence comes from Phytophthora colocasiae, assembly GCA_018806915.1. Lineage (NCBI taxonomy): Eukaryota > Oomycota > Peronosporomycetes > Peronosporales > Peronosporaceae > Phytophthora > Phytophthora colocasiae. The sequence continues at coordinate 689,397 of JAGKQI010000048.1, read as the reverse complement.
GTGAAAACAACGCACCGAACGAGAGTTTACCTGGAACGTCAACACCGACCAGCCTTCACTCCATTCCAAGTGAATCCAGCTTCAATTGCATCAACAAACGCAGATTTGCAGCCAATGTTGTGTGTTGGCTCAACCTCAGGGAAACTGGATGATGTGATGCTTGGCATCGCGAATCCGCCTGCTTCCTGTGTGAATGACTTGGCTAAAGCGACTCTCCTATCCACACTCAAGTTACCGACAACTACGAAACCGTTCCGATTGGTAGAAGTCAAGTGGATGGAGCTCAATGTCCAGTCGAAGGTTGTCAAGAACCACGACTTCGTGTACGTTGAAGCCACTGGAAGTCGACGTCTGTCAAATGGAGAGAAAATAGGCATTTACTCCACTCGGTCGATATCCCTGGTGTTAACCGCCTTCCTCGCAGTATTCGAGCTCAACTGTCGGTATGCTCCTTCTTCCGACAAGAAAGTAAGACGTCAGTGTCTATCTACGTCCTGGGGATGATGGATCCCGTGGATGATCGTGTTCGAAAAGTGGTGTTGCCTTCTTTTGTCAATACTCTGCTGTCGATGTTCAAGCGTGCCACCTTTGTCAAATCTGCAGAATCAAAGGAGAAGGAATCGATGAGATCGGAAACTGTTCCGCGAGATGCTTGCGTTACTTGTTCGAAACGGTCTTGGCGACTGGGGAAGACAACAACGTGCAACGTCTGCTCTGGATACGTGTGCAGTTCCTGTAAGGTGGTGAAGGAACTGAGTTTCATGACGCCGGAGCTCGAAATGACACAGCGGAAAGCGGTTTTCTGCTCGTCGTGCGCAATTAACGAGAATGTGTCCGAGTTTTCGTTCGCAGAGACCGAATCGTGCGCGAGTTCGTGGGGAGGTGCATGTGAGAGTGGAGTTTCAGTGGTGTCGTGTTAGATTTTGCTGTAGAATATTTTGGCTATTTGATGAACGAAGCCGCCTTACAAAAAGCTCACGCAGTATGTTGATTCATGTCGAGGTATAACTTTCGCGATCGACAGAAGCGATGATACTCTAAGTAGTCTTTAATTCAAGAGAGGTTATTACTTACGTCGACAGATATCACCCTGTCACGATTCACAACAAAGGCAAAGCTCTTCGAAACATCGCTGGCTTCGTTGCATCTTGCCTATCCGCATAAATGCGCTAGACAAGCGCATTACAACGGATAACCTGCCACATGGACCCGGATGCTTTATTATCGGGTGGTGGTGTAGTCACCGGCAGTTTCCCTCACTCCGTATGGGCAAGATGGAAGATGTGATGCTGAACAAGTGAATCAACCAAGTACGACCAATCCATTCATTTGACAATTTGCCTAACAATCAGACAAGTATCATGGCTCCATTCCCTCCCATCTCCATTTCGTCCGGAGATGCAACCGAGCTGCAAGCTCTAGCCAAGACCATCGTAGTTGCGAACCTCAATCGGTACGAGAAATTCTCAGATGTGGACCCAAGTACATGGAGTTTGGTCAAGAGCAAAGAGAAAATGCGACTGTACGCTGAACGCCGATGGAACCGCCTGCACTCAATCATCCAACGTGACACAGCAACTGACCCTGAGTTGCAAGTGATGCTGTGTATCGGGTCTACTCCTGGTACAATCGAAGACGCGATGTCGAGAATCAGCAACCCCGGGATCAATCCAGCTTTATCCAAGACGATTTTCGCTTCCGATATCGACCGAGCCGTCGTACTTTCGACAATTCAAACTCCGACATTGAAAGAACCGTTTAACTCTGTGAAAGTCAAGTGGATGGAGTTGGATGTCCGTCGTCGAGCAATGGGGTTTATCAAGAACCGCGACTATGTCTACGTCGAAGCTAGCGGCGTGGAAAATGTGGCTGGAAAGGATCCCGTTGGTTATTATCTCATGCATTCAGTGGATATTGAGCAAGCCCCTACTCTGTCTGGGCGAATTCGTGGTAAACTCTCCGTGTGTTTCTTCTTCCAGCAGGAAAATGCCAACTCAGTGGCAGTTTATGGCGTGTGGATGCTAAATCCGATGAACGAACAGGCTCGACGCGTAATTGTCCCTCATTTCGCTCAGATGATGCTGTCTCTCTTCACAACTTCAGGTTTGAATGATGGTAAGATGAAGAAGTTGAAAGATACATTGGGGAGGAGCTATTCGGAGCTGAATACCCTCCGAGGAGTGAAATTTTCCACGCCGTATTTCACGTGCGTAACCTGTTCCAAGCGGTTGTGGACAATTGGGAAATTCTCCAGTCAACACAATACGTGCAAGTCGTGTCTCGGACACATTTGCAATTCGTGCAGAATCGAAAAGAAGCCCAAATTCCTCACTTCAAACCTCAAGGAAACAACAAGGGATATGACGTTGTGTCTGTCTTGTCTGGATGGAATGATCACAGCTGAAGAACCAAAATCAGGCAAGAAAACACCAAGGAATGGAGCTGGACTTCTAAGACGGATGTGTCATTCAGTTAGATCAATGAAATCGCCCGGGTGGGCGATCAGGAAGAGTAGTGGATCAGCTAGTTTTTCAGGTTTAGCTTAGGCAAGTGTTACAATAGGTCTCAGCTTTTACAGTTGTTTGAACAAGGCTTTTATGGCGATTCATGAGATTCCCAGTCAAATCGATACGGACAAGTCGGTCTGGCACATCGCTGCATATTGGCACAGATGTACACAGGGCAGAAGGCTCTTGGGCTCAAAATGCAAGTTTGGAGGACATTCAGTCAAAAATTCGAGTCACTAACGTCACAAACCCCCGTCCTTCCGTCCGCATATGTGATGATAAAGATCTGTCCCAGGCCCTGGTCTAGTGCTCTATGGAGTTCATTCTCGAATTGGTTCAATTGCAGCCATGGCCGGAGGTGGCTCCAATATCACACGAAGTCCATTCCAGTCTGCTTCGCTCTCAACTACCGACTCGAGCAAGCTTCAGGACGTCGCAAACGCCATCCTAAATGCAAACCTCGACAGATATTTAGACTTCTCCAAAGTGGACTCCAACGCTTGGAAACTCCTTAAAACTAAGGACGGAATTCAAGTTTACACCAGAAAACAAGAGTTCCCCACGGACGTGCAGTCGCTACTCTGCGTCGGGTCAATTCCTGGAAAACTGGACGATTTGATGTTCGGAGTTTCTGAATCTACAAGGGAGACCGCGAACGACTTCAGCAGTACTGCCGTCTTACAGAAGCTTAAAGTCCCGACAGCTCTTTATCCTTTTTCGACTGTTTCACTCAAGTGGATGGAGCTGGATGTGCGTCGAAGATCCATGGGTCTCGTAAAGAACCGAGACTATGTGTACGTCGAAGCTACGGGGGTAAAGTCCTTGTCAACCAGTGGGAAATTGGGTTACCACGTCATGCACTCGGTGGGGATCCCGCTAGCGCCTAATCTACCAGGTCGAGAGCGTTCCGAGCTTTCTGTGTGCAGTTTCTTCCGTCAAACCAGCCAAAACTTGTTGTCGGTTTATTCTATGGTGATTTTGGACTGCATGAGCGACCGAATTCGCCAATTTGTGGTGCCTCGCGTCCTCAAAATGGTGCAGTCGACGTTCATGCCGGAATCAGTGGGGACAGTGAAAAAGCTAACGCAAAATTTGGGAAAACGGTATTCTGAATTGGATAAGCGGAGAATATCGCACTCCGGACGGCTGCTATTTAAAACCTGTTATACTTTGCTGTCGTAGCATTATTACTCCCTTGTCGCCTGTTATAACTACTGTTTATCTGTTTAAAACATTTTTCGCACTATTTTTACACCGTGTTGACACTTACGGTACTCCACATGACGTGACACGAACTTCAACCAGTTGCAGTGTTACATGTTGAAGTTATCCTAGATTTGCTGTATCTCATCTCATAAATCGAATTTTCTCAAGCAATCAATTTTTCTATAACGTTGCATTACTCTGTAATACGATAAACTATACATTGACAAATGAATTCGATTTTAATTCATCCATTCACGAAGAAGGTGCCTGTAAAATTGTGTACTAGTACTTCTGCGGTAGGCTCCACGCGCATTGAGCGGGATAAGCAAATGATAAATGAATTTTAAAAACGAAAAATATAGTTGTATTGATGAAAGGACGTTCGTTGGCAGCGTTTGAAGCACTAACAATGACTAGCCTGTAATTGTAAAAGCTAATCAATAAGTATCTTGTGCTACTATGAAGCAACTAGCCTGTCACATGAACACCCAGCTCGTTAGCACGGTGTACTGCTTGAGCGAGATCTTGAACCTCCAAGTCTCGTACGTCACCACCAGGCAAGCGAACTGACCAGACAAATACACCGTCCGACAAACGCAGGCCAACCACCTCCCCAATAGTGTAGCCTCTCTCACCCTCACCTTCTACTCCAACGTCACTCTCGACAACTACCTTCCATTTGAGAGGTTGCCCAGGCTTTGCAACGAACAGTCTCACAAGACGGTCCTCGTTGAAGTAACCTTCCTCTGGTGCTTCTCGGTCGAGGGCAGAGCGGCGGTTTGGTGGTCTGCCTGGTGCACGCCGAACAGGAACGCTAGCCATTGCGGCCTGAAGATCTAGTAGTCCCAAAAGAGACAAACTGGCGAGTATGTGAGAGCATACCCAACCAGTTTGCATGTACGAGTGACAGTCACACTGAGTATAGTTTCGAACACTCAGCACATTTTCTGTAGACCATACTGGATCCAAGTGAAAAGGATGCTGAGGTGCATCTGCTCCGATCACGACACGGTGCAGCGATAGCAACTCGAAATCGATCTCCACAGCTTTCAAATCACGTGGCACACGGCCTTCAAGAGACCGAACAAACTTTTCAGCACGTCTAGCGTCCACTTCTGTGCCCAGGATACCAGCACCACCCACAATGTACTTGCTGGCGTTGAAGATGATAGCAACAAGCCGTCTGGCTTGACCCCTTCCTTTTTTTAGTTTGCTGTAGTTACGACTTGATGAGGTTAGCAGCTTTGCTTTCGCGATCAACTCGGGGGGTACAGGACTTTCACAATAATGGGCCACAGAAGCCAAGCACAAGGTTTCACCATCGGACTGTAAGATTCTTGGCAAAATTCCTTTAAGAACCCCGTTGGTTGAAGCCCTGGGGCTTGGCGCGCAGGTTTTCTTGATCACACTATGATGTGCTTCGATGCCTTGCTGGCTTGGGGTAATCCCACCTACTCCTGACCCCGTAATATGCCACCGATTCCATCGAGAAGATAAATAAACTGCTCGGAACCAGTTAGCGTAGGCATTTTCCCCGTATCGACCCCAATACTCCAACACGATCACGCTCATCTTCAAAAACTGTGCGTGTGTTCGAGCTCGACGTAGTAACAGCAAGTTTGGCTTTATTACATCTTCGTAGTTGTCACTGAGCTCCAGTAGGTGTTTGTGTTTTCGGCAATTGCGCACTAGGTGTGGCCAACACGTGAGCAGGGACACATCTGGCCATTCAGCCTGAAAAGCAGATGCAATAGCTTCGGAATGGCCCAAAGTACCGAACGCAACGTTTACTTCAACGTCGAAAACTGTTCCGGCTCGCTCTCTTACGACGCTGAACTGCCTTGAGTACGCACTGGCAGACTCGCTCCGCACAAACATGTATGCCCAAGGTACAAACCGATGCACGAAAGAATTTCTGTCCCAACACACAGCAGTAGACCCGCAATCTACTACTGTCCACCCTCCAAAGTGCAATTTGTACGTCCCATCCGTGCTAAGTACGAGCTCCTCACCCTGGTCACGAACTGAGGTTACCACATTCCGGAAAACACGTCTAGAACTCACAATGATGCCGAAGGAAGATCTACCTTCAACGTCTGGCACATCGAAACTGAACGTGTCCAGTACTACCATTTCATCCATCCTACTATCGGTATTGTCAGTGATCGTAAAAAAATTGTCACGAGTCGTACACAGGCGAGTACTTGCCCACGCAGTGAATGATGCATGGTTCGTGACTTCCCACCCAGATATCGACCTCTAGAAACGCTTTACGGTTTTCGAGCTGTTTCCGGGTTGGTACTAGGCGAAGAATTCTAGGTGCATCACGGTACTTATGGTTGAGTAAAGTTCGAAGCTGCTTGGCACCCCAACCCATTTCCAATAGGGCTTCAACTTCTTCGAGAAGTATTGGGTGGATACCTCTGCGACGGATTGCTATCGCCTCCGCAGCGTGGTCGCCATGCTCTTCCAAATGATATTCTTCGTCTTCTGATGTCTCTCCTACACTAATTCGTCGTATTTTGTAGCGATGCTGACAGTTTCTGTGACTCCGGCAAACAAACACATGTACGAGAAGCCGAGTTGTCTGGTAGCGCGTTTCATACGAGTGGATGTGTTCGTCACGTTCACACATGTGGTTGCGAGCTGCCGTGAACGTGGACAGTACTCCAACCAGAACGAAATCTCGCCTCTCTATAGCTTGTCCTCCCCGGTCCTCGTTGTGGGCGTCGTTAGATGGAGGGTCATCGAACTCGAAGTGCATCTCAGAGCTCTCCGAGTTGAATGCATCAGAATCATCGATATCAGGAGCATAGGAGCTGTCCGAGCTGTAGGTTGTCCCCGCAGCAATGTCCATTGCACTGGGCAGATTGTTTAGTGAGGATGTTTTGGCTAAAAGAGATAGTAGCAATGCAAGTAGAGGTTTTGAAACTACTGCTCTCCAAAAAGAAGTTTTGAAACTTATGAAGCCGTTTTGAAACTACTGAAGCAGTTTTACAACTGCTATACAGAAACAGTTAAGTAGTCTCAGTAACATGTTTGAAGGTTCTATCTGTAATCCTGGCAGTAACTCGTGTGCATTAGCTACTAACAGGGTCGTAGTACGTGTGATGTCCCGAGTGAGAACGGTGGCCACCGTCTCGGGTACGGTCCCGACCGTTCCCCCTCTGAAACCCGATCCACGACCCGTCGCATTGCGGAAGACCATATGTATGGCGAGGAGTTGTTCGAGCCGGCCCCGGTCGCAGCCAGCACGAGGGTGAGTGCGCGCCGCTATTGCTAGGGAAACGAGGTCTGCGCAGCCAAGAAAGAGCGTGGAGCGTGCGCCAGGTTGCGTGTGAGCTGATGCCAAGGACGGAAGACATGGACTAGAGCTACGCTGGGCTTAACAGCGCCCCGAGTATGTGTGAGGAAGGGGTGAGTGGTACCGTCGAGGAGGTACGGACCCGGGAAGGACAAGGAAGAGGACTCTGGAGGACGTGAGACGTTGGAAAACAGTGAAGGAAGGGCGTGCTGGTGGAGGTCAGTCGTGAATTTACCTTGGGCACCGCAGCACAAGCCCCAAGTCAAAGAATAATCGCTTTTTATATTTTTCTTTACTTTTTGTGGTGCGCTTTTATCGCTCTACCGTTCCGTTCTACTTGTAACCCGCAGCGTCTACCGTCCCGCCCAAGACCGACTCGCGACAGTAACAGGTCTTTAGTACTTTCGAGTAGAGCAGATCAAAGTAACAGCTCTTCAGCTCTATGATTTGTATGGCTGCAATCCTGTTGTCAACTAACAGGATCGTAGTACGTGTAACAGGTCATTAGTATTTGAGACTAGAGCAACAGGTATGTAGTGGCTACGCAACAGCTTTTAATTATTTCCCACTCCGGACACTGTACCACGTGCACTAAGCACTTGGGGCGTCTGGCGAAGCTGACGAATTGGCACAACATGTGCGTCGTTTGTAGCGATTCCGTTTGCAACTCGTGCAAAATTGAGAAGAAGCTCAAGAAAACTCCAAATTTGGGAAAAGAAACCAAGAAAGTTGTTTTCTGCTTCTCCTGCCTGACAGACGTCATGACCTCAAACGCGCCGGAGTTTTCCTTTGCAGAGGATTTAGACAGCGACTCAGAGCTGAAGCGACCAGCATATCACTCGGTTTGGACCACGAGGTTTCCAGGTCGGAGTACCACCAAGAGCACGGATTTTTCGAGTACCAGGTAGATGAAGCGTACTCTTGTTTTCAATGTTATTCTTTAAACTATTGCAACGTATCCGGATAGTATCTGGCACAGAACTTGAAGTTTTGACTTTGCAAATTTCGGATCTTCGAGAGCCAACAGTTTTCTTTACGCCACTTGTCTTTCATGACCCATTTGACTGTCGATAGTCGATAGACGGTCGAAATAGTGGCTTATTCCAGAATCATATGCGTTGTTCGTTTGGATGGTACAAGTATTGGTGCGAATTTCATGATCGATCGATTGTATAACATCGGCAATCCATTATTTCGCGAAACTTCAGTAAGATGAACACCAATCACAGAAATACAAAGGCTGCAAGTTATCAGTGCAGATGGATCCCGTACGCATCGTACAGGTGTCTCGAAACAGACATTCATCTGTCCTTGCCATCCTTACAGATGGAAGTCCTTCCAATACAAACTTAAGGCTGCCGAAAGCCCCTTCCAACCGATTTCTCTCTCTCCAAACGATGCAACGCAGTTGCAAGTTATCATCAAGGCGATTATCGACGCAAGTTTGGATCGATATCAGCTTTTTACCAGCCAGCACAGCGGCACGGTCGTTCCAAAAACTTGGAAGCTAGTGAAGGCTAAGGAGAATCTTAGTGCGTTCGTCCAGCGACAACAACGGCAAGTCTCTCTTCCGTTCCAAGTGAACCCTACCGCTGATCCCAGCGCCTTGCAGTCGCTATTGTGTGTCGGTTCAATCCCTGGTACACTTGAAGACGTGATGACTCATGCCATGGAAATACGATCTGGGTCAGGCTTTTTTCCTTTCAAGGGTAAAAACATCAACGCCTGCAGATCGATTCAAGGCTATGGCGGTTAAATGGATGGAGTTGGATGTTCGATTCAAGTCCATAGGCTTGGTCAAAAATCACGACTACGTCTACATCGAGGCTCCCGACATCCTACAGCTCCCAAATGGTGTACGTATCGGTATCACCTTCTTCACGCAGTTGATATTCCAGGAGCACACACTTTACAAGGACGAACTCGAGGAAAGGGGGATGCTGGACACAATGAGTGGCTGAGTTCGACGAGTGATCATCCCTCGGTTTATCAATGCACTGATGTCGACGACTAGGGACTGCAGTGAGGTGATCAAACCTATAGTCGGTCAGGACTGTGTTGTTTGTTTCAAACAAGTAGAACGACGGGGGAAATTCTGGAATGGGAACGAAATCTGCAGCGTTTGTTCTGGTTGCGTTTGCAACGCGTGTAAGAGCGACAAGAAGGTGAAATACGTGACTGCATACCTCAAAGTGACGCAAAAGAAGCTCATCTTTTGCTCGCTGTGTCTGTGGAACCTAATGGCGACTAACGTTTCTCAATTCCTCTCCATTGAGAAATCGTCTGTGTGGAAATCGAGAATCACTGTGTCTGAGATCGCACCGTCCTCTCTTGTGGTTTAGATCACGTTGAATTCACAGTAGGTAGTGCTCCGTTTAAAAACAATAAAACGTTTGAATTGTAGGAAACATTGATGTATTTACCACGTGAGAAAAGCTCGACGTACCGAGTCGAACGAGAGTTTGTGCGCATGCTACAGTGGAATGCCGCTTGGTACTTCCAACTTCCCATCGCTTCCTTGACAACACCTCGAACAATTATCCGTACAACATGATATTATTAAGTAAATGGCTAATTTGCACAGTTTGTTAAAGTATTCGGTTGCCAGGTTCAACCACTGCGATCTTATTGGATGGGAGCCGGTCAGTGATTGGATTGTCTTACAGTCGTGGAGGGGTGTCACGTTCATATCCTCTTGACTTTACTAAAGACAGATGTCAAGCGCCACGACGCCTTCGCCCTCCAAATAAACCTCCAACATATTATTTCAAAATTTATATATCACAATTCAATCATATTAAAGAGATCTACTTCATATGATTCTATCACACAGCGCCATCATAGACGAGGCAAGAACCTAATTAAACAGGTATCATTTCCTCCAAACATCAACTTTTAGAGTTATTTGCCCAAGCACCAAAGACAAGCTGCGCCTCACGATTCCAACGGACAGCGCACCACCACAAGCTAAGCAACCGCCTCGTCAACAGGTAAAACTCCTTCATATTCCATGGCAAATCGCCCGTGCAAATTGCACGCTAGACACGCAGCTCTGTGGCTTCAAGTGCTGCTTGGTTGCGTCTCGAAAGCTCCTTTCCTGCCGGAGATACACTAACTTTTGTGTCATTCGTCGACTTTCCCAGTTTTCAAAACCAATTCGCAATGCTGCGTCGCGTCGCCCTCCGATCTGTGAAAAACTCTGTGCGCAATGCACGCAGCATCGCCTCCGCCTCGGAGTTGTACAAGAACCCGCGCAGCTCCAAGTTCTCCATGACCAAGATCGTCGGTACCATCGGTCCCGTGTCGGAACAGTTCGACATGCTGCAGAAGCTCACGAACGAGGGACTGCGCATCATGCGCATCAACTTCTCCCACGCTGAGTACGACGAGGCTCTGCTGCGTGTCACCAACCTGCGCGCGTGCCGTGGCGTCCACGCTGAGGCCGACGCCAAGTTTAACCTGCGTGCGGTGCTGCACGACACCAAGGGACCGGAAATCCGCACGGGAAAGATGCTGGACGGCAAGAAGATCAAGCTGGAGAAGGGCAAGTCGGTGGTGCTTACGACCGACCCGGAGTTCGAACTCAAGGGTACGGCAGACAAGTTCTACGTCACGTACCAGCAGCTTGCAGAGACCGTCAAAGTCGGTGACACGGTGCTACTGTCGGACGGTTTGATCCGACTGACGTGCACGAGCGTGGGCGAGAAGGAGATCACGTGCGACATCATGAACACGGAGGAGATCGGCAACCGCAAGGGTGTGAACCTTCCCGGTTTGATTGTCGAACTGCCGGCTCTGTCCGACAAGGACAAGCGCGACTTGGACTGGGGCGTGGAGCACGACATCGACTTCATCGCTGCCTCGTTCATCCGTAAGGCCAGTGACGTGCACGAGATCCGCTCGTTCGTGGACACGTGCATCAAGAAGCACTGGTCCAACCAGCCGAACTACATCGCGCCCAAGATCATCTCCAAGGTCGAGAACCTGGAGGGAATCCAGAACTTCGAGGAGATCCTCGAGGCTTCGGACGGCGTCATGTGCGCGCGTGGCGATCTTGGCGTTGAAGTGCCGGCCCAGAAGGTCCTGACGTACCAGAAGATGATGGTAGACCGCTGTAACGCCGTCGGCAAGCCTGTCATTGTGGCCACGCAGATGCTCGAGTCCATGCAGAACAACCCGCGCCCCACCCGTGCTGAAGTCTCGGACGTCGGTAACGCCGTTCTGGACGGTGCTGACTGCGTCATGCTCAGTGGTGAGTCCGCTCAGGGCAAGTACCCGATCGAGTCGGTCGCCACCATGAACACGGTGATCAAGGAGGCCGACCAGCTCCTGCTGCAGCCCAACTACCAGGCCAAGTTCCAGTTCGACCCGCCCACGTCGGACGTCGAGTCCGCCGTGTCGTCGGCTGTGAAAACCGCCAACGAGATGAACGCGCAGCTCATGATCGTGCTGACCCGCACGGGTTACACGGCTCGTAAGGTGGCCAAGTACAAACCCACCGTGCCGGTCATGTGCTTCACGACGGACCTCAAGGTCGGTCGTCAGCTGCAGATCCACCGTGGCCTGTACCCGGTCGTCCCAGACTACCTGGAGCGCGCGCCTACTACTGCCGAAGCTATTGCCCACGCCAAGAAGATGGGCTGGTTGTCGGCCGGCGACCGCGTCGTGGTCATCAGCGGTGACAAGTTGTCGGATGACCTGGGCCGGGAGATCCTCATCGGCGTTGCTGACGTCCAGTAAGACCAAAGACTAGCAACCTTTTAAAGCCAAGGAATACACAGCGTTAGATTGTTTTGTATTAGCGATTGCGAGTTACAGTCACAGCTCCTGTCCGGCCATTGACATCCTGCCGCATACGATCCCGTAGCGACGAGGTAGGTCGAGATTTAGTAGCGGTGGTCTTTGGGAAAGCGTCTTTCAGGATACGAGCCACGATACCAGCCTGTCCTGCACCTGGAAGAGCTTCCTTCAAGCCGATTTCAAGGTCCTTCGAGCCTAAAAGCTCGCCTAACCGTTGGAATCCTATGGTTGCTTCAGCTCGAGCCGTTCCGTCCTTGCTCTCCCGGAAAGCTGCTAGAGCTCGATACACTGCTTTCAAGTATTCACTCCCTTTCGTTACTGTTTGCTGATCCTTTTGCAGACGTTCCAGACTTGTTGCGATGATTTTCGCAGCCGTTCCACACAGTTTCCCGTTCTTGTTGGTGCCGTACCGGGCAGTTGCAGCTAGTAGAGGTTTCCCGGCTAAATGAGTCGCGAGTTTCTGAGCTGCGATCAACGCAGCGTCTCGGAGGAACTTCTTCTCACACACAGAGCGACGCAGAATCACGTCGAGCACTTCTGGGTGCCCACCGCCAAATAATGGACGCTCCAAGGTGGAGCGAGGTAAGAACTCGAAGCATTCGGCGACAGCTAGAAGACCGTTCTTGGACGGAGACGATCGGAGACTGTCGCATTCCAGCGCAAGAGGACGCAGGAGTCCTTCGACGTGCGTGGTAGTGATCAGATCATTATGATGCACAATGGCTCGGCGCAAGATCACGACAGCTTCATACAGCTGTAGCCAGTCCAAAGTCTTCGTCAAGACGTGCAAGGCGTCGTCCACTGTGGAGCTCGAGATGTCGGGTACAGGAGTTAACTCCTCGGTCGTGAGGACGACGACGCTCTTGTCGTCAACAACGACTGTAGTCTCATCGTCGGGTAAGGAGGCCTCACGCTGCTCTTCCAACCAGTCCTTGTCGGATTGATCATTCGTCTTCATTTGAGTCATGGCGCTTGATGGAAACTTGGACACTGGGAACCTAGACGGCAACTTCATTGTGAAGCGCTATATCTAGTGGCATAAGAATGAGGGAAGGCTGCTAAGATGCCGGGGGACGATCTGCGTCCTGGTATTATAAAGTTAGCTACAGCTTACGACCTGAGTAATTTTGGCTGGCGGTAGCACGTTATTAAGATCGACAACGCTGTGGAAGTTGATTCATGACCACTTCGACAACATGATCAACTTAAGATTGTCAGTAATAATGGGCGAGTCGTGCAGTGAAATCCAACATCCCACTATCGTGGTGATCTGGTCATCGGCCTACAGCTTTGAGCTGTCTAGGCTTACTTGCGACTCGTAAGTTGCGAGCACTCTTTTCTCGTATCTTGGAGATTTGCACCACATCCTCTCAAGATCCAGTAATGAAAGTCCTTGCGTCTCGACAATTGCAACAACTCCATGGCCAAATGTTTGTCATGATCGGAGACCGTTTGACAAGATTCAGCGACGGTGGAGTGATACAGAACGTGTACTGTAGACAGAGATCTGGTCGACTACTTGTCAGGCTTTTGCTAGTGTCTAAGCTGTCTGGTCTGTAGAAAATACCCAGAGTTTGGACTTCGTAGCGATGCAAAAGGCACGCAATCCTCGTGGCCTGTGCCTACTCGTTCAGGTACCTGTAGCCTGTTGACTGCGTCATTCAAGACTTCTTTAGCCAAGCAACACTTTCAAAGAGGAAGGACAGTTGGGAACGCTATTACATGTATGAAGTTCCCTTTACCTCGAAACATCTTTCCCACGGTGGAGTTACCCGCAGATGAAGCCGAAGCGCTCGAGAACTCTGCCACCAGCGTCGTATATGAGACGCGCGACTACTATCACAACTTCTTGACGAAATGTCATGGACAGGTCGACACAAGCCAGTGGAAGAAGCTCAAGCAGCATGACAAGTTCGCTCTGTACAAACAATACGGGGCCGCAGCAGCAGAACGGAGGAGCGCGTCGAGATTACGAGACCCTAAACGTGGCAATGAGGTGGTTCCCCTCATGTTGGCGGTCGGGAGTCTCGACGGAACGGTGGAAGACTGTATGCTTGGTCTACGAACGCCTACAAGTCGCAGTATGCAGCTCAAAACTGCAATTGTCGAGGATGGATATGTGGATTGGGCTGTACTTGGTGAACTAGTGAAGCCTACACCGTCCCAACCGTTCCACGAGGTGTCTATTAAGTGGGCCGTGAAAGCTCATCCGTTCCTGGTTGGTACAGTAATGAGAGTACGAGATATCGTCTACATCGAGACGACGGGGTATACGACTATCACACGGCCAGATGGACGGAAGCAACCTCTCGGATATCACTTGAAGCACTCCATCGACCTCCCGGACATCCGTGAACTCACAGAGTTCAATATTGTACGAGCAAAACTCTCCTACTGTTATCTGTACCGTTAACGCTCTGATAGAGTGGTGGATGTTTTCTTGAGGGGATTCGTGTGTGCCATGGGCGAAGCACCGGAGTCTCTGGTGGTGTCTACAGTCACCGAAATCGTCATGTCCATCCCAAAGAACTTAGAGTGCGCTAAAATGTACAAGTTAGCGTATCTCCTCAAGCACACCAGCCCACCGGCAAAGGCTGAAATGAACTGCACAGTGTGTTCACTATGTAAACGCACAGTGAAACCGGCAGCATCGGGGGATATCCACAAGATCTGCTCTGTGTGTTGTGCGCGCGTATGTTCAGGTTGCCGAGTGGTTCACAATATGGTCAAAATGTCACCCACCTTATAGGCCTGGTGTAACCTCTGACAAGATGACATTCTGTGTACGTTGCATTCGCACAGCATCGGAGCTCAGTGCTTCTCTGGTAGCTGCTCACTCTGTGCGGGACTCAGACTCAGAACTGCCAGAACACAACGTTTTGCTCTGGAACATTGACGTCACCAGCTCAACACACTCGTCGTCTGCACTGAGCTAAGAACGAGTTACTACAGTATAAATCTAATGAACAAACAGCGAATTCATTTGAGTATCGAGTTGAAGAAAATGTAATCAATACCCAAAAAGTAATACCATCCGATCTCTACATCTTTCGTTTTCTGGGAGAGGATGAATCAACCTTGTCAGACCGCTATGAAGCCTTAGCTGACGTGGAAGAGTCTCAAGCCTAGTCGCTGATGTCTTACATATATTTTGCTTTGGGTTTGCGGCTGGTACTCGTAATCACTTGGAGGACGTGAAAACCAGTCTGTGCTGCCTCTCCCCTTCCTAACCAACTTGTCCTGAAATCACTTCCCAACTTGTTCAGTAGTTCTCACCGCCTTCTTCCGAGCAAGTATTCACCGTACATCTTCCACTATGAAGGGCCGATTCATCGTCAACCCGTTCCAAGAGCTCAATTTGACTACTGCGGATCGTACAAGCCTCGTTGAACTCGCGAATCAATGTATCTCAACCAACCTCGAGCTTTGCATGAAGTATCTGGACAACAATCGCAAAGTGGACCCAGGTCATTGGAAGCCTCTGAAGGAGAAAGAGAAACTCAAAATCTTCTCTGAACGTCCTGAAGGCGTTGCTGCTGCCACTGCTTCCGGTAACGAACCTACCGGTTCCGGACTCCCCATGATCCTCTGCGTCGGTACCAAGGAAGGAAAACTGGACGACTTGATGTACGGTGTCATCAGTGAAGACCTCGAGACGATGCGAATGAAAGCTTCGTACGTAGACGATTTCAGTGGTGCAGCAGTACTCGACTCAGTGGTGACGCCTACACTCGAAGACCCGTTCCAGTCGCTCGTGATCAAGTGGATGGAGCTGGATATCCCGTTCCACTCGACCAGTTTGGTCAAGAACCGCGACTACGTGTACCTCGAAGGAACGGGATACGTGACGAACTCGAAAGGTGAGCGAATGGGTTACCATTTGCTCCATTCGGTCAACTTCCCGCAGACTCACCACCTTCCTAACCGAGTTCGTGGCAATCTCTCGATCCTTGGCTTCTGGCGCCAAATAGGACCTAACACGATGGAAATGTACGCTACCGGCGTCATGGACCCAGTCGATGCTGGCTTAGTGCGAAGACTTGTGGTGCCCAATATGGCCAATTTGTTCTTGTCCAGTTTGAAGTACGCGTACTGTGGACAAATGCGCAAGCTGGCGTTCATGTTAGAGCGTCGGTACGAGGAGTCCAAGATGCACGGCGCACCTAATAAGGAGAACGTCTGCGTGACCTGCTCGACGCCCATTACCAGCCGGAAATTGGGCGACTTTGGCAAGAGCAACAGCTCGTGCAAACTGTGCTTTGGCTTTGTCTGCCACCAGTGCAAGATCGTCCGGAAGCTCAGCTTTGTAGACCCGGATTTACTGCTCTCCCAACGGAAAGTCACGATTTGCACCGCGTGCATCAGTGAGGTGACGAGGATAAGTGCACTCGATGTAGCTCGGGCTTACTTGATGGCCAGAAAGCGCCATCAAGACGCAAGCTCGAGTGCGGACAGAGCGTTATCCTCCGGTGCGAATAGTACTGAGTTGTCGTACTCAAGTCAGTCAGAGGCAGCAGGATTCGTGTAGGATAGTACGTCGGAAGTATATGTTTTTCTGTAATGAATTGCATTCGATAAACATTAGGTACTGTATCGTGCCATGAAAGTGAACTGCAGATGCACTTGGTATACTTCGATCTGCAATGATTCATTATTAGAAGTACTACGATTTCGTGGTACTGTCAAGGTCTCCGGTGCCAACAATTGTTTTTTTGACTCACCTAAGTTGAAGAGCACTCGTCAGGATTGGGCACCAAACAGCAGGCGTCTGGATGTTACCAGCCCCCTCTCAATACACGCAGCCTGCATTGCAGTCATGTGATTTATAGGGCTCGAGGGTGGTGATGCCTTGACGACATTCGAGTCGCTAGAGCTATGCCAGATGGGGTCACGCACTTGCCGGCAGAGTCATTTATAGGCAGAGGAGGACGATTCCAGCTGCCTGTTGATGCGTTTCTCGATCGGCTGCTAGGGGCACGGCGTCAAACGTACCGGGGTCTCACTTCCAGTCAAACGACCGTGCATAGTACAGCGTTTCTCTAAAACGTGGTCTCTTTGTCGAGTTCCGCCCTTCATTCCTACTTTTGACCAGTGTCCAGTACCTCTTTTCCACAATGAAGGGCCGATTCATCGTTAACCCGTTCCAGGAACTCAACTTGACTGCAGCAGACCGTACCAGTCTTGAAGACTTGGCTAACCAATGCATCACGTCCAACCTGCAACTTTGCATGAAGTACATGTCTGGTTCGCGTCGTGTGGACCCACAACACTGGAAACCGCTCAAGGAGAAGGAGAAGCTCAAGGTCTACAGCGAAAGACCGGAAGGTGTTGCAGCCGCCAGTGCTTCCGGTAACGAACCGACCGGTTCCGGACTCCCCATGATCCTCTGCGTTGGCACAATGGAAGGGAAACTAGAAGACCTATTGTACGGAGTCATCAGTGAAGACCTCGAGACGATGCGTGTCAAGGCTTCGTACGTAGACGATTTCAGTGGCGCAGCAGTACTCGACTCAGTGGTGACGCCTACACTCGAAGACCCGTTCCAGTCACTCGTGATCAAGTGGATGGAGCTGGATATCCCGTTCCACTCGACCAGTTTGGTCAAGAACCGCGACTACGTGTACCTCGAAGGAACGGGATACATCACCAATCCCAAGGGCGAGCGAATGGGCTACCACTTGCTACACTCAGTCAACTTCCCACAAACTCACGGTTTGCCCCACCGTGTGCGTGGCAACCTCTCTATCATCGGCTTCTGGCGCCAAATTAGCAGCAACACGATGGAAATGTACGCTACTGGTGTCATGGACCCTGTCGACGCCGGGTTGGTCCGTAAACTGGTGGTGCCAAGCATGGCGAACGTCTTCCTGTCTACACTGAAGTACGCTTACTGCGGTCAGATGCGTAAGCTCTCATTCATGTTGGAGAAGGCGTACACTGATTCCAAGATGCACGGAGCTCCCAACAAGAAGACCATCTGTGTGACTTGTTCTTCACCGATCACAAGTCGCAAGATCGGCGACTTTGGTAAGAGCAACAGCACGTGCAAGCTCTGCTTTGGCTACGTGTGTCACGCATGCAAGATCTCGAGGAAACTGAGCTTCGTGGACCCAGACCTCCTGCTTTCCCAGCGTAAGGTGACGTTCTGTACGGCCTGCATCAGCTCTGTGACTAGTGTGAGCTCTGTAGACTGTGCACGAGCATCGATGCTGAAAAACCACAAGGTGAACCATTCAAGTCTCGAGAATACACTCTCTTCTGACGGCAACAGCGGGGAATACTCACAAGCGAGTACTCAGTAGATAGAGTATACATTTAGATGTCGTCCTCATGCATGGAAAACGGTAGGGATGTGAAGCCAAATGTTGATTTTGATATTCTTATCGTACGTCCTTATCGTAAGAATGGAGTATGGTTCTTATCTTTTCTCTTAAAACTTAGCACGCTTCCATTGTCAGTTCTTGATTTCCCTCGTGTCCGAACAACCAGTGAAAACCTTTTCAGCTATGGTAAAAGGCAGATTCATCGTCAATCCGTTCACGGAGTTAGCTCTGACCGAGAACGATCACTCGCAGCTCAAGGAACTCGCCAACTCTCTCATCATGTCCAACCTCGAGAAGTACACGACGTATCAAGACCAGAAGCGGAAAGGGGTGGATCCGAAACGTTGGAAGCTCTGCAAGCAGCGCCAAGGCATCAAAATGTACGTCGAACGCCAAGGAACCGCCCCCAACGGAGAAAACATCACCGGCAACGGTTTACCGTTGATCTGGGGTATCGGCAACAAGGAGGGGAAGCTCGACGACTTAATGTATGGACTCGTAAGCCCGACACTCGAAGCAATGCGTGTCAAGGCTTCTTACGTCGACGATTTCAGCGGAGCTGCAGTACTCGACAGTATCGTGGAACCGTCATTAGAGGAACCGTTCCAAGCTCTGATCGTCAAGTGGATGGAAGTGGACATCCCCTTCGCTTCGACCAACCTCGTTAAAAACCGCGACTATGTGTACATCGACGCTACAGGCTTCATCCAGTGGAGGAATGGAGAGCGACTTGCTTACCACCTCATGCACTCGGTCAACTTCCCTAAGACTCCGGACCTGCCTAACCGAATCCGTGGCAACATGTCCGCGATTGCCTTCTGGCGCCAAGTTGGTCCCAATACCATGGAGCTCTTCGGTACAGCTGTCATGGATCCGTGTGGTGATATGATCAAGAGAATCGCAGTGCCCAATATGGCTGGCGTCTTCTTCTGCACGCTTAAGTACGCTTACTGCGGTCAGATGAAGAAGCTCGCCTTCATGTTGGACAAGAAGTATGCAGAGTCTAAGCTACACGGTGCACCAAACAAGAAGAATGTCTGTGTGACTTGCTCAGCTCCCATTACTAGCCGAAAACTGGGTGATTTCGGCAAGAGCAACCACACGTGCAAGCTCTGCTTCGGGTTTGTGTGCCACGCCTGCAAGGTCGTCCAGAAATTGAGTTTTGTGGACCCGGATTTATTGCTGTCCCAACGGAAGGTGACATTCTGCTCGGCTTGTGTCAGTGAAGTGACGAGTATGAGCTCTGTGGACGTCGCTCGAGCTCAGATGTTGGCCAGTGGTAAGGTTTACCCAGGACACGCACACCTTCACTCTGGAATGCAGTCGTCTGTGTCTTCGGACTGTGTCAGCACGGCCAGCCTCATATCAGACTACTAGACGAAGATCCAGCACCAGCAGAACGAACTCCGTCTGAAGGAGGACGGCCATTTTATCTGTAGACGCAACGCAACTCCTAATACATTTCAAGTATTTTTTTTCTAATCTATTGTTGCCTTCAAAGCTGAATATCTTAAGATCAGGAACAACAAGTACACATTGTTGATACACCTTCATTGCTGCAACTTGTTTGCGATGACGTGCCTTAAAAGTTCTGAGGACAGATGACTCGGCTTGAACTGCCATAAAATACAGCAATGGTTTGGGCCATGTGGGTGATCTTGTCTCGATCTGAGTCGCCTTGAAGGCATAGCACAAGTATACCAGTCTGCCTGCTTGATATTTCACTTACTTTCCTATTTCCATCGACCTTCCAACGTTAAATTTCGTCGTTCACGGAGCTGGCGCTTTAGTGAATCACTCTTGATCCGAAGACGACTTGCTCGTTACACGCAAAAAGGAGAACTAAATTAAAACGCTTAGAGTCCTGGCACGAGCTCTCACTACTCCCAGATTTGTATCCCAGTATTCCGCTTGTCTCGCGCCTCCTCTCTCATACCGGTCTGATTTGCACTCCTGTTCTCAGCAACGAGTTCAACCTGGAGTACATGGACCTGAATTCCAACACGCCTCCCTCAAAGCATAGCTTTGACTAGTCCGCTACTCCAGCGCCAACAAGTACAAGTAAGTCCTTGAGCTTCGACTTGTCTAGAGGCTTCGTAAACGTGTCTGCCGGATTAACCATTCCTTTCACCTTGTAGATCTCCACTACACCTTTCTCAACTTGCTCCCGCACATAGTGCCAACGCAACTCAATGTGCCGTGTGCGACGACTGTAACTTGGATTCACCGCCATGATGATTGCTGCTTGGTTGTCAATTCCAAGTCTCAGCTTGACACTGCGGTGCGGCAATATTTCCTGCAAAATGTTGCTTTCCGCTACAGCCTCCATTGTTGCTTCACACGATGCCACATATTCTACTTCCGCCGAAGAAAGCGCCACGATAGACTGTCGACGTGACATCCACGAGATTGCACCTCCAGCTAACGTAAACACGAATCCTGTTGTGCTCTTACGTGACTCTGGATCATTAGCCCAGTCACTATCACAGTAACCTTCCAGCACAACCTCCTGCGGTGCTTTCGTATTCCGGTTGTAAGTGATGCTATACTCAATTGTACCTGCCAGATACCGCAGCACACGTTTCAAAGTGCCCACATGCTTAGCCGACGGCTTGGCTACAAATCTGCTGAGCTGCCCGACAACAAATGCCAGATCAGGACGAGTTCCAGTAGCTAGGTACATGAGCATTCCAATTGCCTTTCGATAAGGAAAGCTGGTATCCGACTGTTCACTATCTCCAAGTGGTGCCAGTCTTGCATTGGTCTCCATGGGGTTCCCCACTGCATGAGCATGCTCGTATCCGAAAGTCTCCAGAATCTCACGAGCATACTTGCTCTGACTCACAGTGATGCACTCGCTTGACTGCATGACCTCAATTCCCAGGTACTGCGTCAGTAACCCCTGGTCCTTGATACCGTAGGCCTTATCAATCTCTTCAAATAAGTTGCACTTGCTTGCCTCACTGTTGGTTGCCACGAGAATGTCATCCACGTAAATGAGCACCATCATGATCACGTCTCCATCAAAGTGATAGTATAGACAAGGCTCAGTCAGTGAGCGTTGAAAACCGCGCTCGAGCAGCCACCGATTTAACTCGGTATTCCACTCTCTTCCTGACTGCCTCAGCCCGTACAAAGCTTTCACCACGACGTACATGTGTCCGTCAATTTCACACGGGTAGCCATCAATGGACCGTAAGTACTGCCTGATACCTAGCAATGCGTTCAAATATGCCGTATTCACATCACCACCATATAGGTCCAGGTTCAGAACGGCTGCAAGCGCTATCAGCATTCGCAAAGATGACAAACGTGCCACCGGTGCAAAAGTCAAAACAAAGTCGATTCCAGGTCTCTGGTGATTTCCCAGAGCAACCACACGTGTCTTAAACCGGATGACGTATCCCTGGTGATCTGACTTCAACGCATAAACCCACTGCGTGCTTATCGGTTTAGCATCAGCAGGTACTTGGTCACGTGAGATTTCCTCAATGACCCCTTTCTCCCTCAGTGCCGCCATTTCCAGCAGCTCTGCTTCTTTCCAGTAGTTTGCAAACCTCGAGCGCATCGCCTCCCTATGATTCCGGGGCATCTTGATACTGCTCGCACGTATCGGTTGTCCATGCTCATCCAGTATGCGAGATGTGGCTTGCGTCACGTTCACCACGAAATCATCCAAATACTTAGGCTTACGACGCTCACTTGCTTCGCGAAGTCCCGTCCGAGTTCGTTTTGCATCTGGTTTGGCTGCATCATGCTCCACCCTTTCCGCTTCTGAAGAAGTCTCACTGCGGTGAGTGCGTTTTCCAGTCTGTCTCGGTGGCATTAGTGTGCTAGCGTCAACTACTTCCGGCTGCACGCTTTCCCCATTCACCGATTCAGTACTGCTGTTTGCTGGTTCGAAAGCACTCGCCACTGTGACTTGATCATCATCGATTCCTTCCATGGCATATTCCTCACCATCGGATCTATCACTTGCAGCAGTCGATGAGCACTCAGCATCTTCCAGCTCACTTGGTGCCTCAATTGGTTCAGTAGGCACAGGCAAGTTCACCTCCACTGGATCTGCACTAGCTTCTTCAGCCGTACAGTTGCCAACCACACTAGTTTCAGCAACGCCACTAACTACGTCACTAGTTTCCGCCACATCACTAGCTTCAGCAAACTCCACGTTCTGTGAATTCGTCATCTTGCTAGGTTCCGTGTTGACATCAAATTCCTTGGTCGGCGGTTGCTCTGCAAAGCGTACGTGACGATGTAGTTCTCGGTCAGTATCGTCCTCTACGTAATCTTCTCCATCCACGAAACTCACTTCGTCCCCCCCCCCTCGAGCTCCATAGAGTGTTCACTCATGGGCTCGTCAAAAGTTTCGGTAGGTTCGACGCTGCTTAAATCATCGCTGACATTCACAGTTTCATTCTCAGCAAGCAAGCTAGCTTGCTCGAAGTGTAATGACTCTAGGTCACTATCCTCCACATCCACGTCGTGGCGATCACGAAACACAGTGTCTTCAGATACTCTCAAATCTGCCACGAACTTGACCGTTCGTTCATCAGGAAAGTATACCTTGCATCCCACGACGTCCTCCGCGTAGCCGACAATAAATCCCAGCTTAGCATTGTCGTGATGCTTACGTTTCCCCTGCGTTACCGGTATGTGCACGTATGCCAGCGCACCAAACTTGCGAATGTGGTGAAGATCCGGCTTCACCCCGAACATCAACTCGTAAGGTATGCCATTAGCTCCCTTGTTCAAGACCCGGTTCTTAATGTACGCTGCGTTCCGCAATGCTTCAGGCCACAAGTTCCTCGGAAAACCAGCTTGCACCATCATGGCTTTCATCATACCGACGAGAGATTGGTGTGTCCGCTCACACAGGTTCAGCTGCGAGCTCTTTGGTCCGACCTTCACATGCTCAATCCCATGAGCAGCGTACCAGCTATCGATCTCCGCATTCACGAATTCACCACCTTTATCTGTCAGCACCTTCTTGACCTTGAATGAACTCTGCTGACCTCCACCACGATCTCTTCCTGCTTGCCTTTCCGCCCAGATAATATATTCTTTAATATGTTTGTTCACCACATCACTGGACTTGCTAGTCAGCATCTTGATCGTGACAAAGCGCGAGTATCCATCCCGAATAACCAGCACTGCTTCGTATCGTGTACCATTTCCCTTGCTTGGGATCAACAGATCAGCGTACACCACTTGATTCGGCTCTTTGAGTTTCCGATCAAGCTTCTTCCGAAGAGGTTTCTTCTTTTGCTTCGCGATATGACAGGCATCACACGTGTTCAGTTGTCGTCGCGTCAGCATCATGCCACGCACGAGACCCTTGTCGACCATAGTCTTCAAGTACTGTGGGCACGTGTGCGCCAAACGCTCATGCCATAGCGTCAGTGATCCAACGCCTTCAGCTATCGTGAAATTGCATCTTGCTCTAGCTGGTGGTCTTACAATTGAACTGTCCGAAAGATCCGACGCGTAGAATCCCCACGTTGCATCTTGCGGTGTAGCAATTGCTATCGTTTTACCTTCTTCCATGATAAAGAAGTTCAGTGTTTCACGCTCATAGTCAAAGACCAGACCTTGTTCAGCAGCTAAGCCAGGCGATAACAAACTACAGTCTGCTCCTGGAACGTAGAACACATCATTGAGACGCAATACCGTCTGTACACCATTGACCAGTGTTGACAACACTACAGTGCCGACGCCCGTTACTTGAGCTCGAAGTGCATCTGTAAGTCCACGAATACCCCGTGCATGATCAATGTCTTCACTGAAAGTTGCAAAGTAGGAACGTCTCCCCGTCACGTGAACATTCGATGCAGTATCGAAAAACCACCATCCTCCATCAGCAGTGTCGTCCTCGCCCTCATGTACACTGGTATCTCGACCACCGTGTACATCCACCCCCACACGAATATCCTCTTCATGCTCAGGCTCTGGACTGGAACCACCACCAACGAGAATCGTCACATGCGAACGCGCCTTACGTTTCTCTTCAGCGTCATCAGCCTCTGCTTTCTTCTTATCCTTCTCGGCTTTCACAGGACAGTTCGGCTTGATATGCTCCGTACTCCCGCAAACAAAACACTTTCTAGCCTTCTTAGACGCTTTCGTGTCTTCTTGCTTGTCCTGACCTTCATTCTTGCCCTTGTCACCCCCCTTGCCTCCGTTCTTGTTACCCCCGCGATAACCTCCACTGTTCCTGCTGTGAAACTCCATTTGACGAGCAGCAGCGGCGCGAATCATTTCACGGACTTTTCTGGGTGTGAACTCATCTGGCGTAGCAGAGTAACGCACAGATGCTTTCAGGCTTTCGAACTCTGCCTGGTTGGGAAGACTCTCCAACAGCATCTCCACCATGTCAATGTCACTGACGGTGTACTGCAAAGTCGCCAACTCCGTTCGAATATTGAACATCTTGCACAAATGCAGATTCGCATCACTCCCTGGGGACAACTTCATAGCCCAAAGTTGATTCACCAGGCGACGAATACTGTGGACCTTTACCGTCTTGTTTGTCTTATTCTCGAACAAGTCAATCAAAGCTGCCCACATTCCCGATCCTGTCATCTTGTCCCGAATCTGCTGCAAGATATCTGGCGGTACCGACGTACCCACCATGCGCCGGATTTGATTCTGCTGGTCATCGAACTTCTCCTTGCCATCATCTGTACCCAAGTCTTCACGCTTGATCGTACCGTCCGCAATCGGCATCAGCTTCTTCTCTGTCAGAACCGCCTCCATGGCCCACTTGTACGTCTGCCAGTCCTTCCCGTCCCAGTTCTTGGGAACGCCCTCGTTGTTGTACTTGAGCGGCTCCGCCATCTTGAATCGTTCCGAGTACACTGCAGAAGTAGTCCGTGAGTTGGGCTCAGAACCCTTTAGTGAATCACTCTTGATCCGAAGACGACTTGCTCGTTACACGCAAAAAGGAGAACTAAATTAAAACGCTTAGAGTCCTGGCACGAGCTCTCACTACTCCCAGATTTGTATCCCAGTATTCCGCTTGTCTCGCGCCTCCTCTCTCATACCGGTCTGATTTGCACTCCTGTTCTCAGCAACGAGTTCAACCTGGAGTACATGGACCTGAATTCCAACAGGCGCTGTCGGAGAATGATCATGTGCAACTGCAAGACCTGGCCAACTCGATCATCATGGCCAACCTCAGCAAGTGGACAATGTACAAGGCCGAGAAAAGGAAAGCCCATACTGCCCGATGGAAACTGCTCAAGGAACGTCAGAGTATTCGAATGTACACTGAACGATCCTCATCCTGATCGTCAGGCGAGTTAATCACTGGTAACGGGTTGCCTATCATCCTTGCCGTGGGGACCTTGATAGGAGGACTTGATGACCTCATGCACGGAGTCATTAGCCCCACACTAGAAGAAATGCGGATCAAAGCTTCGTACGTCGAAGACTTCGACGGAGCTGCTGTACTGGACACTATCGTTGAACCTTCGTTGGAAGACCCTTTCCAGCTTACCCTCAAGTGGATGGAAGTGGACACCCCGTTCGCGTCCACTAGTCCTACTATGTGTATTTTGAAGACACTGGACACGTGCAGGGCCCTAACGGTGAGCGTCTGGGATACCATGTCATGCACTCGGTGAACTTCCCGCAACCCACGACCTGCCTAACTGAATCCGCGGTAACATTTCGGCGCTTGCCTTCTGGCAGCAAACCGGCCCCAACACACTCGATGGTTAGCTTTTTTGTGTTCAGATACGGAACGGTTCTGGTTTTTGGAACGGGGATTTTTTGCCCACCTCGTACAGTGCCCGCTAGCAGTTTGCCTACGGCTGCTTCGTGCATTGGCGTCTGGTGAACATTAGCTATCGTTCCAGCCTCTATATAACGGGGCGTTGCTGCAGGCAAGTTCTTCGTCACGATTGCCGCTCTTGAAGTTACGTGATGATGCTGTACGAAAAGACTAACTATGTGTTGTTAGCAGATGTGTTGTGGATTAAAGGGTCTAACTAGGTTATCACTACGGCTTTTATCAACGGCAGTCACAGCTACGTTCACTGACTGTCAATTAACTCTCTACAAAGTGTACATGGCCTCTACATGGTCATTGTAGTGTACTCCTCGACCTCTAGACTAGCTGGCAGCTCCAGATCCAAGCCTAACGTCTCGGCCAACACCAATGCCAAAGGGCTGCTGCTCAGATCTACAAGATCCTGGATACAACCTCAGCTATTGATGCTTCGAACGATCACGAAGGCGACAAACCCGGAGTCCTGTGTTGGACGGATTCAAGCTGTCGGTGTCTATTTCACCTTCCCAAGCCGTCCAGACGTGCAGATCCTATACGACTACAACATCACCATTGAGCCTTGACAAACCGTAGCATTTGTCGGGTTCAGTGGAGGAGGCATGAGTACGCTCATTTCCCTGCTTGAACGCTTCTACGACCCACGAAGGCTCCATCCTGCTCGACGGTCGTGATATGAAAACCCTGAACGTGAAGTGGCTGCGCTCACAGATCAGTCTCGTGGCTCAAGAGCCTGTACTGTTAGCCACTTCCATCCAACGCCAACAAAGATAGTGGTGTTGTTATAACGGATCAAATTGAGAAGCGCTGGATGATCCCAGCCGATCCGTGTATTTGGACTGCTCACGTCTTGAGAGTTTGCTGTTACGGAATGAACCTGGAAGAAGGACACATGCTCGTTGGAGCAGTGGGAGTGGTGGTATCTCGATGGCACCATGTACGTTTCCGCTGTAGTGTAGCCTCCGAGCCCAGTAAATGCGCGACACAACTTGTGTTTCGGAAAGGTCGCAGACAATGGAGGGGTTGTCGTCGGCGTAGTACAGACTTTGTAGCTCTTCCCATATTTGACGAGCCGGCCGCGCCACACTAGCTATCGCAAGACTATCGGCAGCGCTTCTAATGTCCGTGACATTGACAATCGTGCCGGCGATCACATTGTTACGATAGGAGTGAGAGCGAGTAGGACGCTATTCCATAGAAGCGAATGTAAACTCCAGCGCCCCTGACAGCCGCGGCGATAATGAGAACAGCGATACACGATCTTTTTTTACGGTGTCCACGAACGAGCATACTTAAAACCCAGGTAATGGTATGTAGATCGTTCGAACGTCGGTACTCCCTGTGCCTCTGTCGTCTTGTTCCGAAGTGATCGTCAAGCAGTGAGTCCTGTACGGGCAGCACTTCATCATTACAAAACAGATGTCCGTTCCAAAAGCCAGAACCGTTCCGTATCTGAACCAAAAAAAAATCTTCCCACTCGATATGTGGGGGACTGCAGTGATGGACCCGGGTGGTGATATGATTCGGATGATCATCGTTCCAGCCATGGTCGGTGCCTTCATGTTCAGTGTCAAGTACGGCTACTGCGGTCAGATGAAGAAGTTGGTGTGGATGTTGGAACGTCGATATGAAGAATCCAAACAACACGGTGCACCTAACAAGAAGAGCATTTGCGTCACGTGCTCTGCACCGGTTACCGGTGGCCGTATCGTAGACTTTGGGAAGAGCAACAGTACGTGTAAACTCTGTTCTGTGTGCCACGCCTGCAAGATGGTTCGGAAGCTCAGTTTCGTGAACCCGGACTTACTTGTTCGCAACGGAAAGTCACGCTTTGCACCGGATGTATCAGCGAAGCCACGTATTTAAGCTCCATCGATGCGGCTCGAGCCATGATGCTGAGCAAGAAGTGCCACACGGAAGAAAAAAAACTGTCGGCAACTGGCAGCACGACATCTCAAGCATCTCCAGCAGCTCAATGTAACTCCTTAGTGTTGCGTTAATGTGTATTTCAGTCTTGATTTGCAGCTTTTCCAGTTTTTTTCATCTGATATTTGAACTAATGTCACTTTGCTGCGTATGTGTAACCATACAAATCTCAAGTACGTTTAGGTGGATAACCGTTCAGCATTTTGTGTCTTATCTGCCCACGAACCGGCAATGCCCATCCTGTTGTCCCGTATCCGGGATTGAAGGGGGTGTTCCAGCGGCGTTGGGCCCTCGTCTGGCTACGGAAAGACCCAAGCGGCCTCGGCGTCTGGGTGGTCCGAGCCCGGGTACCGTTCCCATGGTACAGGATCCTATAGGAGGTGTCTGATGACGCTAGGGGCGACGTGGAGGTCCAAGTGTTGGGAATAAGTGAGACTGAGCTCCTTGCGAAGAGGGACTGCAAGGACGGAGGGCATGCCGGCGGTGCCCGGTGAGGGTAAGAGGCGAGGTGTCACCCCCAAGGGCGTGGTACCATGCTGCGCTTTTCATTTTTCTCTATTTAGTTACGAATTTCCCTAGTCAAGTGAAGAACAAGAACAAGAAATCTACGTTTATTACATTTACCTGAAGACTTACACCTTTCTCTTCCTACTCTACTCTAGACCCCGCCCAGGACCGTACTCATCTAACAGCCACAGGTACCGACCCCGACAAGGGAGGTGCGTGACATTTGGTGGAGAAGCAGGGTACCTGTTTGCTGGAGAAGGTCTCCGTCGGGAAGTAAGAGGAGTAAGGAAGAACTCCAAGAAAAGACAAGCAACTCCAGGAGGCGGAACGGTTCCGCCGGGGTGCGAACGTGAAAGAACCGACCAGACCAGTGCCCGAGAACGGTAGCAGAGGCTACTGAGGACCAAGTGCTGTGCGCCACTTATTAGAGTATATTCCCTGTGTGGGATCTAGGCTCTACCAAGAAAACGAGAAGCTTCTGGAAGACTATATCGCGGAGGCGAAGATGGAGCCGATTGGACCAGGAGAGGCCCAAAGCGTGGGTCAAGCGTTCCCCGCAGGAGCTGGGAACGGAAGTGAAGAACGCTCCTGGGGTGCTAACACGCCTACGTCACAGAGAAGCGTTCGGGGGGAGCAAGGTGGTTCCCCAGACGTGACTACGGCCGCCGGCCTTAGCGCCGTGAGAACTAACGTGCTGCAGTGGGCGGCTGGAGCCGGAGGTGAACTAGTGGGAGCGACGGGAAGACGCCCTAGTGGAGGTGCTAGTACGGCCTCCTCGAGGAACGAAACGCCGCGAGCGGAGAACGCTTCGCGAACCGTTCCTCCCCGTCGGGATGATCCGCTCGAGATGAAGCCCCCTGCGACGAGGACGGTGGAGAGTCCTCCCGGAGGTAGACCACCACCAGCGACCCTCTCTCCTCGAAGCTACTACAACCTGATGGGGTTCTTGCCTTCTGAGCAGACTGTGTCGAGCCAGACGTGGGCCGCCCCAAGGGAGGAGCGAACCGTTCCTGCCTCATGGGCCCAGGGATACGCTAATCCTGCAGCGGGGCTGCGTAGGTGTGCACGGCGCAGAGGAAGTTGGGTTGACTCGTAGAGTCCTGCTTGCAAGGCACTAGCCTTCGGTTCTATACAAGAACCAAGTAGTCCACTAAGTACGGGACTCTCACAATCAGTGTCCCTATAATAAAGGAACTAACACTAATTATGTAAAATGCAAACTGATTTTTATTTATTTTATTGCCCTAATCCTGAATGTAACGGATTTAGTATCTAACATACTAAATCCTAATCAAATGTAATGTGTGGCTCTGAGCTAACAGCCAGCAACTGGCTACATATGTGACGTGTGAGAAACACTATGTGTCGTACACGGATCTGTGACTTGTGACCTGGATGGTGTATACCACACCTATTGTAGCCAAGGCGCTCAGCGCCGTGTAACCCCGTTACACCCTCCCCCACCAAACCGTGGATACGGAGTATCTACAACTGTAGACATAACTGCCTTGTCAAGGCCTGTCACCGGCAACTTTCCGATAAAAGAAATCTCTCAACGAGAGTGCGCGGGCGCGCTGGCTCAACGAGCACATTCCCCAATTCTCCCCAGCGAGCCAACCGCTCCTGAGGTGTCCAGTGACCAGGCGTCTACGCCCCAGCGCCTCAGCGCTTTCCGGTCTGAGCCCTCGGCTCCTCTCACGCTCTCCGTTTCGGAGTATTTCGCGGCGTCTCGCCTTCGCTACGGAGCGATGTTCAAGGCCAGCCCGACGTCAAGTGGTAGCGGTGGCTCACCCTTCGAGTACACGACAGCGTCGCCGACGCGCGACCCACGTCGCTCTCCTACGGAGGAAGGCGAGGTCGAAGTGGACTACGAGGAGTCCGAACAGGGCGATGCCCATGCGTCTCCTGCTCCTGCGAGCCCTCGGACGACCCGAACTGAGCTGCGCTCTCCACGCGATCCGCGTCGGTATTCAATTCCTCGGCAGCTGCGGCAGCCCAATCCGTTCCCGGAGGGACCTTCGAGCCTCGTGCTCAACGCGTTGCGCAACGCACCACCGCTTCCTGCTCGCGATGAGCCAGAATCACTCAAGGGAGTCGAAGACGCGATCACCAACCCTCTGGATGAGGCACAGGAGGCTTCCATGAGCGGTGCTCCAGAGTCACGTCGACCGGTCCAACGGGACATCGTGGGGACTTCGTCGCGGCGCGACTACGGCTTCGAGCCTTGCGACCCTGCCGAGCAGGTGAAGCAGTTGATGGCGCAGCCAAACCTGCATGGTTACGCCATAGGCAATCCTCCACGTACGGTGGCTGAGACTCAGCAGCGACAGGGGCCCCATGAGCGTTTCCTGACCCCGCAGGTGTGCACACTCGCCGAGTATCGGCAACGCTTAGATAAGCAACGACGACGGGAGTCTGTGCCTCAGATGAGGACTTATCCACTCCTGCTCCAAACCGGAGAGACCACCCGGGACTACATGGTCCATGTGGCCACCTGGGCCGAGGCTTCACGGAAGCTCGCGTCGTTTGACCGGCTCATGGAGAGCTGCGCCGAGGTGGACGTCCGCCTCGCCCGAGGTCTACTCTTCCAGTACGCGAAGATACGCGTGCGGCCCGGCCGCTTTCCTCGTCACACGACGGCAGTGGCTCCCGCCTCTCAGACCACTATCCCTGCTTCGCAGAATGCTCCTTCAGTCTCCGAGGGAGACTCGCTGGCTGTGCCAGCCACGGACCAGAGCCTGAGCTCGGCTGCTAGTCCGTCAGCTTCTCACACTAGTGGTGAGAAGCGGTGTCGACCGAGTGGTCGACCTCGAGCCCTTCGGGCGCCCCCGATCTTCGCGATCAAAAGCGTCCACGACGTCAGGGCAGTCCTGCCTCAGGGGCCCTTCAAACTCCCACGAGTTTTGGGAATGAGGATATCCACGCCACTTCACCAGATACTGGTTTTGACTACGGTGGCGACGCCGCGCCATCAGGCGCTCCACGTGGTAGTGGGGAGTCCCCTGCTCATCGAGCAACGGCGGAGGAGGCCGATTCGCTGCGGAACGCCGTACTCGATGAGTGTGACGAGCGCTATCTGTCGCAGCGCGCCTGGTACCAACTCGATCACTCGATCGGTACTCTCCAGAGTCAGACTCAGTCCCTTCAAGGGAACGTCGAGAGTGTTTGGCATTCGCATGCCCGTCTCGCTCATGACATAGAGGAGATTGAAAGCCGGATGGCTTGGCTCGAAGGTCCTCAGTCCCTGACTGCTCGCCTGCACCAGCAGGAGCTTCAGCTCGCTGAGTTGCGAGGTCAGGTGACGTTGCTGCTGCAGATGACGCAGCCTGGGCACGTGTCGTCGGTGCCAGCGCCTCCGCGCTCACCCCCGCGGGGTCCCGATATGGCTTAAGCAAGCCGACATAGAACACCGGGTGTGTTCGCATCCGCTTTGGCAAGTCAAGCGTGTATGCCAGGCCCTTCTTGGCCACGACCGTAAATGGTCCGATGAAACGCGGACGCAATTTCGTCTTAAAGACACTTGACACTGCATGTGTAGGTAGGTTCTTAGCGTTTAATAAAACCTGGTCACCGACCTTAAATTCCCATACATTGCTTCTACCTTTTGTATCAGCTTGTTCCTTCTGAACGTCTTGGCTTTCAGCCATCGCGTCACGTACACGGCGTAATACGCTCAATCTCACCGAGAGGAAGTCATCGACTTGTTTACGCACAGCAGAAGGGCTGATATCAGCAAGCTCGGAGTCGAGCGACGGCACGGCCTCTCCCCCACCAAGCCCAAGGCTACCGCGTGGCGGAGTGAGCGGAACGCGCGGGTGCGCAAGGCCGTTCACGTAGAACGGGGTGAAGCCTGTCGAGGCATGCACCGCATTGTTCATGGAGAACTCAACGAGAGGGAGCATAGCGCTCCAACGCTTCGGCGTTTCAGCGCATACGCTGCGGAGGATGTCCTCCAGAACGCGGTTCACGCGTTCGGTCTGACCGTCGGTCTGCGGATGGTCCGCCGCGGACATGTCCAGTCGAGTGCCCAGCACCTTGAAGACGGACGTCCAGAAGTGACCCGTGAAACGGGGATCTCGATCCGAGACAATGGTCTCAGGCAGCCCATGCTGGCGGAAGACCCGATCGATGAAGATCGTCGCTGTACCAGCACCATCGACGGTGTCCGGCACAGCCGCTAGGTGAGCCATCTTGCTCAGACGGTCAACAAAGACCACCACGCCTGTGTTGCCTGCCGAGTCCTTCGGCAGGCCAAACACAAAGTCCATACTTATGGACTGCCAACACCCAGAGGGTACAGGTAAGCTCGCCAAAGGCGCAGCCGCATGCGGCGAGGGTTTAACCCGCTGACACGTCTCGCACGTGCGCACATATGTGCTGACCCACTTGTACATCTTCGGCCACCAGTACATGGAGCTCACCGAGCCGTACGTCTTCTCGCGACCGAGGTGGCCGCCTGTGGGTGTGTCGTGGGCCTCATAGAGGATACGGTACTTCAGATCCTCATCGTGAGGAACCACCACTCGTGGTGGGTCATCCTGACCCGTGCTGTAGTACAGCAGACCGCCTTCTGCTGTAGCGTTGGAGTCTCGCCTTTAGGCGTCGTGACAGAGTCACCTGAGTCTTTAAACTCATCGCTCCCCAGAGCTTGGAGCAGCGCGACACAAGAGTCGTCCTGAGCGTACGCTGCTCGAACCATGTCCGTCACGGACGACGTCACCGAGGTGACATGAGATAACTCATAGTCCGGGCGATGTGATAACGCGTCAGCGAGGACGTTCTGCCTGCCAGGCTTGTACTTCACCTCGAAGTTATACTCCGCAAAGAAGGAGAGCCATCGGGCCATCCTCTGCGAGAGGTGAGGTGACTGCGTCGCTGTGCGTAGTGACGCATGATCCGTGTAGATCACAAACGGCTTGGAGCCGAGCAGGTGAACCCTGAATTTGACGAGAGCGTACTTCATCGCAAGTAGCTCCTTGTCATGAACTGGATAGTTCTTCTCAGCAGCCTTGAGCTGTCGAGACTCAAACGCAATGACGCGTTCGCGCCCTTCGACGTCCGCTTGTAGCAAAGCACTGCCGATGGCAAAGTCCGAGGCGTCACAGACGACGATAAACGGACGAGCGGGGTCTGGCAGCGCCAGTATCGGTGCCTGAAGCAGGCTATCCTTGATACAAGTGAACGCATTCTCGTGCTCGGCACGCCATACCCACTCGACATCCTTCTTAAGGAGATCCGTCAGTGGCCGAGCCAACTCAGCGTAGTTCTCGCTATACTTGTGCAAGTAGTTGGCCAAGCCCAGCCACTTACGCAAGTCCTTCTGGTTCAAGGGAACCGGCCAATCCACAATGGCCTTGACCTTTGCTGGATCAGCACGAAGGCCATGCTTCCCAACGAAGCACCCTAGGAAGGGGATTTCTTCCGCGCCAAAGACGCACTTGTCTGCGTTGGCGTACAACTTGTTCGTGCGCATGCACTCGAGCACAGCTCTCACGTGTTCCACGTGCACCTCAACGTCAGTCTTGCCGTGTTCGGCCTGACTGTGGACGAACACGTCGTCAAAGTACGTTTGTGCGAACGATTCGCAGGGGCCTGAACAGCTGCGTCACTAGACGATTGAACGTTGCGGGCGCGTTCGAGAGCCCTTGGGGCATGACGAGCCACTCCCAGAGCATACCGCTCGGGGTGCTCACCGCTGTAAGCGGAATATCACTGGCTCGCATGAGCAGCTGATAGTACCCATCGACTAAGTCGAGCGCACTGTACATGGTGCAACCCACCATGTTGTTCTGAAGAACATCCTTCCTAGGAATCGGCGTCTGCGCCGGAATCGTGGCAGCGTTGAGCTTGTTAAAAGCGTGAACGATACGCCACTTGCCATTCGGCTTTCTGACACAGAACGTTGGCGCGGAATGCGGAGATTTGCTCTCGCGCACGAGACCCGCCGCGTGCTTCGCACGGAAGAAGGCGTCAATGACGTCGCATTGCTCTTTAGGAAGAGGCCACTGCCGGGTCACGCAGTATTTAGTTCCGGGAACTAAGTCGATCTCATGACGAACGCCTCGGTCGGGAGGCAGGCCACTCGGTGGTTCCTTCGAGACAACGTCTCCATATTCCTTCAGCAGGGAGTGGAAGGGATCCGAGGGATTCTTGAGGATCTCCGATCCACTCCTGGCGTTCAACGCCTTCTTGACTTCGGCCAAGACGGACTCGTCAACGAGGGACGACGAGTTTAACTCCTCCTCAGGTCGAACGATGACCACCTCGGCGAATTCGCCAGCCTTCAAGGCATCGCCAAAGTCGGCGAAGGACATCTCTTCTAGCTCCAGGAGCTTGTCAACACTTGGCAAGTCGTCCAGCAGGACACTGCCTTCAGCACTACCGCCCACTCCATCAACCAGAGTGTATAGCTGTCCACAGCCCTCCGGTGCGTCGGCACTTGACGTCACGGATGACTCAGACGCAGAGCGTCTCGCCCGAAGGGCCTTACGACGTCTTCGCCTAGCCGAAGATCGTCTACTCGACGGAGTACGTGCCGTCGCACAAGTTTCGGCCCAGTGTCAGGGACACTCAGCGATCCACTCGGTCGACGACCGATGCCGCTCAACGGAGTACGTGCCGCTGCACAATCAATGACCGTAACAGGTCCAGTGTCAGAGACACTCAGCGATCGACTTGGTCCACGACCAGTATCACTCGACGGAGTACGTGCCGCCCCACAGTTCACGGCCTGGTAAGGCCCGATGCCATCGGCATCCAGTGACGGTCCATGACCGGCGTCACTCGGGTTACGTGAGCTTTGCCCACACGTTGACTCACTGCCAACCAGCGCTATGCGCTCAACAGGACTGCGATCCTCGCACTCGGTGCTGTCCACTAACTCGGACACACCTACTTCCCAGCATCATTGCCGACTCGGCTCGATGCTCGCGCCAGTAGCGCTTCTGCTTCCTAGCAGAGGTGGGTTCATGACTCGCCAAAGCTCCACTAGGAGAGAAGTGCGTAGCACCTAAGGTCTTCGACCTCCAGTCGGTCCATGGCTCGTGGCGCTCCAGCCACGCCATACCAAGGATGAGGTCGTACCTCGAATCCAGGTCCAAGACCAAGCAGCGTTCCACGCTGTCGAAGTCCAGGAACTTCAGCCGTAGGTCCATGGGGACCTTGGCTGCCGTGACACGGACGCCCGTCGCTAGACGGACCGTGACGGTGTCACCTCTTCGCGCTCGAAGCGCCTCAGCATATTGCTGACTACCCTCAACGGTGGAGCGTCTGACGTAGTTGCCAGACGCTCCTGAATCGATCAACACGATCCACGGCTTCTCGAAGCCCTTCACGTCCACATGGACGACCAGCAAGCCCTGCTTGCTCACACGTTCCGTGTTCAAGAGCACGGAGCTCTTCGGGGCTGAGCCCCAGTGCCTCTCACGCACTGCAGAACTCAGTTCTTCCCCAGTAGACCGCCCCGCGTCTACTGGGAGCCGTCGTTTCCCTGGGCAGAGCCCGAAGCGGGACCCGCGGCAGGGTTGCGACCAGTCTGGCCGGCGCGCTCTTTGCGCAGAGGGCAGTTGGGCCTCAGGTGTGTGGGACTACCACACGTGTAGCACCGACGAGTGCTCATACGCTGCACCGCAGCTCGTAGCTCGGCTACTTCATCTTCAGCATAGCTGAGGTCCATGGGTTCGGGTCCCCCGGACCCTGTGCTATTAGCACCGACCCTCGACAACTTAAAGTTGTGTTCAGCATTCAATGCCACGCTAACAGCGTCCTCGAAGGTGCGAGGATTCTGACGGAATGCCTCCGTCCTGGCCAGGCCCGCTCTCAGACCTTCCATGAAGATAGTCACAGTGACCACCTCAGGTAGAGGGTCGGCAGCCATGCCGGCAATGAGCGTGCGCAGCTCTTGGACATAGTCCACCAGGTCCTTCTTGCCCTGTCAGCAAGCGAGGAAGCGTGACCGCACGCGATACGCCTGGTTAGGTGGAGCAAACACTTGCGTAAGCTTGGCCTTAAGCTTCACCCCAAGTGGGGAAGGCCATTTCTACCGACGTCCCAGATGTCAAGGCTCATTCTCGTGCTCGACCTTCGAGCTTTAGAGATGGCGAACGCCACGCGTTGGCCTTCCAACTGGAGCATAGCGGCCCCCATGGCCATTTCGACCTCTCGGGTCCACAATAGGAGGTTCTCTCCTTCGTGCCCGTGAAAGGTCTTCACGCTGAGCGTGACGGGCTTAGCTCTCGGAGCGGGATTAACTCCTTTTACATTCCGCTGAATGTGCTCAACGAGAGCGTTCTCGTACGAGGCAAATGCCTCCAGGCGCGCGTTGACGGCCTCCGGCCCTTGAGACGCAAGGTGCGCCATACCTTCAGGGCCCAGCAAGGACGTAAGCTTGTTAAGCGTGTCCCGCTGACTCGGAGTCAAGTGAGCGTATGCTTCTGGCTCCATTCTCACAGAGAAACAGTCTTCAACTCAGGAGTTGGATTGACTACAAGTGCTACCAGATGCAGCGGGGCTGCGTAGGTGTGCACGGCACAGAGGAAGTTGGGTTGACTCGTAGAGTCCTGCTTGCAAGGCACTAGCCTTCGGTTCTATACAAGAACCAAGTAGTCCACTAAGTACGGGACTCTCACAATCAGTGTCCCTATAATAAAGGAACTAACACTAATTATGTAAAATGCAAACTGATTTTTATTTATTTTATTGCCTAATCCTGAATGTAACGGATTTAGTATCTAACATACTAAATCCTAATCAAATGTAATGTGTGGCTCTGAGCTAACAGCCAGCAACTGGCTACATATGTGACGTGTGAGAAACACTATGTGTCGTACACGGATCTGTGACTTGTGACCTGGATGGTGTATACCACACCTATTGTAGCCAAGGCGCTCAGCGCCGTGTAACCCCGTTACACCCTCCCCCACCAAACCGTGGATACGGAGTATCTACAACTGTAGACATAACTGCCTTGTCAAGGCCTGTCACCGGCAACTTTCCGATAAAAGAAATCTCTCAACGAGAGTGCGCGGGCGCGCTGGCTCAACGAGCACATTCCCCAATTCTCCCCAGCGAGCCAACCGCTCCTGAGGTGTCCAGTGACCAGGCGTCTACGCCCCAGCGCCTCAGCGCTTTCCGGTCTGAGCCCTCGGCTCCTCTCACGCTCTCCGTTTCGGAGTATTTCGCGGCGTCTCGCCTTCGCTACGGAGCGATGTTCAAGGCCAGCCCGACGTCAAGTGGTAGCGGTGGCTCACCCTTCGAGTACACGACAGCGTCGCCGACGCGCGACCCACGTCGCTCTCCTACGGAGGAAGGCGAGGTCGAAGTGGACTACGAGGAGTCCGAACAGGGCGATGCCCATGCGTCTCCTGCTCCTGCGAGCCCTCGGACGACCCGAACTGAGCTGCGCTCTCCACGCGATCCGCGTCGGTATTCAATTCCTCGGCAGCTGCGGCAGCCCAATCCGTTCCCGGAGGGACCTTCGAGCCTCGTGCTCAACGCGTTGCGCAACGCACCACCGCTTCCTGCTCGCGATGAGCCAGAATCACTCAAGGGAGTCGAAGACGCGATCACCAACCCTCTGGATGAGGCACAGGAGGCTTCCATGAGCGGTGCTCCAGAGTCACGTCGACCGGTCCAACGGGACATCGTGGGGACTTCGTCGCGGCGCGACTACGGCTTCGAGCCTTGCGACCCTGCCGAGCAGGTGAAGCAGTTGATGGCGCAGCCAAACCTGCATGGTTACGCCATAGGCAATCCTCCACGTACGGTGGCTGAGACTCAGCAGCGACAGGGGCCCCATGAGCGTTTCCTGACCCCGCAGGTGTGCACACTCGCCGAGTATCGGCAACGCTTAGATAAGCAACGACGACGGGAGTCTGTGCCTCAGATGAGGACTTATCCACTCCTGCTCCAAACCGGAGAGACCACCCGGGACTACATGGTCCATGTGGCCACCTGGGCCGAGGCTTCACGGAAGCTCGCGTCGTTTGACCGGCTCATGGAGAGCTGCGCCGAGGTGGACGTCCGCCTCGCCCGAGGTCTACTCTTCCAGTACGCGAAGATACGCGTGCGGCCCGGCCGCTTTCCTCGTCACACGACGGCAGTGGATCCCGCCTCTCAGGCCACTATCCCTGCTTCGCAGAATGCTCCTTCAGTCTCCGAGGGAGACTCGCTGGCTGTGCCAGCCACGGACCAGAGCCTGAGCTCGGCTGCTAGTCCGTCAGCTTCTCACACTAGTGGTGAGAAGCGGGTGTCGACCGAGTGGTCGACCTCGAGCCCTTCGGGCGCCCCCGATCTTCGCGATCAAAAGCGTCCACGACGTCAGGGCAGTCCTGCCTCAGGGGCCCTTCAAACTCCCACGAGTTTTGGGAATGAGGATATCCACGCCACTTCACCAGATACTGGTTTTGACTACGGTGGCGACGCCGCGCCATCAGGCGCTCCACGTGGTAGTGGGGAGTCCCCTGCTCATCGAGCAACGGCGGAGGAGGCCGATTCGCTGCGGAACGCCGTACTCGATGAGTGTGACGAGCGCTATCTGTCGCAGCGCGCCTGGTACCAACTCGATCACTCGATCGGTACTCTCCAGAGTCAGACTCAGTCCCTTCAAGGGAACGTCGAGAGTGTTTGGCATTCGCATGCCCGTCTCGCTCATGACATAGAGGAGATTGAAAGCCGGATGGCTTGGCTCGAAGGTCCTCAGTCCCTGACTGCTCGCCTGCACCAGCAGGAGCTTCAGCTCGCTGAGTTGCGAGGTCAGGTGACGTTGCTGCTGCAGATGACGCAGCCTGGGCACGTGTCGTCGGTGCCAGCGCCTCCGCGCTCACCCCCGCGGGGTCCCGATATGGCTTAAGCAAGCCGACATAGAACACCGGGTGTGTTCGCATCCGCTTTGGCAAGTCAAGCGTGTATGCCAGGCCCTTCTTGGCCACGACCGTAAATGGTCCGATGAAACGCGGACGCAATTTCGTCTTAAAGACACTTGACACTGCATGTGTAGGTAGGTTCTTAGCGTTTA
Organism: Phytophthora colocasiae; assembly: GCA_018806915.1. Lineage (NCBI taxonomy): Eukaryota > Oomycota > Peronosporomycetes > Peronosporales > Peronosporaceae > Phytophthora > Phytophthora colocasiae. Next base: position 650,021 of record JAGKQI010000048.1, on the reverse strand, counting down.
ATAAAACCTGGTCACCGACCTTAAATTCCCATACATTGCTTCTACCTTTTGTATCAGCTTGTTCCTTCTGAACGTCTTGGCTTTCAGCCATCGCGTCACGTACACGGCGTAATACGCTCAATCTCACCGAGAGGAAGTCATCGACTTGTTTACGCACAGCAGAAGGGCTGATATCAGCAAGCTCGGAGTCGAGCGACGGCACGGCCTCTCCCCCACCAAGCCCAAGGCTACCGCGTGGCGGAGTGAGCGGAACGCGCGGGTGCGCAAGGCCGTTCACGTAGAACGGGGTGAAGCCTGTCGAGGCATGCACCGCATTGTTCATGGAGAACTCAACGAGAGGGAGCATAGCGCTCCAACGCTTCGGCGTTTCAGCGCATACGCTGCGGAGGATGTCCTCCAGAACGCGCGTTCGGTCTGACCGTCGGTCTGCGGATGGTCCGCCGTGGACATGTCCAGTCGAGTGCCCAGCACCTTGAAGACGGACGTCCAGAAGTGACCCGTGAAACGGGGATCTCGATCCGAGACAATGGTCTCAGGCAGCCCATGCTGGCGGAAGACCCGATCGATGAAGATCGTCGCTGTACCAGCACCATCGACGGTGTCCGGCACAGCCGCTAGGTGAGCCATCTTGCTCAGACGGTCAACAAAGACCACCACGCCTGTGTTGCCTGCCGAGTCCTTCGGCAGGCCAAACACAAAGTCCATACTTATGGACTGCCAACACCCAGAGGGTACAGGTAAGCTCGCCAAAGGCGCAGCCGCATGCGGCGAGGGTTTAACCCGCTGACACGTCTCGCACGTGCGCACATATGTGCTGACCCACTTGTACATCTTCGGCCACCAGTACATGGAGCTCACCGAGCCGTACGTCTTCTCGCGACCGAGGTGGCCGCCTGTGGGTGTGTCGTGGGCCTCATAGAGGATACGGTACTTCAGATCCTCATCGTGAGGAACCACCACTCGTGGTGGGTCATCCTGACCCGTGCTGTAGTACAGCAGACCGCCTTCCAAGCTGTAGCGTTGGAGTCTCGCCTTTAGGCGTCGTGACAGAGTCACCTTTGAGTCTTTAAACTCATCGCTCCCCAGAGCTTGGAGCAGCGCGACACAAGAGTCGTCCTGAGCGTACGCTGCTCGAACCATGTCCGTCACGAACGACGTCACCGAGGTGACATGAGATAACTCATAGTCCGGGCGATGTGATAACGCGTCAGCGAGGACGTTCTGCCTGCCAGGCTTGTACTTCACCTCGAAGTTATACTCCGCAAAGAAGGAGAGCCATCGGGCCATCCTCTGCGAGAGGTGAGGTGACTGCGTCGCTGTGCGTAGTGACGCATGATCCGTGTAGATCACAAACGGCTTGGAGCCGAGCAGGTGAACCCTGAATTTGACGAGAGCGTACTTCATCGCAAGTAGCTCCTTGTCATGAACTGGATAGTTCTTCTCAGCAGCCTTGAGCTGTCGAGACTCAAACGCAATGACGCGTTCGCGCCCTTCGACGTCCGCTTGTAGCAAAGCACTGCCGATGGCAAAGTCCGAGGCGTCACAGACGACGATAAACGGACGAGCGGGGTCTGGCAGCGCCAGTATCGGTGCCTGAAGCAGGCTATCCTTGATACAAGTGAACGCATTCTCGTGCTCGGCACGCCATACCCACTCGACATCCTTCTTAAGGAGATCCGTCAGTGGCCGAGCCAACTCAGCGTAGTTCTCGCTATACTTGTGCAAGTAGTTGGCCAAGCCCAGCCACTTACGCAAGTCCTTCTGGTTCAAGGGAACCGGCCAATCCACAATGGCCTTGACCTTTGCTGGATCAGCACGAAGGCCATGCTTCCCAACGAAGCACCCTAGGAAGGGGATTTCTTCCGCGCCAAAGACGCACTTGTCTGCGTTGGCGTACAACTTGTTCGTGCGCATGCACTCGAGCACAGCTCTCACGTGTTCCACGTGCACCTCAACGTCAGTCTTGCCGTGTTCGGCCTGACTGTGGACGAACACGTCGTCAAAGTACGTTTGTGCGAATGCCCGCAGGGGCCTGAACAGCTGCGTCACTAGACGATTGAACGTTGCGGGCGCGTTCGAGAGCCCTTGGGGCATGACGAGCCACTCCCAGAGCATACCGCTCGGGGTGCTCACCGCTGTAAGCGGAATATCACTGGCTCGCATGAGCAGCTGATAGTACCCATCGACTAAGTCGAGCGCACTGTACATGGTGCAACCCACCATGTTGTTCTGAAGAACATCCTTCCTAGGAATCGGCGTCTGCGCCGGAATCGTGGCAGCGTTGAGCTTGTTAAAAGCGTGAACGATACGCCACTTGCCATTCGGCTTTCTGACACAGAACGTTGGCGCGGAATGCGGAGATTTGCTCTCGCGCACGAGACCCGCCGCGTGCTTCTACGCACGGAAGAAGGCGTCAATGACGTCGCATTGCTCTTTAGGAAGAGGCCACTGCCGGGTCACGCAGTATTTAGTTCCGGGAACTAAGTCGATCTCATGACGAACGCCTCGGTCGGGAGGCAGGCCACTCGGTGGTTCCTTCGAGACAACGTCTCCATATTCCTTCAGCAGGGAGTGGAAGGGATCCGAGGGATTCTTGAGGATCTCCGATCCACTCCTGGCGTTCAACGCCTTCTTGACTTCGGCCAAGACGGACTCGTCAACGAGGGACGACGAGTTTAACTCCTCCTCAGGTCGAACGATGACCACCTCGACGAATTCGCCAGCCTTCAAGGCATCGCCAAAGTCGGCGAAGGACATCTCTTCTAGCTCCAGGAGCTTGTCAACACTTGGCAAGTCGTCCAGCAGGACACTGCCTTCAGCACTACCGCCCACTCCATCAACCAGAGTGTATAGCTGTCCACAGCCCTCCGGTGCGTCGGCACTTGACGTCACGGATGACTCAGACGCAGAGCGTCTCGCCCGAAGGGCCTTACGACGTCTTCGCCTAGCCGAAGATCGTCTACTCGACGGAGTACGTGCCGTCGCACAAGTTTCGGCCTCTCTCGGCCCAGTGTCAGGGACACTCAGCGATCCACTCGGTCGACGACCGATGCCGCTCAACGGAGTACGTGCCGCTGCACAATCAATGACCGTAACAGGTCCAGTGTCAGAGACACTCAGCGATCGACTTGGTCCACGACCAGTATCACTCGACGGAGTACGTGCCGCCCCACAGTTCACGGCCTGGTAAGGCCCGATGCCATCGGCATCCAGTGACGGTCCATGACCGGCGTCACTCGGGTTACGTGAGCTTTGCCCACACGTTGACTCACTGCCAACCAGCGCTATGCGCTCAACAGGACTGCGATCCTCGCACTCGGTGCTGTCCACTAACTCGGACACACCTACTTCCAGCATCATTGCCGACTCGGCTCGATGCTCGCGCCAGTAGCGCTTCTGCTTCCTAGCAGAGGTGGGTTCATGACTCGCCAAAGCTCCACTAGGAGAGAAGTGCGTAGCACCTAAGGTCTTCGACCTCCAGTCGGTCCATGGCTCGTGGCGCTCCAGCCACGCCATACCAAGGATGAGGTCGTACCTCGAATCCAGGTCCAAGACCAAGCAGCGTTCCACGCTGTCGAAGTCCAGGAACTTCAGCCGTAGGTCCATGGGGACCTTGGCTGCCGTGACACGGACGCCCGTCGCTAGACGGACCGTGACGGTGTCACCTCTTCGCGCTCGAAGCGCCTCAGCATATTGCTGACTACCCTCAACGGTGGAGCGTCTGACGTAGTTGCCAGACGCTCCTGAATCGATCAACACGATCCACGGCTTCTCGAAGCCCTTCCCGTCCACATGGACGACCAGCAAGCCCTGCTTGCTCACACGTTCCGTGTTCAAGAGCACGGAGCTCTTCGGGGCTGAGCCCCAGTGCCTCTCACGCACTGCAGAACTCAGTTCTTCCCCAGTAGACCGCCCCGCGTCTACTGGGAGCCGTCGTTTCCCTGGGCAGAGCCCGAAGCGGAACTCGCGGCAGGGTTGCGGCCAGTCTGGCCGGCGCGCTCTTTGCGCAGAGGGCAGTTGGGCCTCAGGTGTGTGGGACTACCACACGTGTAGCACCGACGAGTGCTCATACGCTGCACCGCAGCTCGTAGCTCGGCTACTTCATCTTCAGCATAGCTGAGGTCCATGGGTTCGGGTCCCCCGGACCCTGTGCTATTAGCACCGACCCTCGACAACTTAAAGTTGTGTTCAGCATTCAATGCCACGCTAACAGCGTCCTCGAAGGTGCGAGGATTCTGACGGAATGCCTCCGTCCTGGCCACGCCAGCTCTCAGACCTTCCATGAAGATAGTCACAGTGACCACCTCAGGTAGAGGGTCGGCAGCCATGCCGGCAATGAGCGTGCGCAGCTCTTGGACATAGTCCACCAGGTCCTTCTTGCCCTGTCAGCAAGCGAGGAAGCGTGACCGCACGCGATACGCCTGGTTAGGTGGAGCAAACACTTGCGTAAGCTTGGCCTTAAGCTCACCCCAAGTGGGGAAGGCCATTTCTACCGACGTCCCAGATGTCAAGGCCCATTCTCGTGCTCGACCTTCGAGCTTAGAGATGGCGAACGCCACGCGTTGGCCTTCCAACTGGAGCATAGCGGCCCCCATGGCCATTTCGACCTCTCGGGTCCACAATAGGAGGTTCTCTCCTTCGTGCCCGTGAAAGGTCTTCACGCTGAGCGTGACGGGCTTAGCTCTCGGAGCGGGATTAACTCCTTTTACATTCCGCTGAATGTGCTCAACGAGAGCGTTCTCGTACGAGGCAAATGCCTCCAGGCGCGCGTTGACGGCCTCCGGCCCTTGAGACGCAAGGTGCGCCATACCTTCAGGGCCCAGCAAGGACGTAAGCTTGTTAAGCGTGTCCCGCTGACTCGGAGTCAAGTGAGCGTATGCTTCTGGCTCCATTCTCACAGAGAAACAGTCTTCAACTCAGGAGTTGGATTGACTACAAGTGCTACCAGATGCAGCGGGGCTGCGTAGGTGTGCACGGCACAGAGGAAGTTGGGTTGACTCGTAGAGTCCTGCTTGCAAGGCACTAGCCTTCGGTTCTATACAAGAACCAAGTAGTCCACTAAGTACGGGACTCTCACAATCAGTGTCCCTATAATAAAGGAACTAACACTAATTATGTAAAATGCAAACTGATTTTTATTTATTTTATTGCCCTAATCCTGAATGTAACGGATTTAGTATCTAACATACTAAATCCTAATCAAATGTAATGTGTGGCTCTGAGCTAACAGCCAGCAACTGGCTACATATGTGACGTGTGAGAAACACTATGTGTCGTACACGGATCTGTGACTTGTGACCTGGATGGTGTATACCACACCTATTGTAGCCAAGGCGCTCAGCGCCGTGTAACCCCGTTACAAATCCCCAAGCGTTCCCTGGAGGAGCGTTCCGACCGTCCATCCCTGCCTGGACAGGAGCAAGCGAGCCAGTAGGGAACGCCCCACATTCAACGAGAACGCCTTAAACGAGAGGAGCCATTGCGAGTTACCGCAACGTCACGATGAAGGATTTCTCCAGTCCGGCGGACTATGGATTGAAGGGATTATTCTCATCTCACGTTCAGGAGACGCCTGCTGCGCATGTGATAACCCCTGCGTACTTGGCCCAGAACCCTTTGTCGACACGCATACCGAGAACGCTACCGCAACATTACTCATCCTCGGAGTCACAACCGTTCCTGATGACCTCGCAAGCGTTGCCGGCAACGCTTACGTCGTCGGCGCATGTACCCGCACGCCCCGTAGGTGTGTCTGCTGGAACCCCGGTAGTCCCGGCAGTCGAGCAATTACGGCACGGAGTTCCGATGCTACCAAGACATACTTCCTCCCCACCGCCTACTACGACGAGTGCCCCGTACTCCACCCGACCATTCGGACCAGGAACGGTTCCGGTCCCCGTGCCGCGAGGAGATAACAGGGCTGGGAACGCTTACGGGCAAGCCCCGCCCCAGTATGGATATTCCGTACAGCCGGGACGGCCTCAATCTACGCCTTTAGGAATGCCCACGAGTATCAGGAACGCCATTCGAATGTTGCAACCGTTCTATTCGGATGACTCTACTGCCGAGCGGGCCGGAAGTTTTTGGGAGGCGTTCGAGCGTGCTGCGGAGGGGCTGGATGACACGCTTAGGTTGAGTGCGTTCCGTGAGTGTTTGAAGGGCAAGACAGGAGAACAGTGGTGGGTGCATTCGCGGATCGACGACTTTGACACTTTGAAGACCCGATTCTACAACCAGTTCATCTGCCAGACGCCCCAGCAACGTATCGAACTTTTGAAGAAGACGGCCCGGTCACGTGGGATGTCAGCCGAGGTTTGGGGAGACCTGATTTCAAGGTTGTGCGACGATGCTCGGTGCTATGACTCCGATATGCGGTACCAGTATTTCCTGTCGGGTCTACGCAATCGTGAGTGGAAGGCTACGCTTTCGAACGCTATGGTTGACTCAATTCCGCAAGCGGTAACGGTTCTACTTTATAAGAACATGCACATTCCCGTGGAGAATGACGCCGACTTTGAAGACACTCCTCAATCGTAGAGCTCCGAGAACGCAATGATGCAACAAATGCTAACGCTAATGCAACAGACGCAGCACATGTTAACGCAGCAGCAGCAGCAGCAGTACGCTCAAACAAGCGTTCCTCAGAACGCTACCCCGACGATAGCCGTGGCTCATTACGAAGACCCTGCGCTTGGACACGCTTCGACGACCGTGGCGGCGGTGGCGCCTGAGACCCCCGTTAGAGGAATTCGCCAGGGCCCCGACATGCACACCCAGGAAGGTCAGGTTGTGTGTGGTCGCTGCCATACGCTAGGATGCAACCGACTCAGTTGCCGTCGTGGTAACGCTGTCTGCTCAAATTGTCAGACAAAGGGACATGTCTACGTGGAGTGCGAACAGCCCCGTGGACAGAATCAATCGAACCGTTCCTCTCAGCAGGCCACCAACCGTACTCAGAACGGTTATAAGCGTACCTGTTTCCTGTGCGATAGTCCTGACCATCGGGTGGCCAACTGCGCTACAAAGCTACTTCTCTCTCGACTCTCCGTCCAGGAGAAGACCGGAGCCACGACCGGAGGGGACTCATCTGCGGGTCGACAATGATGGGGGCAGGAGGAAGGGGAAGGGAGTGTCGACCCTTCTTCTTGTTTAAGTGATGACACCCCTGGGAACGCTTCTATATTGGAACTGGATGAAGTCGAAGCGTACCCGGGCGAAGAAAGAACGGTTAACGCTTTAAGGAGCGTGAGTGAACGGATTGAAACGGATGTGAAAATGACGAATATCGAAGAAGAGAACGGGACGGAGCGTTCTGCTGAGGAAGACGAGCGCGAGAGCTCGTCTGGTGCTGAGAGAAAGAGTGTTCCCAGGAGGGAATTTATCTACGATTACCGCGCGGAGAATACGCGGGAGGAGGAGAATATGATGGCTGAAGCGTTATTACCATTGGAGAGTCGAGTAGCAGAGGCTACCTCGGAAGAGGAGGACTACTTTTGCGATTACTATGCCGACTACAAGGAGATGGCCAGCCTGGAAGAGGGACTGCCTGTCGAGGTGACGGCGTCCGCTAGGGTGGCGAGCAGCGTTTGCACGGAAAATAGGGAGCCGCTAGAGGAAGAAACCATGAACAGTGAAGAACGGAAAGAAGAGCACGGAGAACGGTCAACGACGGAAATTGAAGAAAGTGGGAACGGTGGAACGGAGGAACAGTACCCCACAGAGGCCGAACGGGGGTCCCTGAAGCCAGAGGTTATTAGAGCTTTAGAGGAACGGTTCGAGAGTGATGTAAGCGCGGTACGAGTGTTGTTCCAATGGCCACCCTACAAACCTACGGGGAAGCGTAAAGTTGTGCACGTGCAGTTCATGGATTCGAGTGGAAAGGGAACGGAGAACGCTTCCAAGGATGAGGACTCCTGAAAAGAAGAAGCAACGGAAGAGCAAGAAAGGCCGCCTCCCGATCCCGGTGAAGGTGACAACGCGGCTGGGATTAAGGAAGAAACTATCTCTTCGGAGGACGCTGGCAGACTGGTTGAAATAGGCCTGCCAGAAAAGGAGAACGCTTTTGGCGGCACGGGTGGAACCGTTCCCGAGTCAGAAGACTCGACCAAAGGTCGCAGTGTAACGCCTGCGGTTATCGAACCCGAACCGCCGCCCGAAGAGACACCTGCTGTGGAAGGGAGCCCCTGTACTAGACTCTTCACGACTGATGAATTGGACGCCCTGGAAGATGGAGCCGAGTCGCCCATCGACGAAGAGAAGGAAGAGTACGAGAAGGAGTTGGAAGAACGCTTATTCCCTCTGGATGAAGTCGAACTGAAGAAGCGCGTGAAGTCCAGCGCTGAACAGAAGAAGGAGCTGTCCTTGACGGAGTTGAGTTGCATTCTCAACATACCGGAAGAAACCCTTGAGAGGACGCGAGATTCTTCGCCTGGAGAACTGTCCACCCCAGAGTACTGGATAAGATGGTACGCTTCTACGCTAGCGTCGTCCGAGGCTGCCAAGCGTGCGAACCGAAACTTTAGTGAAACTCCGACCGAAGGGAACGCTGTGGCAAGCGTTCTTTATAACGCTGATGGATACTTGGACGCGAAGGATTACCCTGGGAGGAAGAAACATCGAAGGTCTCATAAACGTGAAAAGGCTAGGGCGAAGAAGTTTGCGAAGCCTAAGGAGGAGGCAGACCCAGTGACGATTCTCGACAACATTGGACTCCCTCTTGTGAACCGAAAGCCTAGAGAAATTACGGAACGGTTATCAAGCGTTCCTGAGAAGGCACGTCGAAGCGTTCGACACCAATGGAGAGGACTTATTCGACGAATCGTCCACCAACTAGTGTTCGAGGAGGAGACGTTAGACCCTCGACCGTGCGGCACCTGCCAGATGAAACTGAGTGACCGGAGGGATCCCCGCGAGAGGTGTAGCCGGGAGTTCCTTCTGAAGGAGAAGGAGCTTGAAATGCGAGCAAGGGCGTACTTGGAGCGTTCCGTGGATCACTTGGAGAAGAGTATCGTGGACATTTTGATACAAGGAATTAAGTACCGATACGTGTTGGACTCAGAGGAGATTCGCAGGAAGCTAACGGATCGTACTCCTACGTGCGAACTGTGTCGCATTTTGTCTAAGCGTTCTTCGCGACGAGGTCGCATCTGCAACGTCCGATTTGACCATTCTGCGTTACTCGCTAACCGTTCCGAAGCGTTGGGAACGCTTAGCTCAAGTGAAGATCAGCCGGGAGGCATGTACGAGTACGCCCACGCCGTGTCGGATGCGACGGCCAAGAGTCCTGAGCCTAAGGAACTGAGCGAAGAATCCGAATCCGAAGTGCTCAGTGAGGATGGAGACGACGCCGTCGTTCCGGAAGGCAAACGTATAATCGGTTCTGTGGGAGGGGTGGAGGCCGTCTCTACGGGCTATATCGACTGTCTACCTACCGCTATGCTCATCGACTCAGGAGCTGTTGCCAGTCTAATTGACAGTCGCGTGCTGAAGAGGCTGGGGATGACGGACGCTCCATTGGAACCATACCCCCAGGAACTGAAAGGCGTGTCGGGTCAAGCGTTACGAGTTAAGGGACTCGTCCGCCTGCCCATGCGACTGGGGTCGAAGGAATTAATTCGGCCTTTTGTGGTGATCGAGAAGCTGCATGTTGATGTAATCCTCGGAACGGACACGCTTAGAGCGTACCGAGCCGTCGTCGACCTGGATGAAAGTACGGTAACGCTTAAGGATACGGGAGAAGCGTTCGCCATCGGGTCGCCTCGGGTGGAGGAAATGTACACCACTCGTATTAGCTCTACGGTACGGTTATGTCCTGGAGGGCAAGCGTTGGTGGTGACCGATGTGCAAGGAAAAGCGGCTGATGACTCTACGGTGCTCGTCGAAGGGTATGTGGACCTGGACGACACGGTGAAGGTGGCTCGAACACTGTGCTCTGTGAAAGAGGGCAAGGTCGTGGTGGAGGTGTGTAACGCTTCGGAGGAAGACGTGATCATTAAAAAGGGAACGCTTATCGCCGCGGCTACGGTGGTGCCGGCGACCGCCTTTGCTTACGAGACGGACGATAAGGATGACCGGAACGCTTCCGCGAATGGAACGGATTGGGTGAGTTCCGTGCTGGGAACGGTTAGTTCGCGTTCTGAACCGTCCCGAGATCCTATGCCCGCCTTGGATGAAGCGTTACGACAAGAGTTTAGGGTGGACTTTACGGGATCAAAGTTGAGTTCTGAGCAGCAAGGACTGTTCTCTTCTCTATTGGAGTCTTTCGCTGATATGTTCGTGGAAACCTCGATGAAGCCGGGTCGGACCAACCTTCTAGAGTTCTCTATAGATACGGGAGACAACGCTCCGATCAAGCAGAGACCGTACAGGGTTTCTAAGGCCGAAGGTGATGTGATGGAGGCTGAGATCCAGCAATACCTCGATTTGGGGATAATACAACCGTCCTCGAGCCCATGGGCGAGCCCAGTGCTTATGATACGGAAGCCTGATGGGGGCATACGCTTCTGCATTGACTACCGGAGACTGAACGCTGTTACTATTAAGGACTGCTACCCGATGCCGCTTATTGATGACATCTTGGACGTTCTGAGGAACGCTAAACTGTTCTCTACTATGGACATCGCCTCCGGGTATTGGAACGTTCCGATGGCAAAAGGAAGCGTGGAGAAAACAGCGTTCACCTTCAAGTACGGGCTGTTTGAATGGTTGGTGATGCCCTTTGGCTTATGCAACGCGGTGCCGGCTTTCGAGCGATTAATGGAGAACGTACTAGTGGATCTTAAGTGGCGAACTTGCTTGGTATATCTCGACGATTGTGTGGTGTTCAGCGAGGACTTTCCTACCCACTTGGTACGGTTAAAACAAGTCTTGGAACGGTTCCGTGCGGCAGGGTTTAAACTCAAAATGAAGAAGTGCAAGTGGGGACGCGACCAGGTAGCGTTCCTAGGGCACATAGTAACGCCTTCAGGGATACTGCCCAACCCGGAGAAGGTGAAGTCGGTGATGACTTTGAAGAACCCGCACGACTTGCATACCGTTCGAGCGTTCCTAGGACTGACGAGTTATTTTCGACGATACATTCCGGGATACGCTGCGATTACCGCTCCCATAGAACGCTTAAAAGGAAAAGGCGTTCCGTTCGAGTGGTCCGAAGACTGTGAGTCAGCGTTCCGACAATTGAAGCGGAAGCTGGTGGAACCCCCAATCCTAGTGTACCCGGATTTCTCGAAGCGTTTCAAATTGTATGTGGACTCTTCCACGATGGCTATTGGAGCGTGCCTAATGCAGACCGTGGACGGACGGGAGCGAGTGGTAGCGTATGCGAGCAAATTGCTCGTTGGATCCGAGAAGAATTGGGTCAACAAGACCAACGGAACCTCCGAGATCGAATGTTGGGGAATTGTATGGGCTACGAGGAAGTTCCGCTGTTATTTGGATCGTCGCGAGTTCGATTTGTATACGGACCACAAGGCGTTGACGTGGGTATTCGACGAGAAGAACCGTACCAGTAACGCTAAACTGGCACGCTGGGCGATGGAGCTCTCGCAGTTACGCTTCAAAGTGTTCCATAAACCTGGGACCGCTATGGGTCACGTGGATGGACTCTCACGGCTGCACGCCGACACCATCAACGCCGTGACAATGGCTGACCTGCTGAACGACGCGCGCTCCGATGGGAACGGTTCTGAAGAAGAGAGAGAGGTTAGGAACGCTGATCCGGGAACGGTTCCGAAGTCGGAACGGTTCCGGTCGATGGAACGCTTCCTGCTGGGGCCTCGGAAGCCACGCGAGAGGGACACGGTTCCACTGAAGTCGGGGGGTCGTCTCGGCGCTCCCTCCCGAACGCTCCCGAGGAACAGCTGATGGTTTCGCCAGTGGACTTGTTTGGACTTCAGCAGGAACGCTTCGTTGAGGAACAGAAGCGTACCCCTTGGATCATGGCGATGATCGCCTATTTGAAGGATGGTGCATTGGCCCTCGACCCGCAGTTAAGGGCGCGGACGCTTCTTATGGCGCCTAATTATGAGGTGAAGAACGGCGTGCTGATGAGGAAAGTCTACCTCAAGGCTCGAGCCGGGCCTGCTAGCTCTATCGAAGTTCCGGTTATACCGTTACCATTCATTTCTACCGTTCTACACCACTGTCATACCGACGTGCTAGCGGCGCACGTAGGCGTTACGAAAACGCTGGATAAGGTTAGGAAGCATGCGTTCTGGCATGGATGGAAAAGTGATGTGGCTGAGTACGTCCGGGAGTGCACGGTGTGCGGAAGTGGAAAAGGGTACCGTCCTTGGAAGAACGGTTTGATGCAGAGGATGCCGGTCCAGGAACTGTCGGGACCGTTCTCTCTACTGGTGGTGGACGCTATTGGACCGTTGGTCACCACGCCTCGTGGAAACAAGTTTATTCTAGTGTTCGCTGACTATTTCACCCGGTGGGTGGAAGCGTTCGCTATCGGGGCTTTAGACACGGTAACGTTTGTGGAAACTATGGTGAACGAGGTCATTTCGAGACACGGAGTCTCGGAACGGTTGTTGAGCGACCAAGGATCAAATTTCATCTCTGAGCTGGCGAGATCTTTCTACGAGACGCTTGGTATTAAGAAGTTGTTCGGAGCAGCGTACCACCCGCAGACCCAAGGACTTGTGGAACGCTTCAATGGAACGCTTATTGGCATGCTGAAAATGTTCGTGAACGAAGCGCAGACGGATTGGGATCTATATCTGCCTCGGGTTCTGTTTGCGTACCGGACTTCCTATCACGAGTCGCTGAAGGACTCGCCGTTCTTTAGCCTTTACGGCCGAGACCCCGTGCTCCCGCTGGACTTAGCGTTCTTGAATACGGATAACACAGTGGAAGAGTAACGAAGTCGCCGCGTACCGTAGGCGTCTCTACCTCTCTCTGAGGGACACTCGACGAATGGTTGAGCGACAACTACTAAAGGCCCAAGACCGGTATGTCCTCCGACCGGGCCGAGTGGAGACCAAGTTTGAAGTTGGGGACCCGGTGTGGGTGTACCAATACTTCCGTGCTCGTCGAGGCGAACGCACGACCATGAAATTAGCGTTCTCTTGGCACGGTCCGTACCGTGTCGTGAGTACCGTGGGGGAGAACACTTATCGAATAGCGATCCCTTCGCACCCCAACCGCGTGGTGAGCATCAATGTGAATCGCCTGAAGCGTTTCCAGGGATGGTGGAGCAGACCGTTCCCTACGGAAGTACCGGATGGGATCGTCAGCCAGCCGGGTGTCGACGACGAGGGTCCACTCGGGGAAGACGACCTCCCTTCTACGAGTTATGTGGAACGCTTAGTAATTGGGGGTGAGGAGACGGCTCTGTCAGGGGCTGACACGCCGGTAGTGGACATTCTGGCTAGGAGGAAGGAGAAGGGCGTCACGCAATACTTGGTGCTCTTAGCCACCTACGAGGTCGCGTGGAGGCCTGCTGGAACGCTTCTTCCCAACTACGACGTTCTGATCAAAGCGTTCGAGAACGCTCGACGCAAAAAGAAGGGACTCGTCGCAGTGCACGGTTAGCAGAGGCTAACGTCGCTGTCGACGAGGATAGCATGCTCTTCTAAGGGAGCGTGGCTGGTCTTGCTCTGAGTGGGGTCAAGACGGGAGAAGGGAGGTGAAAGGAACGGTTGTTCTCCGTGGAGAACTTTGGATTTGAATTACTTTTATTGCACGCACGGCTGGAAGCCGTGTTTATATTTTTGGGGAATTACGAATTTGGGAACGGTATCGGAGAACGCTTAGTGGATATGGAAATTACGGTTATTACGCTTAGTGGATATGGAAATTACGGTTATTACGCTTAAGCGGAGAACGCTAAGCTACCGTTCCTGAACTTGAAAAGATAAAAGGAGGAAACGAGCAATTAGGGACCTACGAAGTCGACGAGTCCTGGACCTTCTGCTTCTTGGCCGGCGGCTTCTCTTCTTCCGAGTCAGAGTGCGGCTCGTAGTCGGAGACCTCATCATCGTTGTCGCTAGCCTCGCTGTCGCTCTCGTCACTAGCCTCGTCCTCAGAGTTGGCGCCCGATTGGGGGGGAGGAAGCCGACTTCTTACCGGACCCTGAAGCCCCGTCCTTGGACTTCGGCTTGGGTGATGAGTGGGGCGATGCCGGAGGGCTGCTGGGAGGACCGGCTGCCGGCTTGCTGGCTGGCGACGGCTTCGGCTCGGACCCGCTGGACGAGGTATCCTTCGGGGAGGACTCGGCTGGAGAGGCGTCCTGGGACTTGCTGGTTGCCGAACTTGAGTCGGAACTCGAAGCGTTCCCGGGAACGGTCTTGCTCGGAAGGGGCCTGAGAGGACTTGGATCCGGCGGACTTGGGATTCTTGGAAGGCGTGGCCGTCGTCCCCGTGGAGGAGTCAGGGACCACGCTAAGGTCGTTTGCTCTGGCCTTGGCCGACTTTGGCTTGGCTGCCTTGTAGAAAGTTGGTACCATACGACTCGCTGCTATACTTCCCGACCCATGCGCTGAAGGACAACCCTTGATCTTGAACTGGTCGTAGGAAGACTTGATCTCCTTGGGGTCGAAGGCCTTAACGACGGGCGTCTTATACGTCCCATCTTGCAACTGCTTGACGAGGACTCTAGCCAAGTCGATAATCCGAGTGGACTTGCGAAGGACCGCCCACACGCCATCCTTGTTGTTGTTTGCCCAGCCGGGGCGGGGCTGACGGTCTGACTGAAGATCGATGAGGACGAGAGCGAGGGCTCGATCGTCGAGACGACTTTCGGGGCGATGATGGTCAGGATCCAAGGCATCGGCCCACAGCAACAGATTAGTAACGCTTGTGAAGCCACCTTCGTTCAACTTGAACGGTTTCAAAGCGTTCTTGACCTTGGAAGCGTACTCCGCGGCGTCGCGTCGGCGGAGGAATGGGAGGCTTTCGATCACTGGTCCATGGTATCCGGGCCCTCGAGACTGATTGCGCCCTGGCTGACCTCCCCACCACATCAAAGTCCTCGAGTCGTCGCAATTCTCCATGAGCTCCAAGAAATTATAAAAGCCCTAAGTCTTGATACAGAAGGAGAGAAACTCGATGCGGCGTGCGGCCGCCTCCATCTTCTGCTTCCTGCGGCGGGTCTGGGCGGCTTGAGTCTTCAACGGGACGTGAAGCTGCCAGTCAAAGAACACCTGCCGATCACGATTCCACCAACGCCAGTGAGCCGTGTACACGTGGGGGTATTCCTCCGGATCATACCAGAGGCGAGAACCCTCCCAGGGGAACGCTAACTGGAAAGTGGAACGGTCCGAACGAGCCGCTCGACGGTACAAATCCTCCAAGTCGTCACGAATTTCTTGAGGCGTGGTATCCGCCAACGCTTCTGTAAAGTATGGAGTTTTCCGAGGCAACGACTGCGACGCTGACGACCCGCCTGTTGATCGCTCCTTCCTTTTCCGGGGCGACTTTGACTTGGACTTGGAAGCGTTCTTTGGGGAAGACTCCGTAGAAGAAGAACTCTTGGACCCGTTGGTTGTGAAACGAGGATGAGTCTCGGGACGCTTACTGGCCTTCTGACGCGTGGGCTTCGGGGGGATAAGAACGGGACCGCTGAAAGCGTCCGGCGCCGCGCTAGTCTGATCGATCACCGCCTCCGCAATGTCGTCCAGGATGTCCAATCCCGTTGAGCCTTCGTTTACGCTCAGCACTGCGCGCATCTCGGACCAGAACGCTTCTTGAGCACTGACCGTGGCCGAGTCTTCCGTGTCGGATTCTTCCTCTGCGTAGCGCTCCATGAGCCGCTTCAGCAGCTTCTGTTCGTCGGAAGGGAGACGGGATTTACCCATAGTGGGAGCTGTGCGGCGAGAGGAAAGTTGCCGAATCTGAAACTGGAGACGGTTCCTTATGGGACCTGGCGCATCGAAATTTGACAAAATTTAGGAAAGGAGACTTCGAGAGACCGATGATTGGGCCAACTTTATGGCTGCCAGTTGAAGTTGCCGGAAACTGAAAATCTACATCTGAAGGGCGGACCCTTGATGACACCAGATCGCCGTTAAGATACTTGAGTGCGGCGGGACGTGCAAGGATCACTTACGCGATGCGCCATTCATTTCTCCTTTTGCTGGAAGAAGCCGAACGGGGAAACGAACGCTCATGGAAGCGTGGGCCAGCTATGTGTGGGCTGAATATGCACGGTTCGAACTCCTACCTGTGTACATCGGAACGGTTGTCGCGTGGATCGTGACGACGCCTTTACGAGATGCGGCGTGGACGTTCGGCACCGAGGTTTGGAGAGTCACGAGATTGAACGGCGGCATGTGGCTGGACTACTCTTCTCGCTACCAGGAAGTGCTCCGGAACCCTTCTTTTCGGAGATTGCACGGGTTGGCTTACGGGTACGCTTTGTGGAGCACCTTCTTCGCAGTCCCCGTGCAGGTACTAGAGCAGAACGCTTTGGAGTATGGGCGGTATGGGCGCATGCACCGAAGCTGGTGGCTTGCATTCCAAGTGACGTTTGGTGAATACGGTCCTGACCTCGTGCTGGAAACGTGTGCTTCGGTGGAACGCTACTGCTTAGCGTGGAGGGAAGGGTGTACCAACGCTTGGAAGCGCATTTATGGAGGTGTTCAAGGTTTATGCTGGGCCACACTCCTCACGTTGTCCATGACTATCCACATTCCTATGTTACTATTCGATGTACTGGAGTTTGTGCTGTGTGGAGCTTCGGGGGTCTTCATTGCTCTGGTCGTCCTGAACGCTTCGAGTTACTACTGGGACTGGACGGCACAGGGACTCCTGGTCACGCAAATAGTGGGGTTAATCGGACTAGTCACACACGGATGGCGCCTTGGGGATCGAGACGGTCGACTACGGAAGATCGCTCCTCGTGGGATTATTGAGGATGCGTTGGACAGCGTGCAACGGAACGCTTCGGACGCTATAGGGCTGAAGAAGACAACATTTTGCGCCTGAAGAGGCCGGTCGTCCGTGCTCAAATCAAGATACCATTTAGTGAGGAGATAGCGGCTTCCTCGTCTTCTGGTAAAGAGCCTGACGGAGACGTCGAGGACTCGGGGGAGGATATGGCCGAACGCTTACGGGACCTGGCTGACGAGGTCCAACGCGGTGTCCTCCGAGGACGGCGGACTTCTAGTCGGGGGGAATGTCCCGTATCCGGGATTGAAGGGGGTGTTCCAGCGGCGTTGGGCCCTCGTCTGGCTACGGAAAGACCCAAGCGGCCTCGGCGTCTGGGTGGTCCGAGCCCGGGTACCGTTCCCATGGTACAGGATCCTAGAGGAGGTGTCTGATGACGCTAGGGGCGACGTGGAGGTCCAAGTGTTGGGAATAAGTGAGACTGAGCCAGTGATGGCAATAAAAATATGGAACCTTTTTTATCAAAATAAAATAAAAATAAAAATAAAAAACTTTTTTATTTTTTCGATTTAAAAGTTTTTATACTTTTTTATCGAATGAACCCCGTCAAATCGATTTACCAAAATACTGTTGCAACCCAAATAATGGCCTAAGTTCCTGGCGTTTGGCTCTCAAGTCTATCATGTACTTCGAGTTCACCACCACGTTCGCTCTAATTGTCGGTCTGCTGGCTGTCAACCATGTGAATCCAGATGCAACGCGACGTGTCCGACTTCATGTAATCTCCTTCTTCGACTCAATGCAGTGGGATGGCGTTTTGAAGCGCTCGGAGAATGTGGTCGGCGCTAGTTTCACTTCAAACACAAGCATCCTCAGGCTACGGGCGGGTCTGTATGAGAAGGATATGTTCAATTTGATCTCGGGGAGCACTATCAAGAGCATTCTGCTGGCGTTTGAAAAACCTGCGACCTGACCAACATGAAGCGGTCATTAGAGGGGCTGAACAACAGTGCCAAGATCATGCTGTGCTATGATATGAGCGACGAGTTCAACAATATTATGGGGTCTCTAGCCTCGTTTTTCTTCACGTTTGCTCACGGAATCTTGAGTGGAGAGAAGGTATACGTCCCGCCGAGTATCGTCAATGTATTGAAGCGCTCTAGTTCTCCATCCGAGAAAGGATCATCGGAAATCGTCGGAGAACGAATTGTTTGGCGACAAGATGATGGATCGGAGATTGAGGTCTTGGCAGCTCCACAGCACGTTGAAGGGTCAATTGACGAAGATTTAGTGCAAGGAGCGATAACTCGTCGTGCTCTGTTGTCTTTCAAGTTGCTGTTCCAGTTCGTTCAGAACACGAACGAGTATTTTCGCAAGGGTTGGTCGAATGTCGTGGAGGGTATGCTGAGGTTCAACGAGTTGGATGCCGTTCCCACGTCCCTGGTGGAGATTGATGACTTTGTGGACTCTCGTGGTGTGCCGTTACCTCCGACATCGGCAGGGCGGTTTGTCGCCTCACGCTCCATCCCCGCTTAAGTTATCGCCTGGAAGAGGTCAAACTTGAACTGGCCTGTCTGGAGAGACGCGAGAGCGTTCTCGACGCCAAGCAGAGCGTCAAACTGCTGTTCGTAGTAGAATGAAGCACTGATGCAATCCAGCCAAGGTACAGCGTACGGAATCCACGGCCAGAGTGGTAACAGTGGCTCGCTTTGGGGATCATTGTCGTACTACCTCTGAGCCTAAGAAAAGAAAATTGATGAGAGTTTCTCGCTCGTTAACCAGATGCTGCGTGACGAAGTAATGAAACTTGGTGGTGGGATCTTGGAGAAGGAGAATTGGCTGCGTTTGACGCGTAAACTACACGAACAATCGCTTATGAGCCTTCTGGAGACGCTGGTCTCGTGTCGGGACCCTTTTAAGGGCATCATGCTGCTGAAGGCCAATCTTATTTTGTGTACATGCATGACTTCCACGATTGGGAAGTGCTATTAGGGATCCTGCAGAACGTGGTCGAGTACATCAACAGCAGATCTGCGTCTTTCTGAAGGAGGTCACTTGAACGACGACAACATCACACCGTGGATGTCTCCGAGATGCTGCCTCTACGACTTCACCCGTATCGCATTTTGTCCTAGAGCTGACTAGTGGCTAGAGCAGATGCATGTCAGCAGTCACCTCCGCGTGATACGGCTGCGACCATCGTCGAGTCAGTGGCAACGCAGATTTCGAACGGCAAGTACACTGACAAGATAAATGTGCATATGAAACAAGTATATTCACTTACAAGTTTGTGAAATCGAGTCGGCGGTGCGTACTAATTTTTTCCTGTGTGCGCAGCCGACCGAGCGACACCTTCCGTCCGCGTAGGCTACGCAACGAAATATTCTCCTGTGGAAATGTTTTATCGTCATGATCAGGAAATGGCATACGGTCGATTGGGCGCGTATCTTCCTCTTCCTCCTCAGTCTTTTCTTCCTCGTCGACAACCAGACCAGCTTCTTCACGATGTATGGCGTCTACCATATTGAGTAAGGCGTGCAGTTCACTGTCGTCTCCTTCTTCCATTGCAGATAATACTGTATCCCAGTAGGTAACGACATCGTCAACCTGGAAGTCGTCTTCTTCATCATCTCTAGCAGAGTCCTGATTCATCGCTGGCCGGTTCTGAGCTGGTGTAAACGGTGACGAACCCCGAGAGCTTGAGCTTCGGCGATCTGGCGTGCTGAACGCTGATACCTTGGCGAATTCGTTGGTAAACGTCATTCGCTTTGCTGGTGGCTTTACCTCGACCTTTTTTGATGACTTTTCCCGCAAGGTTTTCCTTATTGCTGCCCAATTCCTTGCCTTCTCTGCGTCCATCCTGTTGCGAAGCGAAGTGTGAATTAGCGCCAGCTCCGAAAAATACCGCTCACAGGTTGCTGTATTCACGGAAACAGCGAGTATAGTCAGCGCTAGCTTTGGGAGGTAATGAGTCGGGTTGTTGTTCTTCAGATGACGCCAAAACGCTGCTAAAGGAGGTAAAGAACTGGTTTCAAAATGCCTCAGCACCTTACTCGTATATGTGCCGTCCAGCCAGTCATCCAGCTCCCCAGCAATAGTGACAGGGTCATCATCGAGAAGTCGTCTGTAGTAGTACTCCGCAATTTCACAAATACTTCGACGGCCAGATACTTTTGTGTCTACCAATTGCACGGCGTCCTTGAAATAGGCCGGATGTAGGTGGAGTGCAAGCATGAATAGTGGCTGCTCACAGTCCGCCCACCTTGCTTCAATCAATCTCAAAAGATCATCGCGGTAAAGGCTGGTGCTGTACTTGTCGTAAAGATCGCGGAAAACGACTACCACATCGGCAAGCGTGTTTTCATCACTTTGGAGCTTAAACGAAGCGAAGCATATTGGGTTCACTACTTGCTCTGCGGCCTTCAACAATGTCCAAAATGCAGGATCTTCTAATACACGTAGAGTCGAATTGAAATCAGGATCGTCACGATATTTAACCGCGAAGACTTGCATTGAAGTTTTCACTCGAAGAAGTGAAGCGAAGCACCCTTGCATTGAGTTCCACCGCGTTGGGCATAGCGTCTTAAATTGCCATGACCCTCCATACGTCTGTTCCATTTCTGCTTGTACACGGGGCAGCCATTTTGACGAAGAAGCATTTAGGAATTTCACCAGAGCTTGAGCTTGAGCAGAAACCTGCCGAAATGAATCAATTCTGAGAATACTTTTCATCAGGTTGTTCATATCATGTGCAAAGCACTTCAGGAATACAACTTTTGGCCATCGCGGTGCCAAAATTTTTCGGCAGCGGCGACATTGACCAGCGTCGTCCGTGACTACCCCACCGATGCACCACCCTTTTAGCTCAGCCTTCTCCATTAAATTTTCCGTTTGAGATGCTAACTCCAATCCATCGTGGCGAGAACTCGTAGGAAATAAACCAAGCGTAGCGACGGATCCAAAAAGCCCAAGCTGTGCCCCTAGCAAATGCTTCTTGGAAATGTTTTGCCACACATCACTCAGCAAATTCATGCGTCCTCCTGATTTGTGCTGAAGATCCATAATCTTTTCAGATTCAGCCTCGATCACCTTCTTAGCATACTTTTGTAGGAAAGGTCCGCCAAACGTTCGTCGTGACGGCAAGTGGTCAAGAAGTCGGGGCTCAAAGTCTTTAATAAGTCGCAGGGTAGAGTCGTTCTCAATGAATGAATCCGCAATATTGTTTTCAGCTTGAAGCTCAAGGAGTAGTCTCAGCTTGCGGTCAATTTCCGATCGCGTCAGCGGGTCTTCAGGATGAGCCGATGAAGCCGTTTGAGAGGTTTGAAAGATCTTGCCTGGAGAAACCGAAGCAATTCGTGCCATGCGCGCTTCTGGAGTGAATGGGCAACTCGCAATATGCTTTCGCATTGCGTCAACATTACCGTAAATCTTCTTGAGCTCAAAAGCAGCACCTGCCTCTGCATCTCTCTTCGTTAGAGTTTCTTTCTCGTGGGCGCAGTGTAGACAATGATGATAGTACGACCCGTGCTGGTTGCATGGCTCTCTTGTATTCCGGAAGTTTGCGCGCACTGGATCTCGCTTTCTCCCCATATTGAAGATTCTGCACTAGCCTTGTGATCTAAGCGAGACGAGATCTGTTTACTCAGCATTGTACTACACAATACGACTGAATAGAGCGCTGTGCCTTGTAATATGATCCTTTTTGGCTATACAAATTTACAGATACGTCAAATCGCACTTAAATGAAAAAAGAATAAAAACTTTTTTTCAACTTTTTTATTTTCGATAAAAACTTTTAAAAGTTTTTATTGCCATCGCGAAGAGGGACTGCAAGGACGGAGGGCATGCCGGCGGTGCCCGGTGAGGGTAAGAGGCGAGGTGTCACCCCCAAGGGCGTGGTACCATGCTGCGCTTTTCATTTTTCTCTATTTAGCTACGAATTTCCCTAGTCAAGTGAAGAACAAGAACAAGAAATCTACGTTTATTACATTTACCTGAAGACTTACACCTTTCTCTTCCTACTCTACTCTAGACCCCGCCCAGGACCGTACTCATCTAACAGCCACAGGTACCGACCCCGACAAGGGAGGTGCGTGACACTGTCGCTGAACAAAAATCCATAAAATCACCGGCCTCAAATGCGGTGCAGTGCGGAGAGTGTCAATGGTTCGTGGCGTACATGCCACAAAGTCAGTGCTTCCACTCTCCACACTTCATCGCAAGGGTCAGTTTGTGCGACAGTCAATGTAGGGTTTTCGAACGTGTCAGCACTTACTCAAAAGAGTCTTGCCCGTCATCGAATGCCTTCATTCTTCATCTTCCCTCCTTTCGAGCAAGAAAATTATTGAGTATGAAGGGCCGATTCGTCGTGAACCCGTTTCCAACAGTACCTCTAACCCCGTCGGATCAAAGTCAGTTGCATGACCTGGTCAGTTCCTTAGTGAAAGCCGGTCTGGAGCGATACACGTCGTATCTTAAGCACGACAGTAACAAGGTGGACTTGCACCGCTGGAAACTGGTCAAGTCTCGTGAAACTGCGAGAGTTTATATGGAGAAACCCGGTCCTGGAAGTAACCAGGACAACCAGGATCTACCGTCGTTGCTGTGTGTTGGTACAACCTGTGGTCAACTGGAAGACTTGATGTTTGGGGTAGTCAACCCGACGCTGGAAGTGATGAGGATCAAGGCGTCATACGTCGATGACTTAAGTGGTGCTGCAGTTTTGGCCAATGTGGAGGAACCGACGATGGACGAACCGTTCAAGTCCCTCGTGGTCAAGTGGATGGAGCTGGACATCCCACTACACACGACTAACCTCGTTAAAAACCGCGACTATATCTACGCGGAAGCTACGGACATCATCGAGCTGCCAACCGGCGAACGCGTCGGTTATCACTTACTACATTCCATCAACTTCCCACAAACGCATGAATTGCCACACCGGATTCGTGGAAACCTATCGATCTGTGGTTTCTTTCGTCAGATTTCTCCCGATACGACGGAGATCTTTGTGACGGGGATCATGGACCCTGCAGGAGGCCTCGTGCGCCATCTTGTGATCCCGAATATGGCCAATACGTTCTTGTCTACGCTGAAATACACTCACTGTGGACAGATGAAGAAGTTGGCATGGATGCTGGAGAAGAAATACAAGGAATCTCGACTACTTGGTACTCCAAACAAAAAGGTGCAGTGTGTGACGTGCCGAGCGGCGATCACAGGCCGGAAACTCGGTGACTTTGGCAAGACGGACGCAACCTGCAAGCTCTGCTTCAGCTACGTGTGCCACAGCTGCAAGATCCACAAAAAGATCAGCTTCGTGACGCCGGATATGCTGCTGGCCAAGAGGAAAGTCACCTTTTGCGGGCTTTGTCTAGCAGAAGCGAACAAATCGGACGCGACTGAAGCTGCGCGAGCGCAGATCCTAGAGAATTACCCGACCAACCGCCACACTTCGTCCGCCACGTCCGAATCTGAGACCAGTGCTGAGACCAGTAGCAGTAGTTGAAGAAGAGACCGGAGCAGAGGCCAGATTGAAGTACGATAGTATACACCATTTATTCCGTTCGCAGCTGTGTTAACCAGACACTGTGTGGGTACTGCCACTTGCAGACGCTGCATAGCCAACCATCTCTTTTTTTGGTGGTGGTCAACTTGACTGATGCGACTAAAGAATAGGTTCGCTATCTACGAGTGCGTGACAACTTCCGCTCATGCGTGCAACGTTCCTGGTTACTTGGCATTGTGGGTGCGCCATAAGCGTTGAGAAGAGGTGTCCGCTGCGGGAAACATGCATGACCTTCTGTCCAGGCGAAGCGTACGATCCCTTTGCTTTCAGTACGCTTGCTCAGACCCTAGACAACGCTGCCATCGCGAGCATGAAGTAGTGAAGGAATATAACTATACCATTTTCGTAATCTGCTTCAGCTTTTGCCAACGGCACCACCGTTGCGATCTAAAGGTTTTAAGCGATCCGCAAGATCTACTATTGTTGAAGCCAGAGAGCACTTATGTTGTATTCCGGTGACACACCTTCATGCTGGCTTGAGAGCACCGTCCAGATGCTATCCATGAACTTCAGAGCTACAACGAGTAATCGTGCTATTATATGGTAGTAGCCACGCCGCGACGTCACAATACTTGTCAAAGCTACCTTCTCCCAGGTAGATATGATAAGTTTTCCGTTGGCGATCGCTCATTTACATTTGCCATCTGGAAGTTCCGCAGGACGGTTGCAAAAAAATACACCCCACCGAAATGCTTACTAGCCAGTTTATACTTGATTTTCGTATGCCGTTGCCCGTTTTCGCCATTCTGAACATGAAGAACAAAAGTTCATGCAAATCAAGGACGGACTCATCAGTCGAATAGAATTGCGATTGAAACGAGTTTGCGGCCAACATGGCGCACATGCCGTTGCATTACTTCGAGCCATTGACTGTGATCTCGATCGCGGCGCCAATGGATCTCTTCGCCTACCGACACGGATCTCCACTTTCTGAGATGTTTTACCAGCTGGACCCGAGACAGTCGACCACATCATCCTTGAAGCTGAAGCAAGTGACCCGTTTTCCTCCACTGACGCTGAGCTAAGTGACCAGCATCAAAGATAAGTGCATTCTCCTCACACTTTACCCAGTATCGCCCGCGCTTGACCAGCCCGAACGTAACGCGAGAGAAGTTCCAAGTCCTCTTCAACGCTGCTCCTACGGCCACACGATCACCGTACCAACCATTAGCGAATCGTCCTGCTGCAGCTCAAACGGTCAATTTCATGACAATGAAGCACGAGCGCTTTACTACAAGTCCGTTTGACAACGTGGCTCTCACTATGGGCGACCGGTCTCAACTCGAAGCATTGGCACAGACTTTCGTGTCGGATAACCTACGTCAATACTTAGCGCACTCAGTTATCGGCCTTGATAAAGTGGATGACCGGCGTTGGAAGGTCGTTAAGACCAAGGAAGCACTTCGAGTCTATGCTGAACGCTCTCAACGGGACATGACACGTCGCGTTCGGAAACATCCCAGCAACTTAAATGAAACCAGTCGTACCAATACCGAAGATGAAGAAGTTGACTATCTCGTCTCGGAACTTCCAGTCATGTTCAGTGCTGGCACTCTTGTCGGTGACCTTGAAGACGTCATGTTCGGTGCCGTGAATCCGTCCCTGGAGCTCATGCGCATTAAGTCTTCGTACGTAGACGACGTGAGCAGCGCTGCTGTGCTCGCGACCATTGTAGAGCCTACTATGGACGACCCGTTCTGCTCGTTGGTTATCAAGTGGATGGAGATGGATCTACCGCTGCACAAGTCTGGACTCGTTAAGAACCGAGACTACGTGTACATGGAGGCCACGGGTATGGTGCAGCTCGGACCGAGAGGCGACCGTATCGGCTATCACCTGATGCACTCAGTGCATTTCCCACAGACGATCAATCGTCCACACAAAGTGCGTGGTCGATTGTCCATGTGCAGCTTCTTTCGCCAAACCAGCCCCGACGTGGTAGAACACTACTCGTCCGGCACGATCGACCCGGGAGGTGCCATCCCACGCTCCATCCTAGTGCGTTCTAGTAGAACTTCTACCGCTGCTCACATGCTGGCGCCGTTGCGTTACGCTTATTGCGGCCAGATGAAGAAGCTCACGTGGATGTTGCAGCAAAAGCGCGAAGAGCGACGTCTAGGAAACACTCCTCCTAAGCTGCATACACCTCCACACGTGTGTGTGACCTGCCGATCGAAGGCTGGTGGGCTGTTCAGCTCAAAGTGTCGCATTTGTATGGGAGATCTGTGTATGTCGTGCTCTATCAAGAGAGGGTTTTGCTGTGACACCAAGCCGAATGCACATTTCACCAAGAGATCCGCACATATCACCAAGAATTTGGTGGGGATTACCACACCCAAAAAAATGTAGGCATCACCAAGAATTAAATACTGCGGCACCAAAGAAGTTGTACGCGTTACCAAGGGTTAGAGTGCTGTTCACGGCGTGCAAACACGTGCGTGAACCAAAATCCCTTGAATAAATATTTAGCTCTCCTAACCGCTAATATCTGTTTGTCGCCTGCACCATGAGTCTGCACTGCCAATGCTGCAGAGTTCTGCGTCTTTCGTAGATGCCGGTATCATCGGAACAGGACTATGGGATTTAGCGACTTCGGCAAGTCTACGGGCGAGGACGCTTCTGGGCTTGCTCGCGAGATTCTACCGCTCGAGCGGTTGGACGGCGACGACGAGCCGATCGGCGGCGTACCGAGGGGTTTGATCCTTAGCAGCTTGATGGATCCGTCACGGGTCCACTAGCTTCTCCTGGACGGGTGGCTCGGTTTGGCGCGGCGTGGCGTGCAGGCTGAGCTTCGCATGTGGTGGCGGTACAACAAGTATCTTGGGAGAGTTGTGGCGGGTGGGCACTAGTATCGGCGTGCTGAACCACGTCATTGCCCGGTGAACCGAAAGCAGCACCACCAGCCTGATTGCCGGAGAAGTCACCGTCGTCGTCACCTGTGTTTCGGGCGCCGACACCACTACTACGGTTCACGGCTTCTGCACCCGACAATTTTATTCATCGCCAACACCAGAAGGCGGACATGCCACGTTGGAAGTAGATACTGCCTCAAGATCCGACGCAGCTGGAGTTGGGTCGCTGTCCAACGCTTCTTCGACAATCACAGACTCACACAACGCAGCACTTGGAAATGCAGGCATCAGGTAATATTCTCGTCTCGCCGACGCGAGATACTGAAATACGCTAACGGGAAAAAGTGTCCACCTTTGTCAGAATACCCGATCACCATCGCAGGGTAGCATTGCCTCACGATTTTGAATGTCGTGTCGACATGGAGTATCGTTGTGGAGTCGGGAGACAGCTGGACATTGACGTAGTCGTGAAGAAACTTGTAGCAGGTCGTGCCCACTCGGAACGGGGTCGATTCGCTCCCGTTGCCAACTGAAGCGATGCGCCCGCCGTCCTTTACCACAGAATCGCACAAGATCACGGTGGCGGTCGGGTCTTGAGCATCCATTCCAACTTGATCGTACAGGTACTGGTTGCACATCTCAAGCGCTCGCGCCATTTCATCGGCTGGATTGCTTTTCTTCCACCCAAGAACGAAGTTATCCACGTGATGCTGCCGTGGTGGTGGCCCACGCATCTCGCCATGCTTTACTTTGGACGCGATGACGCTGTATAGGCGGTAGGAGATCGTAGTTGGGACGTCTGTAAGCTGACGCACGATGTAGTTTTTCATTTCCTCCGTGAGCCCCGGTCACTGTGGGGTCAACACGTTTGGATCTGGCATTACATGCTCTCCTTGCTGGAAGACAACAGTCCATGTGCTGCTGTCGCACGAGTTCACCTTGTAGCGACACCAGCACACTGCATCTCCAGCCTCAGCGCAACGCTGCGAGCGACACTCGGTAAGCACTGAGTGCATGTCGTGAGGCGTTAAGGCCAATTGAGAGTGGCCGGCTGCGTCGTGGTCCAGTGAGCACGGGACACGATTGTTCTTTCTGCGTATAAAGTGAGGCAGCGACGTGAGGAACTCGTCTCGTTCAGCAAGCTCTGCGTGTGACCGCCAAATCTCCGTCCAGGTGTAGTCGTGCTCGTCAGCAGAACCATCCTCAGCACCTGGATCACAGTTGTGTTGCTCCATTCTCCCCGCTGCGCGTCGAGCAAGCTGCTGCAAACGCCACGCCCGGGTTCCGCTTCCACTTGCACAGAAGACGGCAAAATCTGAAATGGCGAGTGGAAGCAACTTGCAGCGCAGGAGATGTGGGAGAGACGTTTAGTGAAGCAGAAACATAGCGTCGTCAATGTCAAGGTCAATGGTAGTGAGGCAAAGACATAGCGTCGTCAATGTCAAGGTCAATGGTAGTGAGGCAAAGACAACATCGTACAAGATTGAGTTGGCAATGGGTGCGGTTGCCTTGGTGAAGCGACACCAAGCCTTGGTGAAACGACACCGATCGTTGGTGAAACGACACCGATCGTTGGTGAGTGCGTGATCCGGGTCTCTTGGTGAAACGCACAATCGGCTTGGTGTAGCCACCAGGTACTCCTATCAAGAAGCGTCTGAGCTTCCTATCACCGGACAGCTCCGTCGTGAGGCACAAGGTATCGGTATGTACTTCCTGTATGTTGGAGGGGCTACACGCCAGCGCATCCAAGGCAGCGCGTGACCAGCTCTTTGGTCCGTCAACGTTCAGCGTCTTCGCTTCGTGCTCCATATCGGAGACGAGCTCCGATCTCTCGTCATCTCCGAGACGAAGCCATAGTAGATTTCCCAAGGTGACAGTATAGGTCTGGCAGTGTCAACGACCACCATCATTTGTCGGTTCTTTAGTGCCGACGCTGTATAAGGATAACGAATATGAAGAGTATGAGCCCTACGCAATCGAGAATGATACATGTACGTGGACAACGCGCAATGTTCCACCGCCCCTAGCGCCATCAAACTTTGATCCAAAGCGCAATATGTTGACGGGCAACCATCGACGAGGCAATGGCACGAGTTGTGTCTTGGCAGCCCAGGTTGAAGCTCAAAGTCTTGCCACCAAGTACACACGAGCAAAACGATTGGTCACACGTATGCTTGCTTAACGGAATTCAAAGTCTGCCAGCAGTGCTATATCAGCACGCGAAGCTCAGCTCACCCTGAGCATGTTGCACGCAGGGTTAACCTTTGTAAGACATCCTGTAGGAAATAATATTTAGACAAGTATGAGGAAGGAACGTTGGAGGTTTTCAACAAGTGTGGATATTAAAGCATTTAAAAACTACAGGACTTTATGGTTAGTTAACAAAAATAGAGACTCCTCTTGAGAAACTTCACCAGAAATTGGATAACGATGGATCGTAGGCACAAAGCTGTGCTTTCCACAAGGGCTCGTAAACAACGTTGTGTAAACAGACGCGTGAACTGACTCATTAGGGGGTTTCAAAATCGCAAAAACGGATTTCAAAATACGGGCATATTTGCACTGTGGGGAATGGGGTCAAATCAGCAGTGGTATCCAGCTGAAATCTGACGAGGTACCCGCCAAAATCCGTGGCGGATTCCCTTTGACCGCTCCTAACTCTCCGCAAGTGCTAGTCTGATTTTGGCGCCCAGGAGTGAAGATGGCAATTCAAACAAAGAACCAGCACCTAAAGACAGAGCATCTACTAACCATCGTAAACTGGCTAGACAACCCTTCCAACTTTGCTCGATGCTTTGGTGTCTCCAAGCAAACATCGGTTGGCAAACAGTCGACTAAGACGGCCGGATTCAAGGCGATGGCTCAAGCTCTAGCAAAAAGCACGGCTGGTAAGTTCGTGTTGACGCCAAAGCAGATGCGGGAACGCTTTACGACATACAAAAATCGGTACCTGCGCGCCAAGGACTACGAAGATTCTACTGGTGCTGGGGTTACTGCACAAGATGAAGAAAATGGTATCTGCACCATGGCGCAAAAGATGGAGTCGCTTTGTCCTTGTTACGATAAAATGGACAAGCTTTTTGGAAAGAAGGCCAACGTTGCACCGTTAGATTACTATGACTCAACGGAAAGTGCTCTTGCTGTCACCCCTTTTCGTGGAGTGCGCTCGGACGGTAACTACGGAGACGAGTTGGTCAGTGATGATGGCTACGATAACGAGACTGAATCTGCCGAAGGGGATACAACAAACTCATCGCAAATGCAACCGTCTTTGACCAGTGAGGAACCTGAAAGTTTAACCCCCCGCTCGCCTACCCCAAGCCTCTCTCCTAGCGATCCATTCGATGACGCCTTCAGCAGCATTCCACTTACCCAGCCAACACCAGCCAGCATAGCATCTGCTTCTCCTGTGGCGCAGCTTACTCAACAAAATGTTCGCACAGAAATGATGCCGACCAACCCAATCCCAGTACCGCCTAAGTCAACAGCGGCTCTTGGTGAAACCGTTACACCAGTTGATCAAGAACATCATTACGATATTGAAGCGAGCGGACGCACTCACTCCAACTCGACCCTCACTACACCTGCTCGCGATCGCCATGCCAATTTTCTCTCCGTAATGGAAATTGACAGATCAGGTCTCAGTGGCACATTTTCATCAGCGGCTATCGAAGACCGTGAGCAAGTCCCCAAGGAAACGGCGGCTGAAACGACAACACGACAGAAACACGCATCTCGCAGCGACCGTTCCGAGAGAACGACAAGTGAATCTCGCCCTTCAAAGAAGCCGCGCAAATCAATAGTTTCTTTGAATTCATCTCCTCGCATCACAACTGGCAGTGGCAGCAGAATCGCAACGGCGATGACTTTGGCAGCCGAGTCCAAGGCGATTGGTAAGAGTGTGTCTTGATGTATGTCATTGATTCAGATTCTAATATCAGGTGTTGTGTGTACGATACTGACACCGTAGTCGAGCGACGCCGCCTGGAATTTGAGAAGGAAAAATGGTTGAGTGATGCTGAACGACGATCAGGTAAGGAATGCTCTTACGTTGCATGTCAATAGCACAGATCTCATGTTGGAGGTGTCGTCCTACCATTACAGAGGAGCAACAGCTCGAGCGTGAGCGCTTGGCGTTCGAGAAAACCAAATGGGAATACGAGTGTGTAGATCGTCGTTCTGCTATGCAACAACAGCAGCGTTTTCAAATGCTGAGCTCGCTCATCGAGAAGGGTCATACTGTGGACGAAGCTAAAGAATTTTTGGCCCTCCTGTAGGAGATCTGTGCATCTAGCCCGTGGTTTGTGTTTGCATGTTCTGGTGCTGATGCAATATCAAATTACTTTCAATTTCATACCTTGAGTAATTGACCTTAGGCATTGTGGACTACAAGAAGGACGACTGCAATTTCGACAAGTTCTTGGGCGCCGTGAGCAGCTGCAATACGACACAACAAAGGAGATCTTGCTCTTCTCGAGCACGAGCGTGTAGAGCGATAGACTACCGACTCTCGTGGCCACTTTAAACAAGAGTCTGGAGCCAGTAATCGACGTCATTCAGGGGGATATTATCAAGTTTGCAGGTGATGCACTAATTGTTATGTGGGAGACAGAAGCTTCACGTGGAATGGATACAGCCGCTGGAGGATTAGTTTACCGTTGTGCTCTGAAGGCATTGGAGAATGCAGTTGCGGCAAGTATCGAACATGACAGTGAACAGGAGCATTTAAATCTCCTGAGGATGCACGTAGGAATTGGAGTGAGCAAAGTGACTGGAAATTTTGTGGGTGGAGTCCTGAATCGATGAGAGTTTTATCTTAGTGGAGTTGCCAATCGACAGATGAGTTTTGCAGAGGATGCTAGAAAAGGAGACCTTGCACTCTCGCCTGAACTCTCGCCTAAACCTCCATTGGAATCGAGTCCTGAATTAATTGGATTTTTACGACGTTACGTGCCTGGAGCAATTTATCGGGGTTAGCCCTCACTCCGTGTTGATTGAATGTTACCGTCGCGTTTGTGAAGCTGGAAGGTGTAATTAAGATCAAAGATTCACGAAGCACAGAGAATGTTACGCCAATTTGTCATCGATACTAAAGGAGCGGTTGCTACCATTTTTTCACGAAAATAATTGTGAGTAGTTTATCGATGGTGGAGCTCTCAAAGTCTAACTTCTATATAGCTTTCCGATGTATAAAATTTGCATCCTACGTCCTGGAAAGCGGAGTGAAGGTTTCTACCGGGTACGTAACGCTGGAAGGTAATATTTCATGGCGGTAATTAACATATTTTTTTCTTATAGAGTTACAACGGGTTCTGTGTTTTGTGGTTCAGTTGGTAGTTTTGCTCGTGCTGAATACGCTGTGATCGGTGACCCCATCAGTTTAGCAGCTCGCTTGATGTCCGCCCCTGTGGGTGGAATCTACTGTGATGATCGTACTCGTAAGGAGACGAAGGACTCAATTCACTTTTGAGATATGATGGAAATGCGAGTGAAAGGGAAGACTGCACCAATCCAAATGCTTCCGGTCCAACAGTATTCACCAGCTACTGAAGACTTTTCATAAGAGGCAACATGTCCAGCTCCTTACAATTGCAGTGAAATTCTAGACGCAGTACCGCTTTTCGGTTCCGTTCTAAAATCCCGCATCAGCGATGGGAATTCCCATCGAGCGTTGGTCGTTTGTGATGATAGCGGTACAGGCACGACAATGCTGATCAACCATGCGATACGGAGGCATTATTTACGTTGTTTCAAGGGAAATGGTGTAGTATGGATACGGCTGTGGATTTTCACGCATGAAGAAGAGTTGCGAAAGCTTTGGCGATGGTTACAGTCAAGTCTTCGCAGAGTAAAGCTTCATTGCCAAATATCGACGTGGCAGGTATCAGTCAAAGTGTTGATTCTGCAGGAGCTTCTTGGACTGCACCTCAACCTAGTCCACATGGAAGATCCTCTCGAAAAAGCACCTTGACTACCCACGAGAGAACAATGAGGTGGACCCTGACAACAGCTTTAGTGGACAACTAAATCCTGCTGATTTTGCAACATCTCCAAACGCTCAACGTATCGTGGTACTGGACTATCTGCTGCATTAACAAGTTACTACAGAGACTTTGAAGTCATTACACAACTGGTTTCCATCGTACGAAGACACAAGTACAGAGTCCAGTGATATGGTACTTTTGGCACAAGAAGAGACTTGTTTATTGATACGTAAAGCGATTCTATTGGCGGGTATCAACACTTGGCAGACTCATTACCAGCGCCAGAAGCTGACCTCGCACTTGCTGTGTGCTTGGATAGACCTCGTACAGTGATTAAGAAATAAACGTGAGGAAGTTCCTCCAGTACCTTCAGTACCAAACTCAAACTTCGATTATCCATCCATTGAGCATCATCAAACACCAGCATGATAGGCTTTCCAGTACTGACCACGGAGATCATAGCGAATAAAACTTGTCGAAACGATTTCAACGTTCCTTCTCCTTTGTCAACACCTATTATCGATACACAAGTGCTCAAGTTTGTGTTCGCGGACAGAAGGGAATCCAGGATCTCTCGTGAAGCTTGTAATCTTCATGCTGGATGCCAAATACATCGTCGTCGAACCAGAGAGCAACAATATCGCGATCTTGAAAGACTCACTGGTGCCACAGCTTATTCGAGATTGTGTCATGTCCATCGTCGGTTCACTGGATGCGCTGGCCCAAAGATTCTGAGTATCAGTCCACAACCGAGCGAGGAGCGAATGGTCAACGGCGTCTTGAGTTTATTGTCCAGTTCCTATTGCGACGGAAGTATGGATGAGATGAGTGGCATTCGCCTCAAAGCCCCGAAGCCAACGACGGAGGTGTCATTGCTCCGTCAAGTTCGCGAAAGTCTTGTACCTTGCGAGAAAACGCTGTTAACGATTGATGCCAGAACTAATTGTTCTTCTTCAATACGGAAGAGATGCGACGGGTAGTGTACGATACGATGCTGCCTTCACAACGTAAAGTTCTTCACGATTTGTACGCTGAATGGCTCCGAAATGCTGCAACGACACCTAATCGGGACTCACTCACTTCACCTTCTCTTATAACCGCGGGCTTCTTCAATTCAACAGGAAATTTAGTCACTGTGCACTGAACATTGCCCGACTTCTGCAGTTGCTCGCGGGTCTCCACCATCTCGGGCCCTTCGCTCATCTTGGTTGAGTCGTTGGGGAGCGGCACGGTGCTGCATGCGAACAGCATGGGTTTCATGATGGCAAGCAGCCCCGTCACGGACTCCACGCAGTCGAGCGTAACGATATCATAACCCGTATCTGTGCTAACGCACACCAACATTACTGCCGACGCTGTCCGCACCTTCATTTTGGATGAGAAACGGCGTGTGGCTCTCGCTTGTACATGGCCCGATCTGATTGATGTCCTTCAGGCACTGTAGCTCGTTACTTGTGGCGTTGATCTTCACCAGTGTCAGCTTGATATCACGTCTGCATCGTTATCGTCCACTAGCACATTATTCTCCAAAAACTACACCTAGCACGCATCATATGTAGCGTTATATCCCCTCAGTATGGCGTCGTACGCTGTCAAGACGGCCTCATAAAAGCCTGCGAATTTGTCCGTCTCGGAGTCTCCAAAGTACAACATTTGCCCGTCACGCCGCTGCAGAAAGTCGTGTCCACTCACTAATCGCCATGTTCTTCTCGTCACTAGCGGCGTGCACGTCCCCCCACACTGTCTTGGTCCATGCTGCCATTTGTGTTGAAGTTGATCAAGCCTGCCAGTATCTCGATCTAGAAAACCTCCCATTACGCCAGTTGACACTCCGACCGTGCTTGGAGGTGGTGATAGGGGCATGTTACACGCTCAAGGCTGCATGGTAGATGAAGAAACGATTCCATCGACGGGTGCTCACAGCAGTAGCACACCCGGGTCACGTAAATGGCTCGCGCACGCGTCGCCGAGTCCGAAGTGTGATGGGTTTTATAAACTCGCGGATTGAACCACGTATTTCGCGTTCGGAGAAATCAACAGCATTGCGATCAAGATCAGGCTCTATGAACATTTCCTCCCACCCATCAGCGAGTCGTGCCATCATATTGTGCAGAACACAGCACCCAATAGCCCAGTCAATTAAATGGGTCATCTCTTCCTTTGATCGTAGCTCTCGTAGCGATGACCAACGTCCCTTCAATATTCCAATGGTATGCTCGTTTCTTACACGAGACATCGCTAAGTAATTGTTAAAATCGCTGTTCTCGGGTCGGTCAGCCAACGGCGACTTGTACGCTGGTAACACGGTTAGCAGAGATGGATACGCAGAGTCTGTTAGAAGATACTCTCCATGATCAAAAAATCTATGCCTCTCTCGATATAACTTCATGCGCTTGAAGACATTCGAATCTGCACAAGAACCCGGACACCCACAATGAACTGCTGTAATTCTCTTGTCGCAGTCGCACACTACCTGCATCGATACTGAATACCTGATTACCGTAGTAACGTTCAATTACAAGTGAAAGTTAAGTATACAGCCGAAGCAAGCTTACGCACCTCTTCTTCCTATCCCAGTAACTGCTGCCATCTTGAGCAGGTCGTTGTGAAAGCGGCAATGTCGTTCCATCGATAAACCCTACGCACCCTGGAAAGCCTTCTGTATTCATCACTGCAGATATTTCTTGCCGTCTTGCCCTGGTTGGCCACGATATCCACTCACCACGCACCTCTTTAAGAGCAAGAAGAACACGTATAGTGTAGATTATGACTGAGCCAGCCGCTATGTCAAATTTTCGGTGAAATTCACCAACGCTAGCTCCGTTTCCATTCACGCCGAGACGGGCCAAGCCAACAGCAAGTTGCAGACAAACGGGTCGTTGCATGTGGCGTACATTCCTACCCTCCAAATGAAAGCCTTCAAAGTCATGGATGTAGTCGTGAAGAGCCACGAACGAGTGCTTCGAGACGCGAGTAAGTTGGCGGAAATCGCCATCCGGCAGAGCCAATAGCGAGCAAAAGTCTTTCC
This sequence comes from Phytophthora colocasiae, assembly GCA_018806915.1. Taxonomy (NCBI): domain Eukaryota; phylum Oomycota; class Peronosporomycetes; order Peronosporales; family Peronosporaceae; genus Phytophthora; species Phytophthora colocasiae. The sequence continues at coordinate 614,759 of JAGKQI010000048.1, read as the reverse complement.
CCCGATGCGGTGAGCAGATGCGATCATACAGGTATCGACTCGTCCACACAGTCACGAATGCTGTCCACAGCGTATTGGTTTCGTCTTCATTATCCCCTGCGAGGAAGGAGGACGCGCACGCGACCTCCAAGTCTCGGAGAAGCTCCTGGCGTTCCGACCTGCGAGGCATCAGATTCTGAGCGTTTTTCTGTGTTTGGCTGATTTCCAAATCCATCAGCGTCGACGCTGATGGATTTGGAAAGTTGTACTACGGCCCAAATCCGAGTGGTACTTAAGGCCAAAACCGAGTGGGACTTGCTCCAAAATCAGCGCGGATTTGGCCAAGTCCGCCGAGGTCAAATCAGTCACCAAAAGCTCGATTTTGAAACCCCCTATTGTATTCTCGCTAAGTGCCTGGCTTAGAGAACGCCGACACACGGAATTTGAGTCCGACAACTCGTAAAACGTAGAATCGACATTGTAGAGCTACCACCACAGGACCGCCAGCGACTGCCAGCCTGGCAGCAGTCGCTTCATCCCTGGCACTACCAGGGATGAATATAACGACACTCCGTATTTTACCTGTCCCCCAACACAGACGAAAGCAGAATTCCAATGGCATGGCGACTCTGTGTGGCGATGGCCATCACGATAACCCTGGCGGCTGCTTCGGTGACTACCCCACCGCAGTCTCTACTGACGGAGCCTCAAGAAATCAACACAACTAGACGTTTCCTACGAGTGGCTAATACATTATTAAAAGAAGAGAATGACGAAGAAAGAGAGGCTGTTCCCGTTGAGGCAGTTGCTAGTTTGACCAAGAACAAGAACGTAGCGAACGCAGTTCTGGAATCGCTACCGTCTAAAGTCAAAGAAGTTGTTGAGAAGAAGTACCCAGTTGTGATCCCTGGCGTCTCGGACCTGATCATTCGAGCACGGATGAAGCATTGGTTCTGGAAACGGACTCTTCCGACGAAGGTTTTTAAGAAATTGGGGCTAGTTGGGCATGCTGATGACAGACTGAAGAATCACCCCTTCTACCAATATTATGCGGATTATCTAGAGAAATGGAGAAAAGCCCAAGCTCACATGGACCTCTTTTGGAGTTAACTAACAGAAGTACATGTTTATTCGCACGATTCCTGGTGAAAGCATCCAAAAGTACAAGCTACTTCGACAATAGATTTATTGGAACAGGATTGTCACAATACTTGCTCTTCCACTGGAGCAGTCACGTGAAATTATCAAGCAACGTGTACTGTCGGAGTGGGAGGGCAGGCCGGAGCTGACCGTGTTCACGGCTTACTTCAAAAGGCAATGGTTGGCGGGATGCTTCTCGAAGTGGCAATGCTTTTGGACTCCTCGCGGGATGGCAATGACTAATAACACTGTGGAAACCTACAACAACGCAATTAAGCGCGACTACACTCTGCGTGTAAGAATGAAAATGGGAAGTTTACTCGAGCAGCTGCAAGCGTGCTGTACTGATGAGAGTTTGTCCTCAAAGCCTTTCAACGAAACCGTATCCCCAACCGATGTCCTCAAACGCAGGGCTCGAGAGCTCATTGAGCTTGGCGTTCTGCATGAATTCGTCCCAGCACGCACATCAATGGCATTCCTTCTGGATTACCAACCTCCACCAGCCCGCTGCATGCATGTTGTCTCGAAGCCATACCCTCGTGTTGTCGTTGAAGACTCTCAGCACATACACGAAGACCTCAGCGTCACCGCTCAGAAGAACACGAACGCTGCACGGATGGAATACTACGGGATGCCACAAAGTGGCTGGCTAGTTGACCCCGACAAGTGCACGTGCGAGTGCCGTACCATAAAAATGGATATTGTGTTCATCTCGTGTATGCATTAGCCTTTAAAGGAGACCTGGAGCTGTACGGGAGACGAAAGCTTGTCTACAGAGGTGCGAACAAGAAGCGCCGAGCTGCTAGCGGCTCGCAAATGAGTGGGAGGCCTGCAAACAACAGTAGAGCGTTAGATCGAACGTAAGGTTAGCATACAAACAACAGTTAAGCAAGCTCTAACTAACATGACAGCACAACGGTGGCGTCTACAGTCGACACCAGTAAAGAATTAGCTCAAGTCGGTAAGTTTTGCACCTCACGTCGCTCTGCTGGTTCTGACGCACCTCTTGTTGACGTTCACAGCGCTGCTTGGTCAGGGGAGGCGCATGCCTCAACTGAGGTTCCGACGACTGCCTCGTAAGGCTGCAGAGACGCCAATGCCTCACGAGAGGCGCCCGCTGTGCTGCGCACGTGGCAGAATGGGGGGACTGGATTATGTGCCACCGCACCCCAGCCACGGACTGGCTGTCCCTTCCCATGCATGTGTGCTGGTCATGTGCCGTTGTTGGTTGGGCGTCTGTTTTCTATTGTATTTTGTCATTTTCTCTGAAGTGCCTCAAGGTACAAGAGGCACTTTGCGCGTACTGTAGCCACTTTGACAAAAAAGAGGGGTTTTATATGGTATTATATCTAGAGCATTTTCATAAATTTCAGCGTTCGTAGAGATTCCATTGAGTGGCTGACAGCGACCCGCTGTAACTTGTTGTTCGAATGTAGGTCATGGTGTGGTTTACACATTATAGAGTGTAGCATATGATGTACACCAAAGTGAGTGTTGTTCGAATGTACAAAAGACTTGTCGATTTTAACGCTGTCGGTACGCAAAGTCTGCATGGGTCGCAGTTCGTTCGTTGCAGCATCTGCTGTGATACACCTATAGATTGATCGTTTTTTTATAAGGAAAAAAATAAATGAAAAAAATTGTTTATGGCAATTCCTGTTTTTAAACTATTAGAGCAATCAACAACCAACGTCCAGTTTCGTGGTAGTGCATTAAGTACGGGTACCTTATGGTGCTAAGCTAAAGAAACTATCTCCTAAAACTCTTCATTCGGAGGGAACAAAACGATGTCCAGCATTTGAGAAAGACTGGTCAGTGACAGCACAGCAAAGAGAGATTCTTGCTCCGCTATCTCTCTCTGCGTCATGGCAGACAGAATCTCGCCAAATTCGTCGCCGAAGGCTGGTTCTAGCTCGTTTGTACCGCCGTTAGCAGCTAACATTTCCGTAGCCTCCAGGTTTTCGCCACGTCTTTGTAGCTCAGGAGTATGGACAGCGTTCGTCACGTAAACTCTCACTTGACATACGATTGCGAGTTGCTGTGTGAATTCGCTTCGCCACTTTGTGGTGTCACTAGCGCTCTGGGCGCCCGCTACGCGGGCGCGTGGGCATGGTTGGTCCCAGTAGTTTGGGTAAGGGTAATATAGACCAGTGAAGTTGAAAATATTACATGGTTCAAGGATTTTACACATGAGAACCGCAAAGAGATTTTATTCAAAAGAAATATGAAATTATGCACTTAGAACTCGAAGATCTCAATGTGTGTACGTTCCCGTCCTCGTCGATCGCTTCCGGGTCCACGGCTATCTTGATCGCCTTCGGTGAAGTTACCCTCGACAACGCTACATACAGCTGTCCATGCGCGAACACAGGGGACTCGAGGTAGATCCCTACGTGGTGGATAGACTGTCCTTGGGCCTTGTTGATCGTCATCGCAAATGCCGGAACCACAGGAAACTGTTTTCGCCGAAGCTTGAACGGGAATTCTTGTCGTCATCTTCATTGTAGAAGATGATACGCGGGAATGAATACTCGCTTTCCCTTGAACGGCCCAGTCATAATCGTAGCTTCAATGCTTCGCTCACGCAGTGACACCGCTCGGAGTCGTGTTCCGTTACACAACCCTTTGTCGCTGTTCAGGCTACGAATCATAATGATCGGAGTTCCAACTTTCAATACAATTCGGTGTGGTGGAATTCCGGAGAAATTCAGAGAGTTCAAGAACTCTGGCTCAAACATGTTTGGATCCGCTACACCTTCGAGACTGTCAACAGAGCGGTACTCTTTTGTTTCTCCTGATAGACGTTCCGAGACCATGTCGTTAATTCGCCTCACACTTGCGTTCGTTGGTGCCAAAATGGCTCGTTCAACGAAGTAGTCATCCGGAAGATTGTCGTCACCAACACCAGGATACACTACATCAATAAGCGCATTGACACTGCATGTTGAAAACTCGGACAGTTTAACCCCTCTAACCCGGTATTCTGTATCCTACAGAATAATATATCTCACAGGATTTAATATCCAGCAAACTTATCGGCGCTCCAAACTCCGCATATAGATTATTGTATGATGTCTGGATCAGTCCGCTTTCCTAACAGATCGGCGATGGGAGGATAGACGGGGATTATTCAAGGAGGATAGAAAGACGCATATAAATCCCCAACAGGTTTGAAAATTCTGTCGAAAGCCCATCGATTCGCGTGTCAGATGCTACCTCACATTGTCATTCGCAAAAATGAACGGCCCAGGAGAGAAGTCATTCAAGCAACTATGGCGCAAGCTCTGCAAAGAAGGCTGGAAGGCTCGCAAGCCGACAGGGATGGCTAAGAATCACCTACGTGAAGCCGGGGTGAAGGGCCGTCTCGACGAAGCCAGACGTGGCATAGATTTCTTTGAAGGTTAGTGGCCATATTTGCGAGTATCTACTGGTGTCATTCTAACAGTGAACTTGTTTATGAGTAGGCGAGGAAAACCTCATGGCATTTGGACGTCTATCCGGCCGGCTCAACCTTCCTATTTCAATTCCACCAAGCGGGATTCCTGCAAGCGAGGGCCGATTGGAAAGCAGGCTGCGTATGCAGCGATTGGCCAGCAGCCACCGCACGATAGGGAGACGCCCATTCCTCCGCCAAGATCGCCTCCGTTGGCCACAGTCCCTGAGGAAAAGAATGCGGGTGTTGGGAGGATTGCTCTGCGTAGCCGAACGACTCCAAATGTTCTTGCCGCCACGATTGTACACACAGAGGAGGTGGGCAATACAGACGAACTACCAGTAGCTACACCGGATGATACGGAACAAGAAGGCGCGACCAATTGTTTTCCGGATGATCCAGAATTCGGGTCAAACGAGTGCATTGCTACTGATGAAGAAGATGATGAACCAAACGGAGCCGACAGCCTCATTGACATGGACGTGTTTGATAGCGACAATTTCATGGAGGGGCTCCGAAAGGAGACTCTGTTTGGTCTTTACAGATAGCGATGACGTGAATCTCGTGAAGGCCGGTGATGTTAGCGATTCTGAGTCCAACGCCGACGAAGAAGAAGACGTTATGGCAGACAACGAGGTGGCCCCTACACTTGAGGAAGGGGTAGAAGATGTATAAGATCTGGAAATAAATGACGACCTTCCGGAAACCAGTAACTTTGACTTAACGGATGACGATCTCCGTGATATCGCGGAGTCTGGATGGATCACATACGATGAGGAGCACAGCCGTAAGTCAGGATGCTACAGAATAACTCGAGTGGTGCTTTACTAATTCCGGATTTTTCCCCGTTATGTGTGCACAGGGGATTTCAAAGTCGATGCTGCATCGGACTTCTACAGCGGGGAATGTGGTCCTACGCGATCTGCTGTTGCCTACGCGGACTCGCCTTTAGGAATGTTCTTCTACTTCTTACCGAAGGCGCTATGGAACCACATCGCCAATGAGACGAATCGCTACCGGGAGCAGAACATCACGGCCGTCGCTACTTCTCGACGAGACAAGCTGCTCGCCCACCAGGCCAAGGATCCGCGCGTGAGTGTTCCTACACTGGCAGAGTTTGAAGAAAAGCTGAACAAGTTCAAGCGCATCCAAGCCCACGAGATCGTGCACGTTATTGCGTTGCTCTTTGCCAGGGCTGTAGCACCGGTTCGAGATGGTCTTTCCAATCACTGGTGTACCGAAGAGGATGGCGCCATTCCACGAGGGACATTCTCACGGTTCATGAAGCGCGATCGCTTCGAGGCGATCTTGCAGTTTCTGCACTTCAACAACAACGAGGATGTTGCTGCCCGTGTTGACAAGGCATGGAAGGTTCGGCCGGTCCTGCAAGCGGTGGAGAAAACGTTTCGCCGGGGTTATCGGCTGGGGAAGGTCATATCGTTCGACGAGGGCATGATGCCGAATCGTAGCAAGTTCAACCCGATGCGCATCTTCATGCCGGACAAGCCCAGCAAGTACGGAACCAAGTTCTACATGACATGCTGTGCCGATACAGCATACTGTTCCAGGTAAGAGTCTTGTTCTGTATCCTCTTGGCTGGGCTATTCAGGATCCTACAGAATAAACTAATCAACTCTTATGGTATTCTGTATGCGTGTGACTTAGAGTCGAGATCTATTGTGGAGCGAACAAGAAGAAGACACGGAAAGCTCCTGATGATACTTTGGGTCTTGGGCCAAACAAGGCCGTTGTGCGGAACATCTCCAAGGTATTGATGAACCAACCTAAAGCGCCTGATCGTGACAGACAGCTTTTACTCGACGGTGTCTCTGAGTTTGAAGCTGCTGGACATGGACTTGTATCACGTTGGTACCACGCGGGTTGATCGCTTAGGCTGGTGTCCTATCCACTTCACGCAGAAGAAACGACCGGAAGTCGATGCCGAGGGGTACCTACCGAATCGCACAGGAACGTGACCAATTCTGAGTTAGTTGCACTGAGTTGGATGGACTCGAAGCCAGTGAACATGCTTGCTACTGGGTGTAGCACAAAACTTACCAGCGTGTTGCGCACTGAGAAGGATGGTACACGCAGCACCGTACCCGCTGCCCACAGCTAGTCGTAGTTACGGCCTTGGTATGGGGGCGTGGACGTCCACGATCAGCTCCGGCTTCAGCGTTACAGTATCCAGAAGTCCATATCGCTCCGCAAGTACTACAAGCAGTTGTTCCTGTGTATCATAGACATGGCCGTCGTCAATGGGTACATCATTCACTGCATTACCCTCAAGAAGAAGGGCGAGAAGCCACCGAGCCATGCTGCGTACCTGCGTCGCCTTCACACCCAGCTACTGACACTGCGCACAATCAACTTCGAGACTCATCTCAACGCCGAGGATCTGGTGTCTGTACCCATACCACGGCAGCAGCACACGTTAGTGAACACATCGGAGTTCTACTCCACTACCAAGCAGAACAAACGCAGGCAGTACTTGTGTAAGGTGTGTTCTGCCTTTGCTGACACGAAGACCAAGTCGTTCGAGACGAGCTTCTTCTGTCAGCAATGCAGCGATGCTTTCGGCGGTCGCGTACCGCTCTGCCGCCACGTTCGCCGCGTTGAGAGCGGCAACACGCTCACGTGCTCTCAGATCTGGCACGATACCTGGGGTGACGGGAAGAGCATTCCACCGAGCCTAAAGAAGAAGATTAGATTCCGCAAACGTAAGAGAGAAGGCGAGGACGAGGAATAAGAAGGCAACAAGTTAGCACCACGTACTTTGCAGTAGGTCTTGCTGAAGCCCGCATAGAAGTATTTGCCCAGTACCTCCTCACTAATCCGTTAGTTAGGAACTGGGCAAATTCTTCCTCTTCGCGCGCTTTGCACTTCGCGCGCTTTTGGCGGATGGTTGGCGCCAAGAGTGCCGCACAGCACGGAGTCGTATCAAATTTGACGGGGGTTGCAAAGTGAGAGACTTTGAACATGTTTTGTCCGCCAGGGAGCCAATAGAAGATCGCCAATTTCACAGATGTTGGATACATTGTGCGTGCTATAGCTGATGATGTGCACTTTATGTGCAGAATATGCCTAGTTCTTGGTCACCGAGCACGAAAGGGCTTCCAACGGCATACTTTTCGCAGGTTCTCGTTCATACTTTAATCAAGATAATTGCTTATTCTGTAGGATACAGAATAACGGCTCGGGCTAGAGGGGTTAAGCGGGATCCGAAATGTAGAGTATGCCGTGCGTCCTTCTGTCAACAACGTCGCAGCGATTCCACTGGAAGCCACTGCTATCGCCACCTTTCAATGTAGACGGACAGGAGCAAGTATCTGCTCCAGCAAGAACGACTTACCAGTTCCACCTGGGCCGTCCACAAAAAAGAGCTTCTGTCCACCGACTGGGTGATGTACAGCTTCGATGACTTGGTCAAAAATGTCTTTCTGGTTCTGGTTCATCCGATCCGCAAGCGTCGCAGTTCTCTCAAGGTCGTCCAGTTCGTACGCTGCTACCTCCTGTGCGACGATATCCATAGGATCCGCAGACTGGCGTGCGACTTCATCAGAAACGTCGCTGTACGTTTCGAGACCAGGAAGTCCATACGTATGTAGCGTTTTTCCGTTCGAAATCAGATACTCCGCCAGCCACGTCAGGCACTTATACTCTGCTATGCGCCAGACTTCCTCGTCACGGTTTGTTAGGTTCGATTCGATTAAGTTCGTTCTATTAGGTTCGAAAATCCGATTAGGTTCGAATCCAGATAAGTCCGAATAATTACGTGGACAGTGCTAGTTTTGTAATTTCTGGAAAGAAGGTTCCAGTCAATAAGGTAGGTGCAGCTGCTTTGATAGGAGAAAAGTGTATAGAAATGTATCGAGACGCGCACCAAAAAAGATGCCACTCGAAAGGCTCAGGCCGGTGGAAAGGGGCGTGACCGACGGACAGACACGTTATGATCTTACTGTGAAGTTGATTCGACACCTGTCGTAGCGCTGTAAACCTTCATCAAGAGTGCTGCCAAAACGGGAAACATTGCTTGTCCTTGGCTCCATAATTGCTTAGGTCGGAAGAGTGTGACAATACACAGTACCTCTCGCGAGTCAATAAAAATTCGCATCAGATTTTTAAAATTGACTATTCCGTGTTTTTTTATTTTCTAAAACGAATTTGCATAAAAAAGCCATTCCATAGATACACCTCTGGATCTTTCAGAAGCAGGATTCGTGTACCGGTATCTAGGCAAGTAGATAATGATTCTTACAGGGCAATGATTAGTAGTCCCAATGAAAGCAGGACTACGACAAGATCAAGAAGAAATGTTGCATTACCATAGCTACTGTAGACATTTTAGCATATACCGTAGCCTTATGAAGCGCATCAACGACTGACTAGGTTTCGCCAGCATTTTGGTGCCTTTGATGAAGCACTCAAAGAACATCACGACACACTCGGTACCTCCAGTTACAGTGATGTAACTGCAGACACTCGAGGTCTACTCAACGTAACAAATGTGCGATTTGAGTTGCGCAGTACATGGCCGTATATATCGTTTACCATAAACGAAAACAGTTTGTAGCGCGACTCGTTTGTATTGTGCGTGGCGGAAATTAGCAGAACTTCAGGGAACGACATGAACCAGCGCCGCATCTGTCTTGTTTGAAGCGTGATCGTCTGCGCCGTTTTGTTGTCATCCACAAACAATTACGACTCTCCCACACCTCTCGTAGAACAGCTTCGAGGCTCTCTTCGGTTGTCTCTTTTCATCGACGCTTCTCCCTCAACTTGGCCACAATGTTGTGCACATCTCAGGAGATCAAACCCACGGGCTGCTGGATTTTAACCTGGCGCTCAGGCTCCTGTCACTCATTGCTGCAGTTCGGCCTGAATAACACCACACCAAACCTGTCATGTCATGGCACGCTCAATAGTACGCAGCGGGGTCGTACAGTACACTCATACCTGTCAACTTGCCGGATTCTTGCGTCTGAACTTGAGTGATCGAGATTTCGAAATGAACGCTTGGGATGGAAGAAAAGGGGGAGGAGGGGTGTCAAGTTTCAGAAATTCCAACTTTCATAAATTTGATGAACGGTATTTTTTCGCGCGTAAACTATTGCTTTTTACGGTAACTACTCGTTAAGGTACGATTCTACTCCTTAAAACAATCACTTCTATCAAGGAAAACTGAAAGTGCTTTTTACCTAATAAAGGTGCCGTATCTCTTTGGTTACGCTGCGACTGGCCCTCTGCATCCTATGGATGAAGATGGAGCCGTGGCGACTACCCGTATTGAAACTTTCAACTTGAAAGTCACAGACAGGGATTGGTAGCACTTCGGATTTTGGCAAAAATAAAATAATGCTAATGGAGGCCATCTCAAAAACTGCTAAATTTGTGATATTAATAAATGGCACCTTAATCAAAACAGATATCTGTGAAATATTACTAAACCATTAGTACTAAATGGGGCTACCATGCATTTCTCTTTGTAGCCTCAATGCGCTCGATCTCTTTGCGGTTATGGTGCAGAATGAGCTGTTGCTCAGCTCGGTCATTAGCTGTCCGAGTGCGGAGTGGACCCATAACAAACGATCCAGCTGAGAAAACCCGCTCTTGATAAGCGGTAGATGAGCAACGGCCCAACCAAACCCTGGCTAGCTTTGAAATGGAGGGAAATTGAGCATGTCCCTCTTCAGAAAACCACCTGCAGACGTCGACATGTTTACAGAGCTCTTCAACGTTCCAGACGCTTTCACCTTCCCGGTTCTTCGTCCTCAACTTGGCTAAGATACCAGCGCGCCTTTCATCGTCCTTGCTGTATTGACGCTTCACAACATCCGCCCATTCGATGCAGAGGCCGAACCACCGTTGTAGAAGAGCATCCCCTTCGAAATTTAGCGTAGAGTCCGACAGATATTGTTCAGCTTGGATAGATACCCGCTCACCACACAATAGATCCATCTCGTTCCCGGATGTGCTGCAGGGATACCGTCCACCAAGCAGTCCGATACATCCGCTTCTGGTTCCGGCTCTAGTGCTTCTGGTGTACTAAGCACTGTGGCTTGGCTAGAGGGCGAAATGCCTGATATGCTGCTCAATGTCGACTCGTATCCTGCGCCATCGACACAACGAAAACTGCGCACACAGTCAACACTGCAGAAACTAGCACAGAATACAATGACGCGTTAAAAAATAGCATACTGGGACTTGTCAGGCCTTAACGTTTCACAGCATACTATTTGGAGAGTGGAGCGTCTACACATAGCTCATTGCTGCACACGTGATGAACGCGGCGGCCGCAAATGGTACATGGGTAGGTTTTCGACAGGTGACCGAAGTCACAAGTGCTTTTTGCGCACTTCATAGCGGTCCGTACGACTTGGCTAAACACGAACTGAGCGCGAATGCACCCGAGTGTGACATTGAAGGCGGGAATGTACCCAGTGCGACCTTCTAAGATTTAGCACCTTTTTAGTACTTTTTTAGTACTAATCGCAGCTTTTGCAAACCTGCTAATTTTGGTATAATACTAAAGGCGGCAATGCCCCAACCTGCTAACTGCTTTAGTGATATTACTTAGAATATTTAGTACTAACAGTACTAGTTCGAAAACTGCTACCAATCCCTGGTCACAGAGCACTTGTTCGAAGCTATAATCGCATTGTTGAACTTGTCGTTGCTTTTCCCCGGATGCCCAGTATCTAAAAGACGAGTTCGTGGACATCAAGAGTTCGAGTGGTGTTATTGTGCGTTTGTCGTCAAGCTTCGTCGAGAAGTTTTCCCAGATACTACTCTTTTCGATCATCTGAGACGTACTGTACCTAACGTCGACCGTCACACAGATCTGCACTTTCGAACGAAGATTGCAACGACAGACCGTGTAACCTGTACGAATTGTTTCGCGCTCTGCGAGATGTTGTTCAAGCTCTGGCGGTTCTTCATCCGTTGGCCTAATGTGATAAAGCAACGAAAAAGTAATTCGTGATCGATTTCGTTGATGCAATTACCAATCCACAACGATTTATAAGTGGCCAACATTTGAGTGTCGAAGAACACGCCCCCGAGATTTTCGTGGAGAATGGCATTCTGACGATTGGGCTGTGGGTTTCTTAAAGTGACGTTCTTCCAGTCTCAATCATGAGCGGTTGACCCGACCAATCGCTGAGGAAGTTTTAGAAGGTACTTGAAGAAGCATCAAGGAAGATGACAAAACGATGACGTAAAAGCGAAAACATTCCGACAGTATTCAACCAGTGTATGAACAGTGAAGCAATTGTTAATGAAATCACAGCAATATATTTGAATTCTCAAATCAAGTTAGTCCATACTTTTAACCCCCCAGCACTCACACGTTGTATATAACTACATGTTATGAAAAAGGTCACCACGTCGTTTTATACGTGAAATGCACAGGTGTAGGTGAAAATATTTTCAAAAAACAAACACAAATTACAAAAAAAGCCTACGGGAAAAACTGAAAACGGATGGCTGGAAATTCCTCCTCATTCTAAAACACACCAGGAAAGCCAAAAGCAAGATGCCTCCACCGCGACGGCAGACTCGCCAAGAACACGAGGCCTTCATGGCGCGACTGGAGGGAAGAGACTCGGTAGAGCGCTACCGGTTACTGCGAGAGCGTAAGGCGTATCTGGATGGGGAGCGTGACGAAGACGCTGACTTTGGGAACGATGATGCACCTTCAGCCAGCAAACGATCGGCAGTGAAGAAGAAAAGACTCGGCAGAAGCCGCCTCTGGCAGTTACGGCGCAAAGAAGCCGGTGGTGAGAAAGCAGAAGAAGATGACGAAGAAAGAGGAGGCAGACATCGCCCGCAGGGATAAGGCTGCCAAGGAAGCAAGAGCCGTGCAACATGTGGAAGCCACGACTGCACTTCGGGCCGCTGCAAAGGAAAAGAGCGTGATCGTATCTTGCAGGAAGAGAAAGATGGCGTAGATGCACGCATTCGCGCGCTAACGGAACTGAAAAGGAGAAGAGCAGGAGGCAGGTCGGCTACCGGAAAAAAGAAAGACGAGCACAACTACCCCAGGTGAGAAATGTCGAAGCCATCGGAAACGAGAGTGAAAGGTACGGCTTTTCTTATGCTGTATATACAACATGTGCAAATCTGATTATGTGGTGTGGTATATGATGTGACTGTAGCCAGAGTCCTTATATTGGCGAACCTCCTGCATCTCCCCGGTCAGAACCTTCAGCATCGCCCCAGTTGGAGACATCGCCTCAGCGTGTTCTTGTCTCGACAACTACCACTAGGTATGAATGTTATGGATGTCGTATATACAACATGTGTGTAAGTATTTAGGACGTATATTAACTCCTGTTATATTATTAGGTGTCCTCTCGTAGAACGTGCGCTTGAATCGCCGGTACCTGAAGTACCTACAGCGGTGTGCGCACGTGACGACGATGCTCTCAATTCTGACATCGACGGGAACGATGGGGACTCGGACGAATGGTACTCAGAGTCGGAGTCAGCAGAGGAAGGAATCGATCGTGTTGGGTCTTGTGACGCGGATGTGTCCTCTGCCTGCGAAACGGGCGACGCCGCGGACGAAGCTGTCAACAGCAGCGGCATCGACGGTATGGTGTTGCTCGCTCGCGAGAAGTCCAGAGCCAAGAGGAAGTTAGAGCGTGAGCGCCTCGAAGCAGCAAAAGCGAAGTTGAAGCGCGACTGGAGTTCGACGACAGCAAATTAGGACGAATTGACCAAGAACGAAATGGAAGTTCTTGCTCAGGACGCAGACGCGCTGAAAAAGATGAGGGAGGATGGCTGGAACTTTGGTATGTGTCGCTCATTTGGCCATGTTGTATATCTAACATGTTCGAAAATGTCTTATGGTGTATATTGGTTTAGATGCTTCATCAATTCCGATGCAGAATGAATCGTATCCTGGGCTATTCCAAGGGGAGTACGGGCCAACCGAAGCAGTAATCGAGAAGGCCGAGTCGCCAATCCAGCTCTTTTTCTTCTTCTTGCCACCTAGACTGTGGCTTCGAATTGCTTCCGAGAGCAACAAGTATTACCACCAGCACCTGAATGGACGCGTCGACCGGATGTATTCGAAGAAGAAGGCGCAGGATCCTGATGCAACCAGAGAAGATGTGATTCTGCAAGAAACGAAACGGCACAAGAAAATCAAGCCTGAGGAAATTTTGCACTGTATTGGACTATTAGTGGCGCGGATGTTATGTCCTCACAAGCGCCGCTTTTCGGATCACTGGGCCAATTCTGCTGAAGGCGCTGTACCTAAGGGCACGTTCGGTCGCTTCATGTCTAAGGAAAGGTTCAGTCGAGTGATGCAGAATCTTCACTTTACAGACAACACGGACGCCCGAGCGGAAACAGACCGCGCTTGGAAGGTGCGCTCGGTTGTCGACACGCTTCAGACGACCTTTCGTGATGGGTACAATGTTCCGCCTGTACTGGCCTTCGACGAAGCCATGATTCCATCAAGAAGCCGCCATAACGTGACACGTCAGTTCATGAAGGATAAACCCCACAAGTGGGGGACCAAGCTATTCATGACGTGCTGCGCAGACACAGCTTATTGTCTACGGTGAGTGAAACTGTTCTCCAGGCGGAGGACAATTTTTTTGGGAGTGTTTAACATGTTGTATAATAACCCCTGTTTTGTTTTGATTTTGGTGTTTTTACTACGATGTAGACTCGAGGTATTCTGTGGAACTGAGCAGCATTCGGATGAACTTATTGGGGAATCGCCAACACTGTTTTCAGCCGACCCAAATTCCGGTCCTACCGCGGTGATTCGAAACCTACAGCACGTCCTTCCGCCTCCACAAGAAGGGGTTTACCATGTCGTGGTCACCGACAGATTTTACACTTCAGTTCAACTGGCAATGCAGTTACTAGCGCGGAACGTGTATTCAGCCGGTACAATTCAAACGAACAAAAAGGGCTTCCCACCCGCACTGGTAGTCAAGGCTTCTACACGCCCAGCAGACGTACCTCGCGGTACAGCCACAATTGCAGTCGCGAAATGCTGTCCAAAAATGCAAGCAATGTTGTGGTGGGACAGGCTACCAGTATATCTGCTTTCGACTGGTAGCAGCACCAAGATGGAGACGTGCGGTACGTTTGAACTGTAATGGTCGCTAATGTCTCTCTTACCCTGTTATTGATATATGTACAGGCCGCTACCTACAAGGAAGAGAGCGTAGTGTCATTCCCTGCC